>CAMZMU010000094.1:22657802-22791081 GCA_947311845.1 Poa pratensis | reverse complement strand
ATAATTGTTGTTAACATGATAAGAACATCATCAATCTCTTCAAAGGTTTTTTAATGGTAGAATCAGCAAGGTGAACATCCAAGTAACAATTTTCCAAGGTGCTAAATCAAGCATATCATATAATCTTTTAGGCATAACAGAAATACTAGCACCAAGGTCACAAAGCATTGCAATCAAAGTCATTCAATTTCATTTTAATGATGGGCTCCCAACCATCTTCTAACTTCCTAGGGATAGAAGCTTCATGTTTTAATTTTCTTCCCTAACTTGCATGAGAGCATTAGTAATATGTTTAGTAAAAGCCATGTTTATAGCACTAGCATTAGGACTTCTAGCTAGCTTTTGCAAGAACTTAATTACTTCAAATATTGCAACCATCAAAATCAAAGTCATTATTATCAAAAGTAATGGAGTTATTATCTTCCTTATTGCTAGAAATTTCAGCATCTTTATCAAGGACAGTTTCAGAGTTATCAGGCAATTTAGGACATTTTGCAATAGAAGTGGAAACATTACCAACACCAATTATCTTGCCATTAATGGTAGGAGGTTTGCTAACACTTGAGTTTGAAGCATTTTCAGAAGTAGTAATAGTATAAACTCTAGCAATATTATTCTTTCTAGCAATTTCATCCTCTCTTTCCCATCTAGCATGCAATTCAGCTAACATCCTCACATTGTTATCAATTTTAACTTGTATAGCATTGAGAGTTTTGCTCTCTTTAACATCATGAGGCATGTTCTTTAGTTTCAAAAGTCAACATCAAGAGCAAGACTATCAACTTTAGAGGAAAGCACATCAATTTTCCCAAATTTCTCCTCAACAGTTTTATTGAAAGCAGTTTGTGTACTAATAAATCCTTAAGCATAACTTCAAGATCGGAGGGTACACTCTTATTATTGTTATAGGAGTTACTATAGGAATTTCCATAACCATTGCCACTATTAGAAGGATAGGGCCTATAATTGCTATTACCAAAATTATTCCTATAAGCATTGTTGTTGAAGTTATTATTTTTAATGAAGTTCACATCAACATGCTCTTCTTGAGCAACCAAAGAAGCTAAAGGAACATTATTTGGATCAACATGTGTTTGACCATTTGCAAGCATAGACATAATAGTATCAATTTTGGCACTCAAGGAAGAGGTTTCCTCAACAGAATTTACCTTCTTACCTGTTGGAGCTCTCTCGGTGTGCCACTCAGAATAATTAATCATCATATCATCTAGAAAGCTTTGTTGCAGCACCCAAAGTGATGGACATAAAGGTACCTCCAGCGGCCGAATCCAATAAATTCCTTGAAGAAAAATTTAATCCTGCATAGAAGGTTTGGATGATCATCCAAGTAGTCAGTCCATGAGTGGGACAATTTTTAACCAATGATTTCATTCTCTCCCATGCTTGAGCAACATGTTCATTATCAAATTGCTTAAAATTCATTATGCTACTTCTCAAAGAAATAATCTTAGCAGGAGGATAATATTTTCCAATAAAAGCATCTTTGCATTTAGTCCATGAATCAATACTATTTCTAGGCAAAGATAGCAACCATTCTTTAGCACGTCCTCTCAAGGAGAAAGGAAAAAGTTTCAGTTTAATAATATCACCATCTACTTCCTTGAGCTTTTGCATTTCACAAAGTTCAACAAAGTTATTAAGGTGAACAGCAGCATCATCAGTACTAACACCAGAAAATTGCTCTTTCATAACAAGATTTAAAAGTGCAGGTTTAATTTCATAAAATTCTGCTGAAGCAGCAGGTGGAGCAATAGGTGTGCATATGAAATCATTGTTGTTCGTGCTAGTGAAATCACACAACTTAGTGTTCTCAGGAGTACTCATTTTAGCAGAATTAAAAACAGGACAGAAAATAACTTGAAAGTAAACTAGATGCAAGTAACTAATTTTTTTGTGTTTTTGATAATTGAAAGCAAACAAGATAAATAAAATAAACTAAGCAAGACAAAAACAAAGTAAAGAGATTGGAAGCGTGAAACTCCCCTTGCAGAAGACTGCTGTCTCCCCGGCAACGGCGCCAGAAAAATGCTGGCGCCTGTTGAGGAGAGAGAGTATTGAGGATGATGATGATGGTGATGGTACTCCCCGGCAACGGCGCCAGAAAAAGAGCTTGATGGCGTGAATCACACGTTCGTTGGGAGACCCCAAGAGGAAGGTATGATGCAGTTCAGCAGCAAGTTTTCCCTCAGAAAGAAACCAAGGTTATCGAACCAGTAGGAGCAGCAACTCTTCAGAAGGTTGTTGGTGGCGGGCCGTTACGATCACAACGTGGAATCTGCACACAACACAATCAAACTACTTTGCCCCAACGAAACAGTGAGGTTGTCAATCTCGGCTTGCTGAAAACAAAGGATTAAACGTATGGTGTGGAAAATGAGTATTAAATTGCAGAGAATGAAAAAGGAACAGTTTGCAGTTTGTGGTTGTTTAATCAGTGTAAAAGAATGGACCGGGGTCCACAGTTCACTAGTGGTGTCTCTCCATAAAAGATAACTAACATGTTGGGTGAACAAATTACAGCTGGGCAATTGAAATAGTGAGCGCATGACAATGCATATACATGACATGTTGACTACTATGATATTTAATTGGGCATTACGACAAATACATAGACCGTTATCCAACAGCATCTATGACTAATAATCCACCGCCGGGTTGTCATCCGAGTCCCCCGTTGGTATTAAGTTGCAAGCAACGGATAATTGCATTAAGTAAAGTGCGTAATGTAAACAAACACATATGCCCGTGGACATAGCATCGTTAGGTTATCCCTAGTGGCAACAGCACATCCACAACCTTAGAACTTTCTGTCACTGTCAGTTAAACGGAGGCATGAACCCACTATCTAGCATAAATACTCTCTCTTGGAGTTACAAGCATCTACTTGGCCAAAGCATCTACGAGTAACGGAAAGCATGCAAGATCTTAAATAACATATAAGATAGATTGATAATCAACTTGACATATATTCAATATTCATCGGATCCCAGCAAACACAACATGTAGCATTACAATAATATGATCTTGATCATGTAGGGCAGCTCACAAGATCTAAACATGATGGCACAAAGTGGAGAGACAACCATCTAGCTACTGCTATGGACCCGTAGTCCAAGGATGAACTACTCACGCATCACTCCGGAGGCAGGCATGGCGATGTAGAAGCCTCCGGTGACGATTCCCCTCTCCGGCAGGGTGCCGGGAAGAGGTTCTGAACCCTCCCGAGCTAGGGTTGACGGCGGCGTCTCTGGAACTTTTCGTGGATATTTGCTCAGGTACTTAGGGTTTTCGCGTCGGGGGGAATAAGTAGGCGAAAGGGCGGCGGCTGGAGACCCCCGAGGGGCCCACACCACCCTAGGGCGCGGCAGAGGGGGGCCCGCGCCCTAGTGGCGTGTGGGGCCCTGGTGGCCCTCCTCTGTTGCTCCTTCGCTCCGTCAGGTGGTTCTGGAAAAATAGGGACCCCCGCGTAGTTTCGTCCAATTCCGAGAATATTTCCAGACTAGCTTTTCTGGAATACAAAAACAGCAGAAAACAGGAACTGGCACTTCGGCATCTTGTTAATAGGTTAGTCCCAAAAAATGTATAAAAGTGATATAAAGTAGATGCAAAACATGTAGCAATTGGTATAAAACAAGCATGGAACATCAAAAATTATAGATACGTTTGAGACGTATCAAGGTTCCACGTCAACAGCCGAACTCCCTTCCACTCAATTACTTTTCTGGCACGTTGACAACCTTCAGAAGTGGTCTTGCTCCTACTGGATCTGATAACCTTGGTATCTTATGAGGGAAACTGGCTGTGCACTGCTTCATACCTTCCTCTTGGGGTCTCCAACGAACGTGTGTCCCACGTCATCAAGCATTTTTCTGGCGCCGTTGCCGGGGAGAAGAATATTTCTGCAAGGGAGTCTCACGCTTCCAATCTCTTTACTTTGTTTTTGTCTTGCTTAGTTTATTTTTATTTCATCTTGTTTGCTTTTAATTATAAAAAACACAAAAAAATTAGTTTTCTGCATTAGTTTATTTCGGTTTGTTATTATGTCTAGTTGTTTACTTGATATCAATGGCTCTCTCTTTGAAACAAAATATTGTTGGCTAAGTGGGTTCAGAGGAACAACAAAATTATTATAAGGAATACCGCTTTTCTAAAAAAGGGAAATTTATGGGAACAAATAAGTAGATTGAATTATTTTGCTAAAAACTTGTGCTCTACTTATGATGAATCCTACTGCTTTAATGAATCTTTTGTTGTAGAAGGCATAAACACCTCCCTTTCCAATGTGATTATAATGATAATGAAACCTTGGCTGCTTATGCTAAAGGAAACTATGACTTTGATAATCTTGAACAAATTGAAGAATTTTTGTTTTTAAGGGTGCCTATGAAATTGCTGGTTATATTCAGATGATGATTCTCCTTATAAATCTGAAATTTTGCTATACTTGGTTATTGCCTTGAATATTACAATGATAATCCTTATATCACTGAATTTCTTGAGAAAACTTATTCTCCAGAACAACTTGCTACCTTTCAGGAACCTGTGGGAGAAGAAACTGCTGAAACTGAAACTCATTGGATGAAAAAGAGGAAGAGTGATGAACAAAAGGAGGATCTACCTTCTAATGATAGTAACTCTTTAACTCTTACATTATATGATTACCCTCCATGCCTACCTAAGGAGGAGAATGCTATATTGTTGAATGTCATGATTCTATTGAAATATCTCCTTTTGTAAATTTGAAGTAACAAGCTCCTTGACTCAAGAAAAGGAAATTGCAGAAAGTAAAAATGTGCTCCCTAATTATATATGATAATGCTCTTGATGATGGTCCTATATTGCCTAATGATATTTGTTAATACTATTGTCAAAAGTGGGTTTAATGACCCCACTTTTGAGCTTAATAAAAATTATGTGTTTGTAGATCATGAAAAGCATGCTTTATGTGATAGTTATATTGTTGAGTTTGTTCATGATGCTACTGAAAGTTATTATGAGAGAGGAAAATATGGTTGTAAAAGTTTTCAAGTCACTAAAACACCTCTCTTATGTTGAAAGTTTTGAAGTTTATTTGTTTCATCTTTCTATGCTAGTTGCTTTATGCTTCAATAATTTATTTTGTTATAAGATTCCTTTGCATAGGAAGTGGGTTAGACTTAAATGTGTTTGATATTTGCCTCTTGATGCTCTCTTTTGTTTTTCAACTCTTATTCTTATGAGAGCATCATTAAAATCTTCAAGCCTAGCTAAAAGGCATTAAAGAAAGCGCTTTTGGGAGGCCCATTATCTTTTGTTTTCAGTTTTTAGTCAAGGAGTTGTTTACTTCTGTAACAATTCCTTTGTATCTTTATTTTATCGCATTGTTGTGCCAAGTGGAGCCTCTAATAGGAAGATGATGCTAGATTTGGATTTCTGCGCAGGAACAGATTTCTGCTGTTCACCGTTTTACTTCTGTAAAATCAAGAAAATTATTTAAATCTGCAAATTTTTGTGCGTGATCCTCAGATATGTACGCATCTTTCGTTAGTTTTGAGTTTTTCGATCTGAGCAACGTAAGTGCCTCGAAAAAATTCGTCTTTACAGACTGTTCTGTTTAGACAGATTCTGTCTTTTATTTTTCGCATTCTCTCTTTTACTAGTGTTGAGTGGAATTCTTTTTTAGGGTGAAGAGCTTCACATAACATCAGTGGCAGTAGTTAATGTTAAAAGTAACGGTCATGTTTGTGTCCTTATAGAACATGTGAGTTTTTGATTGTGCACTAACCCTCTAATGAGAATTACTCTGAGTTTGGTGTGGCGGAAGTTTTCAAGGGTCAAGAGAGAAGGATGATATAATGTGATCAAGAAGAGTGAAGAGCTTAAGCTTGGGGATGCTCCCATGGATCACCCCAGCATATTTCAAGAAGACTCAAGCGTCTAAGCTTGGGGATGCCCAAGGCATCCCCTTCTTCATCAGCAACTTATCAGGTCATCTCTAGTGAAACTATATTTTAATTCTTTCACATCATATGTGCTTTACTTGGAGCGTCTGTGTGCTTTTATTTTCAGTATTTTATTTTTCTTATGGTCAACTTGATTGGACCCTAGCATTCTTGATTGGGAGAGAGACACGCTCCGCTTTTTCATATGAATACTCCTATTCTTCACTTATACTTGTTGAGTATTCTTATCTAGCTATTGCTATGCTTTTAGCTCCTGTTTTGCATGCATCTCTTATTCAGAGCTGTTAGTTCTTTTAAAGAAAGTACTCTCTTGCTTCACTTATAATTGTTTGGAGAGTTTATGTTGAAATAATTGATTGGTGTTTGGTTGGAACAGAAAATGTTGCATGTGGTAGATGGTATAATGGAAAAAGCTTACATATTCTTGTAGATCACTGTATTGGATAATTTGATACTTGTCAATTGTTTTGAGTTATCAAGTAGTTCATGTTTAAGCTTTTGTATCATGTAGTTAAAACCTATTAATGAAGAACTACCGTAAAGCTCGTTGAAATTTGGTTTGCATGATTGGTATCTCTAAGGTCTAGATATTTTCTAGTAAAAGGGTTTGGTTAACAAGGAAGACAGTGTAGAGTCTTATAATGCTTGCAATATGTTTTCATATAAGTCTTGCTGTGTCGGTTGATATCCTGTGTTTGCTTCAAATAACCTTGCTAGCCTAAACTCTGTACTGAGAGGGAATGCTTCTCGTGCATCCAAAACCTTGAGCCAAAATCCATGCCATTTGTGTCCACCATAACTACCTATATGTGGTATTTCCTTGCCATTCCAAGTAAATTTTTCATGTGCTACCTTTAAACTATTCAAAAATTATTACTCCTATTTTGTGTCAATGTTTACCAAGCTCATGAGGACGGGGTGGATGTCTTTATGTCAACTGTCAAACAGACTTTACCACCGGACTAGCGGCATATACATCCGCTTATCCATTAATTTTGCAAAAAGAGCTGGCAAATGGGGTGCCCAGTCCCAATTAATTACAACTTTAACCGCTTAATTCTCTTCACATTTTTGCCCTGATTTATCAGTCAAGCAATGACAAACAGTGAAATATCTGCATGTGTAAACAAAAGAGAAGAGGGATGATCTGCCTTGCTGGTAGAAATAACGTCCTTCATGGGAGCCGCTCTTAAAAGTCTGGTTGGCAGGGGTCATATTGTACTTTCCATTTTCTGATTCGTTGACAATTAACAAACACCTCCCAAAACTTATTTTTACTCTCTATATGATTTCAAAAACTTAAAAAGCTCTAGCACATGATTTAATCCCTGCTTCCCTCTGCGAAGGGCCTTTCTTTTACTTTTATGTTGAGTCAGTTTTCCTACTTCTTTCTATCTAGAAGCAAACACTAGTGTCAACTTTGGTGCAACAATTTTTATATGCTTGTATATTGCACTTATTATATTGCTTTGTGTTGACAAATATCCATGAGATATATATGTTGAAAGTTGAAAGCAATTGCTGAAGCTTAAATCTTCCTTTGTGTTGGTTAAATACCTTTTACTTAGAATCTATTGCTTTATGAGTTAACTCTTATGCAAAACTCTTTGATGCTTGTCTCGAAAGTACTATTCATGAAAAGTTTTTGCTTATATGATTCAGTTGTTTGCTCATTATCTACTTGCTAGCAAACTATAGACCATTGACCTGGATCACTTCATTCATAACATGTGCTTTACAATACTATTTGATCAAGATTATGATTGTAGCATGTCACCTCAGAAATTATTTTGTTTTTATCGTTTTACCTACTCGAGGACGAGTAGAACTAAGCTTGGGGATGCTTGATACGTCTCAAACGTATCTATAATTTTCTGTTCCATGTTGATATTATACCAATTGTTACATGTTTTATACACTTCATAGCATTTTTATGCATTTTCTGGGACTAACCTATTAACAAGATGCCACAGTGCCAGTTCCTGTTTTCTGCTGTTTTTGTATTCAGAAAAGCTGTCTGGAAATATTCTCGGAATTGGACGAAACTGGACAGGACCTCCTATTTTTCCAACACGTACACGAAGTCCGAAGGAGAGACGGAGGCGACCGAGGAGGGCGCCACACCTAGGGCGGCGCGGCCCCCCTCCAACCGCGCCATGGTGGGGTGTGGGCCCCCGGGTCTCCAGCCGCCGCCCTTTCGCCTATTTATTCATCTTCACGGGAAAACCCTAGAACACGAGCCTCCATCCGTCAACCATGCTCGGGAGGGTTCTGAAGCTCTTCCGGCACCCTGCCAGAGAGGGGAATCATCACCGGAGGGCTCTACATCACCATGCCTGCCTCCGGAGTGATGCGTGAGTAGTTCATCTTTGGACTACGGGTCCATAGCAGTAGCTAGATGGTTGTCTCTCCACTTTATGCTATCATGTTTAGATCTTGTGAGCTGCCTATCATGATCAAGATCATCTTATTGTAATGCTACATGTTGTGTTTGCTGGGATCCGATGAATATTGAATACTATGTCAAGTTGATTATCAATCTATCTTATATGTTATTTATGATCTTGCATGCTTTCCGTTACTAGTAGATGCTTTGGCCAAGTAGATGCTTGTAACTCCAAGAGTTAGTGTTTATGCTAGATAGTGGGTTCATGCCTCCGGTAATCTGGGAGAGTGACAGCAACTTCTAAGATTGTGGATGTGCTGTTGCCACTAGGGATAAAATAACCGATGCTTAGCTTAAGGGTGCGCCGTTAGGTCTAATGCATTTGTTTACATTACGCACATTACTTAATGCGATTATCCGTTGCTTGCAACTTAATACCAACGGGGAACTCGGTATGACAACCTGGAGGTGGAATTATTAGTCATAGACGCTGTTGGATAACGGTCTATGTATTTTGTCGTAATGCCCACATGAATATCATAGTAATCATCATGTCATATATATGCATTGTCATGTGCTCAATATTTTGTCAATTGCCCAGCTGTAATTTGTTCACCCAGCATGTTAGTTATATTTTATGGAGAGACACAACTAGTGAACTGTGGACCCCAGTCCATTCTTTTACACTGATAATACAACCAACTGCAATCATTGTTCCTTTTCATTCTCTGCAATTAAATACGTTTAATCCTTTGTTTTCAGCAAGCCAGAACGATTGACACGCTTCTGTTTCGTTGGGGCAAAGTAGTTTGATTGTGTTGTGTGCAGGTTCCACGTCAACAGCCGAACTCCCTTCCACACTTGAATACTTTTCTGGCACCGTTGACAACCTTCAGAATTGCTTCTTTCTCTACTGGATCTGATAACCTTGGTATCTTACTGAGGGAAACTTGCTGCTGCACTGCTTCATACCTTCCTCTTGGGGTCTCCCAACGAACGTGTGTCCCACGTCATCACGAGCCAGGCGACGTCGGTCGGTGCAGCAGCGGTGGTGCCATCCACGTGCCCGAGGAGACCGGTGCGACCGAGAGCGGCACGCATGTAGATCGTTGATGCATGTAAAATGCATACATGAACTTTGCATTATTTTACTTATATTTCAATCATATTTGCATCATATGAGGGTTATATCATTGTTTTATATTGATTTTGGGAATATTTCATTGTTTCCTATTTTTCTGGAATTAACCCTGCACAGGCGGAAAACCCTATTTTCTATATTTTGATGTTTCAGGGACCCAAACGACGTCCAAATGACCTGGAAATTTACGAGCATCAGTTTTTGGAAGGAACAAAGCGTGGGAGCGAAGGAAGCGAACAAGCGGAGGCCCGAGGGCCAAGATAGGGGGCCCACGCGGCCAGATTCCTTGGCTGCGTGGGACCCACCATCTTGGGCCTCGTGGCTCCGTTGCCGTCGATCTTTTTTCCCGAGCCTCCGTCTTGACCTAAAAACGACAATAAAAATAGTCCCCGCGCACTTCGGAAAGGAGCGCCGCAGAAACACAGAAACCACGAAACAGAGACCTGGAGTTGCAGATTGGAGGGGGAAAACTCCGGCGGGGCGCTGCCGGCGTGGTCTCCATCTTCTCCAACGACTTCTCCACCGTCTCCATGATGAAGAGGGAGTAGTCCACCCCTGGACTATGGGTTTGTGGAAGTAACTTATGTATCTCTCCTCTCTTGAGCTTCACTAATTAGTACCGTATGAGCTGCTGAACATGATTACGGTCATCTATGTAATACCTTTGTGGTGGATCTTTATATGAGTTAATATATGTTTGAGATTGCAATAGTTTTGTTTCAGTTATGAAAGTAGATGCATATTATGTACCCCGTTCTTGTTTACTTGTTTTGATCAAGCATGTGTATGAGAGCGTGTGAGGGGGAACGTGTGCATTAGTTGGAGTAAGGGGGTGGCTAGTGCGGTGAACGTGAGAGAAAGTTCCGCGATCCACTTGGTTTTTACCTTACTTTGTTGCCTCACTAGGGATAAAGAAAAATACCTTGCTACCGGAGATGTGGGTGTGACCATTGCCACTACTCCATGACTAGATCTAGCATGTTCTTATTTTAACTTCATGTCATGATACTTAATGCTATGCTCTGATTTATCTTAATTACTAAGGTGTTATGATTTAGTTCGCATCTTGGTGGAGTATAAGAGAGATTAATAAACAAAAGATCTCTATGTTAGGACGTGATGCCCATATAATTAGTAACTTGTCATGAAACCTTTTGTTGCAATCTCATATGTCAATTCTAGTGTTCCATTGTCTACCACTTTATTAAAGAGAGAGTGCATTTGTGAAACCATGAACCCCGGTCCATTTTTAATCATAAGAAACACCTTTCCAACAACTTTTATCCACTTTACATTTTCTGCCATTTAAAAATCCGAAAATACAAAAACACTTTTACATCTTGCATTCACAATACAAAACCCAAAAATATCATCCATCATTGTTTCCACCATCCTTGCATATTTATTTATCATCATTGCATATTTATTTACTGTTTTGCATTCATTTTATTTTGATATCATTCTCACACCTTGTGCTTGACAACCACTTGGTGAGGTTGAGGGCCAAACAATTTACTTTGTTTTGTAGGTTTTCAAGAGAAGGATAAGAAGATAAATCTTTCACTACTGATTCCCCGAGAGTTCGATATTAAACCCTCGAGTCACCCCTCGTGGGGAAAACCGTCTTTCCTATACTATACACTCTGCACTTGGAGTCTCAACCTAACCCATATTCTTTTGACGCAGGTAACTACGTCAAGGGCCATCAAGACAGTTTTCTGGCGCCGTTGCCGGGGAATCATTGCTGTAAAGGTTTATCCAAGGGTATCTCACAACAAAGTCAACTTCATCACCAACTTGTGCAAACACCTAAGCTTGGGGAGGTTGCACCTACGTGAGCATCATCTTATCCATCTTTACCTTCAAAGCATTTTATTTTGTTTTGTTATTGTCTTGCATATCATATTTATATTTCGGTTTGCATTTTTATTTTCAGTTTTGCATAAAAAATTAAAAAACACATAAAAACTTGCAAAAATGGGAGAAAGAACTAAGTTGTGTGATTACACAAACACTCCAAATGATCAATTTATTGCTAGGCCCATTGCCACACCTGAGATAAAGCTGATAGTTATGAAGTAAGTCCTAGTTTGTTGAACTTGATAACTAGGGAACAATTTGGCGGTAGTGCTATGGAGGATGCCTCTATGCATCTTCATGATTTTGTTGAAATATGTGACATGCAAAAGTTTAAAAATGTGGAAAGTGATATTCTAAAACTGAAGTTATTTCCTTTCTCACTTAGAGGAAAAGCTAAAGAGTGGTTGCATTCATTACCTACTGGTAGCATTAATTCTTGGGATGATCTAAAAGAAGCTTTCATTAAGAAATATTATCCTCCTGTTAAAATTTTGCAAAATAGAAACAATATTCTTTCTTTTAGGCAAAATGAAAATGAACATGTTGCCATGGCTTGGGATAGGATAAAACTTATGCTTAGAACTTGTCCATCACATGGGGTTAACGAATGGACCATATTACACTCTTTTTACAATGGTCTAAATTACATGTCTAGAAATATTCTTGATTCCGCTGCTGGAGGGGCTTTTATGGGAAAAACTATAGTAGAAGCTAAGAACATATTGGAAAGTATTTTGCAAAACTATAGTCAATGGCATACTGATAGAGCACCTAATCCATCTAAGAAAGTAAACTCCATAGAAGAAACAAATGATTTGTCATCTAAAATGGACACTATTCTTGCTTTCATTAATAAACAAAATATTGAAAATGTGCCTTTGCAAGAACTAGTTGGTAATAATCCTGAAAATGTTGATGTTAACTTCATTAGGAACTATGGTAATAATGGGTATGGTAACAACAATTATAATTCCTATAATAAAGCCCCATATGTTCCCAACAACCGTCCTTCTATTCCATATCCTAATGCTAGTGATAATAATTGGAAGCCTATGCCACCACGTAATGATAATTTTGAGGCTAATAAAATTCTTATGGAACAAGTTGCTAGTCATAATACCATGATACAAGAGTTGAATAAGTCTGTTGCTTCTATTAGTTCTGATATTAAAGGCTTACAACTCCAAACTGCAGGACTAGACAAAGCCTTGTCAAAACTAGCTGATAACCAAGCCACTTTATTGAGTATGTCTGCAGGGAAACCACAAGCACCACCTATGGTTGGAATGAATTCTATTAATATTGCTGAAAATGTTCCTCTTACTTTGGAGGAAACTCTTAATGAATTATTGAACTATCCTGAATATTTGTTGCCATTTATGTCTCAACTTGTTGGATTAAAAGAAGAAGTTAACGAAACTGAATATGATGAATCTCTTCTGTTAATTGAGTTAGAGAAAAAAGTTGAGAAGTTAAAATGCTTAGTGAAGTCAAGGAACCATTACTTGACTTAGAGAATTGTAGCTTGCATGAATTAATATCTATCTTACAAAAATTTGCAAGTGATCCTTCCATTAATGTTAACCAAGCAGGTTTTGGTTCTTATATTGCTAATCATGTTTTAAAAGAAAAGATTGCTAGGTACAACCAAGAAGCTATGATACCACCTAAGCTTGGGGATATATGGATTCCCAAAGTACTAGTAACCATTGGAAAAGAGACACACCATGCTATATTAGATCTAGGATCTAGTGTCTCTGTTTTATCTAAAGAATTATATGAAGTTCTTGAATTAAAGAATCTTGAAAAATGCTCTATTGAACTTGCACTTGCTGATGATTCCATTAAACATGCTTTAGGAAAAGTAAGTGATGTTATGGTAGAGTTGCATATGACATTTGTACCTGTTGATTTTCTAATCATGGATATGGGGAATAAAACCTCTAGTCCAATTATTCTTGGAAGACCTTTTCTTCG
The DNA here is from genome assembly GCA_947311845.1 of Poa pratensis. Classification (NCBI taxonomy): domain Eukaryota; kingdom Viridiplantae; phylum Streptophyta; class Magnoliopsida; order Poales; family Poaceae; genus Poa; species Poa pratensis. Next base: position 22,777,754 of record CAMZMU010000094.1, on the reverse strand, counting down.
TACCACAGGTGCTATCATTGATTCAAAAGAAGGGAATGTGAAGTTTCAGTTTCCACACAAGAAGTGCATGGAACACTTCCCAAGGAAGAGGGACACATCAAAGTTCAAGCTCCCTCATGAGCTTCGTCCACAATAAATATCAAGTAAGAAGCCTAGCTACATGGCTATAAAGAAAGCGCTTTACGGGAGGCAACCCGGTTGTTTTTATTTTTGATTTTCTTTGTGTCCTCTTGCTGTAACAAGAGACTTAGTTTTTAGTTTTGTTTCTGGAATTTTTAATAAAGTGCCAAGTTTTACCTATTTTGGTTTGAAAAAGTTGCTATTTGCATTCGGAGATTTTATTCCAGCACGAATCTGTGCACGGTATGATTTTTAATTCCTATTCTGTAACTCCGAATGAGCTGATATTTGAACTGTAGTTGCAACTTTTCATCCTCTGTAAGCATGAATTTTTCAGAATTTTTCGACATATTTAAGTAGGGTAGAAAAATACGTTTTGCTGCTGCTGTTTTTCTGGACAGATTCTGTCCCATTTTGTTTGATGCATTCTTTGAACTTTTAACTTGAATCTTTTTGATCCAATTGAGTTTATAAGTAGGCATACAACATTATACACTTTCTGGACATTCATATGAATTTTTGTTTAAGGATTTTATGCAGCAAGTAATTCGTTTGTCTATCACTACTAATGTCCCCACAGAAAAGAAATGGGAGAAACGGTGTTTTGAAGTTTTTTCACAGGGATTAGAGGAGATGCACCAAGAGCTATCCAAGGATGGTGAAGACCATAAGCTTGGGGATGTGAAGACAACCCCACTGGACCAACACACTCTCGGTTTGCACACGTCTAACTTCTGTTTTTCGATCAATGCACTTTATCGCATAAACTTGGAGCGTCTTTTATTTGCTTTTTATTTCGGTTTGATTTTTGTTTGTCTTGAGACCACCACTATCATTTATATATGAGAGAGCTACTGGAAATTTGGGTTGAATTAAGTTGGATGCTATTAAAAAGATTGGGAAAGGGATGTTTGAGTTGATTCAAAAAGATACATATAGTTGCATGATTCATATGCTTTTAATGAATATTAATTTGCAAGTGTTTTATCAAGAGCTATCTTTTATTCATGTTTTGATGCTGAATGTTACTTTACTTTGTTTAACATGGATTGGTTAGTTCTATGGACACTTATGCATGCATTTAGACGGTCAACTTTCTCCCTCTTGCTAGCCCAAAAATTCCAACAAGTAAAAACTTGTTTTCCAACACCTTCAACCAAAGTTTTTCCAGTGAGTCCACCATATCTACCTATTAGCTTTATGCTATTCCGAGTATGTTTATCATGTTATTTTGTATTATCTATACTTCTGAATTAAAATGCTTATGTTATTGATTGTTATGGGAAAAGTTGGTTAAAGAGCTCTCACGAACTTGATGCACACCTTACTTTTATTGCACTTAATAAACATGACCCATTGTGATTAAAATTATGAAGTTGTGAGCTTGACAAGAGTCTTGGTTGGGAGTTAGCTCATATGTGCTGTCACATGGCAAGCTTTCAACGTGCTCTTTATATTTTGTTGATATCATGTACTTTTGTTTATGGATGCTTATCATGGTGCCAAATAAATGCGGAAACTTAGTGAGTTTAATGAGTTTGTATAAATGGCTAGAGAGACGCCTGGGCCGCTAATCTAAGCCATGCATCATTCATGGTGGAAATTTACTTACATGCTATGGTGAACCTTCAGTGATGCACCCCACAATAAAAAGCTATACCAATAGTAAATAAAAAGGGTGTGGAGATTGTTCATTTTGTTTGTTTGTCTTGTCATTTTGACATGGGCTTGTTCCATGTCCTGGGCAAGAGGTACCCCAGTTGACGCTCTTGATGACGCTATTATATTACTTACAATGACCTTAACTTGAACTTGCTTTTTGTCCCAAGTTGAGTAACACCGTGGTGTAGGTACTCGTATTCACGGGGCATGAGACATTCAACCCATACTTTGTCAAGCACACTACTCATATTTGCTTTCACTTTAAACTTTAACCATTCAAGATGCTATGATAGGGGTAATGAGAGCTTGACACCAATACCACATTGCAAACATTAACTTAAGTAGAAGCATTTGGAAGTTAGATGAAACTTATTCATGTTTTACCTCTACTCATTTATATATCTTTCCAAAGTGTCCACCTTTTATATTCAGATTTACAAGAATACTCTATGACCATTATAGGATGTTTTTACTTTTCATTATGCATACATTTGGTCCATAGTACTTTCTTCTATGTTACACTTTGTGAATTATCATTGAACATCCTTACATTGAATATTTGATATCACTTCATAATCTATCTTGTATATTGCTACTCCTTTGAAGAATGAATCATTTGACTCTATGTAGCAATAGTAATCATCTTTGATATCCTTTGATAGTATTAAATTGCAAAGTCCATGTTAGTTTTATCACCTTCATACTCGAGGACGAGTATAGGTTAAGCTTGGGGATGTTGATGCATGTAAAATGCATACATGAACTTTGCATTATATTACTTATATTTCAATCATATTTGCATCATATAAGGGTTATATCATTGTTTTATATTGATTTTGGGAATATTTCATTGTTTCCCTATTTTTCTGGAATTAACCCTGCACAGGCAGAAAACCCTATTTTCTATATTTTGATGTTTCAGGGACCCAAACGACGTCCAAATGACCTGGAAATTTACGAGCATCAGTTTTTGGAAGGAACAAAGCGTGGGAGCGAAGGAAGCGAACAAACGGAGGCCCGAGGGCCAAGAAGGGGGCCCACGCGGCCAGATTCCTTGGCCGCGTGGGACCCACCATCTGGGCCTCGTGGCTCCGTTGCCGTCGATCTTTTTTCCCGAGCCTCCGTCTTGACCTAAAAACGACTATAAAAATAGTCCCCGACGCCTTCGGAAAGGAGCGCCGCAGAAACACAGAAACACGAAACAGAGACCTGGAGTTGCAGATTGGAGGGGGAAAACTCCGGCGGGGCGCTGCCGGCGTGGTCTCCATCTTCTCCAACGACTTCTCCACCGTCTCCATGATGAAGAGGGAGTAGTCCACCCCTGGACTATGGGTTTGTGGAAGTAACTTATGTATCTCTCCTCTCTTGAGCTTCACTAATTAGTACCGTATGAGCTGCTGAACATGATTACGGTCATCTATGTAATACCTTTGTGGTGGATCTTTTATGAGTTAATATATGTTTGAGATTGCAATAGTTTTGTTTCAGTTATGAAAGTAGATGCATATTATGTACCCCGTTCTTGTTTACTTGTTTTGATCAAGCATGTGTATGAGAGCGTGTGAGGGGGAACGTGTGCATTAGTTGGAGTAACGGGGGTGGCTAGTGCGGTGAACGTGAGAGAAAGTTCCGCGATCCACTTGGGTTTTTACCTTACTTTGTTGCCTCACTAGGGATAAAGAAAAATACCTTGCTACCGGAGATGTGGGTGTGACCATTGCCACTACTCCATGACTAGATCTAGCATGTTCTTATTTTAACTTCATGTCATGATACTTAATGCTATGCTCTGATTTATCTTAATTACTAAGGTGTTATGATTTAGTTCGCATCTTGGTGGAGTATAAGAGAGATTAATAAACAAAAGATCTCTATGTTAGGACGTGATGCCCATATAATTAGTAACTTGTCATGAAACCTTTTGTTGCAATCTCATATGTCAATTCTAGTGTTCCATTGTCTACCACTTTATTAAAGAGAGAGTGCATTTGTGAAACCATGAACCCCGGTCCATTTTTAATCATAAAACACCTTTCCAACAACTTTTATCCATTTTACATTTTCTGCCATTTAAAAATCCTGTGGCGCCCTGACCCGACTGCTATACAGTGATACTGTGTCCCCGGTTATCCGATACCACCGGACACACTATCAAAGCATAATAGAGAGATCAAGACTTGTGGAACAACTGGCACATCACAGACTCTACGACACAAATCATATAGTTCAACTCTTATAATAGAGAAAGATAGCAAATGACAAACAGAGGTCACAGACCCAACATTACAACATGCGGAAGCGAAGTGTGTTGTTCTAAACAACAAGAACCAAATTATGGCCTAAGAGGCCTGCAAATAACCAACCAACGCGAGCTGTTCCGGGATGTCCCAAGCTGCCACCTGGGAACCCCAGACTACTCGTCGACGTCCACAAAGAACCCACCTTCGAGGGCGGTGAAGTCCTCTCCTGAAAATAAGCAAACGACGTTGAGTTCGACGAACTCGCAAGATTAAGAGCTAATATATGCTCGATGATTGGCTTTCAAGGTTTTATGGCTGTTTTGCATAAAGCTGATTTTATTTTAAAAAGACATAACTCCATGGCATCGACTAATCAGATTATTTTGAAAAGGGGTAAGAAGTAACTCTTTTCTTGATCAACTTACTCATCATCCACCATTGTACCTGTTCATCAAAGGCACCTCCCCGAATCACCCTCGAGGAAGCTCACCTTGCATTTGTGAGTGGTACCTCTAGTACCCAGTTTTTAATCATTCCGTTAGAGTTATTCTATGATCCTACCTTCACTTCCCAAGTCGTCCATAACCGCGGACACGGCTTTTCGAAAAGATTTATCCCTGCAGGGGTGTACAAAGTGGAAGTCCCGGAGTCCCGAGGGGCTCCAGCTCCTTCACCACGCGTACCGTCCGGCCCATTACCTGTACAATTAGCTCTCTTCCTTGGAAAGCCGGCTGGGTGGGAGCGGTGTCGACTTCTCCCTCGTTAAGGACTTTCCAGGATCATCAGTGGCGGCAGGGCTGCCAGGATCACAACACCCCGCCCCACGGCCACTCATTTTCCTAACACCACCATCCTCATCTCAGTTCATCCCACCATCATCACGCACGCGCAAATGGAAGCCCGAACTAGAGGACCCTGGCTAGCCCCGCTCGAGTTATTTAGTCTATGAGGGTTCCTGCACTGCGAATGCATAGGCCTCACGCATGGTTGCACGCTCAGTCTTGGTTCAAGAGGTATAGAACTCGCACCTAGGCGACGGAAACGAGACAAAGCACCACAACCACAGTGGCCTCTCATCCCCACCTTCTTAGCATTTTATTATCCATCTCCACAATTCTCCACCATCAACATCACTGTCACAAGTTAACACCTGTTTCCAGCATTCACCAACCCTAGTACAACTAGGCATTTCACTAAGCATGGCTAAGCACTTGCATAGCATAGTAAGTATTCCATGGCCAACAATACAAACCTATGGTAATAGGAAGGTAAAACAGGTATTGGCAACAGAATTCTAATGCAACTAGTAGGATACTCTAATCCAGGCAAAAGCCATTTAGAACCGCATGCAATATTATAGTGGAGAAAATAATTGCGGAAAATAGGATAAGATATGCTCAGAGGGGGGATTACGCTTGCCTTGTTGAGCGGAGGATTCAAACTGCTCGTCGGAGTGATGAAGCTCAACTCCGAACTCGTGATCTACCGGAGAGCAAACAACACCGGAAAACAAGAACAACAATCAACACATGGCAATTGTGCAATGCATACACAAATGATGATATGACATTTTAAATGCACCCTAGAAACTTTGAACAAGACCAACAAGTTAAATGGGGTCCCCATTATATTTATGGCATTATTTGGAATAACCCCATATTAAAACTTAGTGATTCTAGAGCTACTAAAGTACATTATTGTAGTTGTGATCAATTATGCATGATGATGATGATTCTGGGTGATTCATATTTTTCTGAACATTTTGGTATATTACACATAATTTTCTGACGTCCCGGTAAAAAGTTATTACTTTTTATAATTTCCTCTTTTTAAATAATCCTTTTAATATTTTAATTTAAACAGCACTGGAAATACTTAACCCAAATAGAAAGAATTAACTGAAACATTAAAAATTTTGGGTGCTGGACAACTTCGGAAATTCCGATTTTAATTGGATCCGGAATATCCGATTTTGGGTTAACCCGGAATATCCGGTTTCACCATTGGCTCAAATTTCGCTAAGGACTAAAAGTCTTCGAGTACTGGATAAATTCGGACTATCCGGATTTTTCCTAACCGGAATATCCGGTACTGTCGCGAGAGCTCAAAAACGGCTAAGGAAGAAACGCGAAGCGGTACTGGTTTTAACCGGAAAATCCGGTCGTAATTCATTCGGAAAATCAGACGGCGGCTCGACGGCTAGCAACCGCGAATCCAGGGCTACGGCACGCGGGCGAGGCAGCGAAGGGCAGAGGGAGATTCGTGTGCTCACCCTGAGCGTGTGGGTAGCAACGGCGAGGCCAGAGGTGGATGGACGGCATCGGAAACGTCCGGCGAGGCGGCGGCGGTGGTCGGCGAAGAACGCGGCGGCACGGTTGATTCGCGGCGCCCCGGCTCAATTCCGTTGGGGGAGAGGAAGAACACGGCGCGGGGAAGCGATTGGTGGTCTTCACGCTTCTCGGGGCTGCTTCAATCAGCGACACCGTGGCGGCGGAGCTCGGCGGACGGTGGAGATGAGGTCGAGGTCGTCCCGCGCGATTTACGGCTTCCCGGACCGATTCCTGCGGCGAGGACGTAGAGGAGGACGCGGCGAGGCTCCCGGCGGTCCTGGCTTGAATCGGGGAGCTCTCAGACGGCGGCGATGCGTGCGTCAACGGCGGCTCGAGTTCGTCGCCATGGGGAGAGAAAAAGAGAGGAACGGGAGAGGAACTATCGGTGGAGGGAGTGAGAGGAGCAGGTGAGCTCGACGTGCTCGTGCTCTCCTTGCAGGGGGAGCAGAGGAGGGGGCCCGGGCGCGACGTGCGGCAGCGCGGGAGTGACACGGCGGCAGTGGAGGGCGTGGCTACAGGAAGGAGAAGACGAAATTGCACAAAGCCCCTGCAAGTTTTTCTTCCATCACGGATAGGTCCCTGTCTTCCCTTTTCTTTTAATTTGAAAATAAAACCAGTGAGAGAAAGGAATTTAATTGGGGCACTTACACTGCTCCAAAAATCTTGAAAATATTTGGGTAGCCTCCTTATATTGATATGAAGCTCCCCTAATTTTCCCGGAATATTTGAAAATCATTTGTTAGGAAAATAAAATAGGAATTGCCCACAGGCAATTTGAGATTCTCTTCACTTATTTTATTTTCCAAATCAAAATAGTTTTGTCAAAAATAAATTTGGAACTTTTGGAACTTCCTTGACAAATATAAAACTCCACCAATTTTTATTGGTCACCAAAACTTGTCAAACTCATTCCGGTTAAGTTTTGGCATTTCAAGCCATGTGTTTTTTAAAATGGTGCCAAACCAAGTGTTTTATTCGTTCCGCGATTTAATATGGATGCTATGATGCAATGCAACACAAAAGTGGAAATTTTAGCACCCATTTTTAGGTTCTGAACTTTGGGCTGTTACAAATCCGAAAATACAAAAACACTTTTACATCTTGCATTCACAATACAAAAACCAAAAATATCATCCATCATTGTTTCCACCATCCTTGCATATTTATTTATCATCATTGCATATTTATTTACTGTTTTGCATTCATTTTATTTTGATATCATTCTCACACCTTGTGCTTGACCACCACTCGGTGAGGTTGAGGGCCGAAACAATTTACTTTGTTTTGTAGGTTTTCAAGAGAAGGATAAGAAGATAAATCTTTCACTACTGATTCCCCGAGAGTTCGATATTAAACCCTCGAATCACCCCTCGTGGGGAAAACCGTCTTTCCTATACTATACACTCTGCACTTGGAGTCTCAATCTAACCCATATTCTTTTGACGCAGGTAACTACGTCAAGGGCCATCAATCGTCCACTTGGAGTAGTTGCCGGCTTGGAAGGTGAGGACGACGGAGGCGACATTGCAGGGTGCGCCGTCGAGAGCCAGGCGCCAAAGGAGGGAACAAGGGCGAAAGATCGAGTCGAGGCTGGCCGGAGATATCATGGTGCAGCGGAGGTGGCGGCTAGGGCTAGATCGGTTTGGGAATTAGGGTTTGGTGTCTGATACCATGTAGAACGGTAGAGAGAGGTTTTGGGGAAGCCTCGCACGCATAATACGTGGGGTTCCGGTTGCTTTATATATGGCTCAAAGGCCAGTTAGGGTTAGGGTTTACAATGGTTACATACATGTACAAATACGCTAACACCAGCGCCACGACGCGCTCCTCGCGCTGCGCCTCCCCGCGTGCCCGACCGCCCAGGAGCACCACCTTCGGCGCTGCATCGAGAGCCTTCACATCATCGGCGAGTCCCAGCACGAGGACGACCCGGTCGCCGCCGCAACAGAGCACCTCGCTAGGACCGACCTCTCGGACGACCCTGCCATCGGCGAGTACCCTCTTGCGGTGTGGGCGGCCACACCGTCCAGGGCAAGGGTGGACGCTGACAAGGCGCGCACCTCGAGGGACGCCGGAGGTGCTGGGACGAGGGATTTTTTTTTTTAATGACTTCAGCCCTTCTTTGTCGTGTGCTTGCACACGATGAAGGGAAAGGGCTTTGCCGTGTGTTTGCACACGGCAAAGACCAACCGACGGGGCCCACTTGTCAGGAGCATGCCATCAATGTCTGTCGTCGCCAAGTGGTGGTGGGGCCCACCTGTGGTCTTTGCTGTGCGCCCGATATTTGGCACACGGCAAAGAGCATGTTGCCGTGCATATCTTTCATGTGTGCTATTTGTCGTGTGCGGCACACGGCAGAGGCTTTGCCGTGTGTTTTCTGCTCTTCGCCGTGTGCTTCAGTCACACGGCAACGACCTGCGCTTCCGTAGTGAGTTCTTTCCGAATCCACCAAAAAAATATGGAGAAAACATTAAATTCGATCCGTTTACGTCCATAACAGTTGTAAACAGGCCAGCAGTGAACGTGTCTATACCAGGCTTGTTTACGGACCGGCCCATAGGCCAGCTATACACACACCACAGGTAGAAGAATTTTATTGGCCGAGCGGCGAACCAAATCTCATCCTCACTCCGTCCAAAAATAAGTGTCTCAAGTTAGACACTAGATACATCCACTTTTTGTCTAACTTGAGACACTTATTTGTAGACGGAGGGAGTACTATATTTGGTCAGTCAGTGTGAACGAAATCTCAAATATTTCGACCAGGTCAACGTCCTCGTTCCTAGCACAAAATTATAATAGATGAGAATAGAAAATGCGATCATGCTTAGCAACCTGGTGGCCAGAAAGGACAGAGGTTGCAGATGCTCTTGACTAATTCAGAGAACCAAATCAGAAGCCGAAGATACGGCAAGTAAACAATGGATACACGCAGATCATCAAGATGGCCATGCTTCTCTATATATGTATGTGAAGCCACGCCCCAATGTGCATCGATCCTGGATTAATCTTGGTAGTGGTAGCAAGTGAGTGAGTGATCATGGGTCGGAGCACCACCGTCGTCCACCACCTCCTGCTCCTCCTTTCTCTGGTCTGTGCGATGGCGCAGTTGAGCGCGCTGTGCATGGCTGAGGCCGGGGAGCTCTGCTGCAGAGACCGGCTGAAGAACAATCCCGGCGTGGTCAGCTTGTCCAAGCTAGCACAGGTTGACATCTTTGGGAAGTGCTGGCTGGATCGATCGCTTCGTTCTCGACGTACCACATGTATATACTCTTCCCTACTCTGTGATCGATGGGTCGATCTCCAATGTCGCTTGTGTTTTCTTTCTTTGATACAATCGTGTGGTGTTGGCTATTGTTCTCGTGCAAATCCTGTGGCGAGAAAAGATACTCCCTCTAATCCTAAATAACTGTCGTGGGCCAAGATATGAGTTGTACGTAGATAGCTCTTTTTCCAGGACACTTAAATTGGACCGGAGGGAGTAACTACAACCAGTCTACTCTCCCAGTCTCCCGGCATGGTCTCTCTCAAACGCTTGGGCACCCGCTAGTACCCACGGATTTGCCTCCTTGTTCATCTTTTGATACAAGTAATAAGAGTGTGGCGTTTTTTGTGTGAGAGACGCACTTCTCGTTTTCAATTCCAAATTTCCAAAGGTGCAAGAAGAGTGGGGGATGTCATGCGCTTGCCATTGGGTGTCCGTTCCAAAGCTTGAAAATAATTTGTCGTCGGCCCGTGGCTATTATGTAGTTATTGTTTACTTCAATACTGAAAACTACACAATAAAGGAGGTTGTGTGGCCATGGTCACGGCCGTCTCCACATGTGACCACGAGATAAGACATGTTTCTGGTCAACCACCAGATAGAAACTAGGATATCATAGTCCACCGGGCAATGGGGGACGGAGCCTCTGTAGAGTTCTTTACACTCGTGTAGACCACTTAAGCATAAAGAACGTTCCTAGAACTACTCCAGAGAATAGAAAATATAATCACGCTTAGCAGCCTGCTCGCGAGAAAGGACGTTGCTTGCATTGCACATGCTCTTCCTTAATCTAGGGAATCGAATCATAAGCCAAATATACATACGCCAATTAAACAATGGAAACACCGTAGATGGACACATTTTTCTATATATGTATAGAAAGACGCACCCCAAGACGCCATTGCAAGAACCATCAAGCCTCGAGCTTTTAGATGTCAAACCTGGAGAAGTTGTGCATGATCGGGGCGATCAGAAAAATGATGTATGTAGAGCCAGAGATACAGTATGTGTGGCTTTGGGGCATTGATGTTCATTTTTTTCTAGGAGGTATTTCTGTTTATCTAGATTCCAACACTGACCAAATAATAAAACACAATTCATTTCTAATTTTGTACATCTAGTTTCAACTTATTTCTTGTACAACAAATAATTGCCGGTGTTGCATTAAAATTCTCTTGTTGGCAAGGACGATACATTACGTTGTCAGATGAATTAAGCTGCGGCCACTAGTGGAGACATGGCCTACTGTCCCGGTGCGTGAGGGGCTTTAGTCCCGGTAGGCCAACCGGGACAGGCTAAGCGGGACTAAAGGCCCAACCTTCAGTCCCGGCCTTGTTACCAGCCGGGACCAAAGGCCCCCCCACGTGGCCGCCGCGGAGCGCGCTGGGGGACAACCCCTTTAGTCCCGGCTCGTATAACGGGCCGCGACAAATGATAATTTTGTTTTCTTTTATTTATTTCTTTAGGGTTTAGGGTTTATTTGTTTTATTTTTATTTATTTCTTTCTTCAAAATAGTTTTCGTATTTCTACGCTACCACATACCATATACGTTCGTGCATATATATATAAGATAACTTGTCTTACGATCGAGCATACAAATATATACAATTTTGATAGTTACATGGAGATCACAATTACCGGGACTAGAGCCCGTCTATTCGATTACACGGCCGGGGATCATCAGTAGCGCCTATTCACACTAAATTCTCCGGCGTCGTCTACCATCTCTTTCAACAAAAATCCCGCCAGTTCCTCTGCAATTCCTAGTAGGCGTTGCTCTGGTAGGAGCCGATCCCGCATTCTCTCGAACTATATAAGAAAAGGAGATCAATATGAACATCAATCATGATAACAAAAAGTGACGGTAATAAAATAATGTTGTGAATGTATTGCTTACGTCGAGTCTATAATCATTGTGCTCAGTGGTAAACGTGCGAATGAACTCGCAAACGTAGTATCCACATAGATTCGTCCCCGGTGGCTGCCTCGCGCACTTTACGAGAATAGAATTCAATCAAAATAATAATCTAGCATCATAATTGTATTGAAACTAGAATTAAAGAGATGCGCGGACATATCTCGTACTACTTACCGTGACCGGAGTAAACGTCAGCTTCTCACTAAAGGAACCCGTCACCACACTCCTGAATAGGTTCCAAACCCTGCCCGGCAAAGAAATGATTAATGAATGAGTTATTCATTACCTGATATCTCATGAAATCAACGAAAGAGACCGATATAGCGCGAAAATTACCTCTGGAGCATGTCCTGCATGTTGCGGAACTCTTCCAGGTGTCTCTTTAATGGGTCCATGACTTCAACTCTTCCCTTATCAACTTGAATGTCTAGCAGAATCCAGTGGAACCTGCACACGTTTATATATACGTCAGTAACTCATCAATTACACTTAACATCGAGCAAGCAAAAGTGAATGTGTACAACAGAGTAAGACCCTTACTGACATCGCCTTGGCATTTTGTGACTCCTTGTACTCCTTAAATGTGTTCCAGTGATTCGCCTGCTTTGCTAGATAGCCTTCGAATACTGGAGCAGTCTTTTTCTTCAGATATTCTTGCCATAATATTTTCTTCCACACCCGGAATAGTTCGGCCATCTTCGTAAGAGTCCACTTCATGACTTTCTTCCTCAATTTTGCAGTGTCGGCAGGATCCTCAAATTCTGGCAGGGTGAAATGTGCCATGAGGTCATTCCAAAGACCCTCTTTGTACCTTTTGGCGACATACTCACTATCGTTCGCCCCTTTGCGCTTATTCCAGTCTCGAACGGTGATCGGGACGTGATCCCTAACCAGAACTCCGCATTGTTTTTTAAATATATCGGCAGCCTTCTTGGGTTCCTTCGGTTCGCCCGTAGGGGATATGACCTCAAATGTATAATGCGTAGATGGGGCCAACTTTTTGGTCGGGCCTCGTTTGGAAGATTTGCTCGATGTGGAGGCCTAAGAGAAGAAACATTCGTCAATTTATATATACAACTCAAGTAATGCATCTACTGATCGCCGAACTTCATATATACCTCGCCGGACTTCGTTAAGGGTCCACCGGCTTCTCCATCATCGGAGTTATCGCCTTCTCCATCATCGGAGCCGTCGGCTTCATCCTCACTTCGGTCGACCTCCATTCCATCCCCGGAGGGGTTGAGATACGACGACGGAGATTCGGCTGGATCAGCACCTGGGGCGTCGTGGATTATATTCTCGAGAATTTCTTCCTGTGTTAGGTCTCTGCGGATTGGACTAGGTGGATCCATAGTTTCTGCAAAATGCACACAATATTATTTCAAAATGCATAATATTACCTCTATCTCTATCTTAAGGTTAGCATACACAAACACAAATTTTGCTTTATTCACAATTAGTACTAAATTGCATCTATAAAATTTTGCATCTATAAAATTGCATCTAAAAAATTCCATCTATAAAATTGCATCTAAAAAATTACATCTATAAAATTCCATCTATAAAATTCCATCTATAAAATTCCATCTATAAAATTGCATCTATAAAATTTTGCATCTTAAATTTGCATCTAAAAAATTCCATCTATAAAATTGCATCTAAAAAATTCCATCTATAAAATTGCATCTTAAATTTGCGTCTATAAAATTGCACCTTAAATTTGCATCTCAAAATTGCAACACAAAAATTGCTAAATTTTCTAACTTTTGCTAACTTATGAAATTTGCTAACACTAGCAAAACTAACATCTTTACTAAATTTGCTAACTTTTGCTAACTAATAACATTTACTAAATTTTCTAACTTTTGCTAACTTTTCTAAATTGCTAATAACATTTACTAAATTGCTAAACTAACATCTTTACTAATAACATTTACTAAATTGCTAAATTTTCTAACTTTTGCTAACTAATAACATTTACTAAATTTCCTAATAACACTAACAATGTCACTAATTCAAAAAAAAATCACTATAATCCTCCCCAAAAAAAAATATGGCCGTGGCCGTGGCTGGCCTCCTCCACGCCGTAGCCGTGGCGTCCTCCACGCCGTGGCCGTGGCCGTGGCCTCCATCACGTGCCACCACAGGGGAGAGAGAGCGAGGAGGGGGCAGAGGACCTACCTCTGGCGGCGGCGGCACGGCAGCGCGAGGCAGGGAGGGGTCGACGCGGCGACGGCGGCGTCGCATACGGTGTGCGGCAGGAGGGCGGCACCTTGGGGCGGCGGCTCCTCCGCTCGACGGCGTGCGGGAGCGGCAGATCGACGGCGCGGCGGAGCAGGGCTTCGCTGTCGGGGGCGTCGGCGGCGTCGGAGGCGGAGAGAAACTTCGATTTGGGGGAGAATGCGAAAAATTTCATCTGCAGCCACCCAAATCCCCGCGAAACCGACCTTTAGTCGCGGTTGGTAATACGAACCGCGACTAAAGACCCTTTAGTCACGGTTGGTAATACGAACCGCGACTAAAGGTCCCTCTGGGCCGCAAAAAATTGGGCGCGAAGGCCCAGCGGACCTTTAGTCGCGGTTGGAAATGCCACCCGGGACTAATGGGCTTTTCGATTTTTTTCTGTTTTCTGTTTTCTTTTTTGTTTACTTTTCCTTTTTTCTGTTTTCTTTCATATTTATTGATTTAATCATCCAAATCAGCTCAAATTAGTCTCTAAAAAATTGTCCAATCAACAACTTATGTACATCCAAAATTAGTCTCTACAAACTATTAACAATTTTGCCATTTTCAATTAAAAATGGATTAACTAATATTTTTTTGCATATTTTTGAATCTCACTAAACTTTCAACATGAAAAGTGTTTTGAATATGAATAACTAATCCAAAAGTGACCGGACCGGACTCGTCAAAAAATTGTGAGCCATTTTGCCATTTTCAATTAAAAATGCATTAACTAATATTGTTTGAATTTGTAATAATCATCTCTTTATTTTAAAAACATTCTTAACAACATCCCACACAGTTACATAAAAGGATACATTATTACACATCATTAACAGTTACATTACTACATAAATGGACTTGCTGGATTGGAGGCCGTAGGATTAGGGGGAACGGCGGGAGGAGCCAGCCCCGTTCGCGGCCGCCTGGTTCTCGCGTGCACGTTTGCGGCGTAGGGCACGAGCCATGGAGGATGAGTCTTTCAGCGCCCAGTCCAGTCGGAAGCCTCCTTCGCCTTGAGCTGGCAGGAAGTCCTGGCTCGCTGGACACGGTCATCGCAGACGGACTGGAAGGAGGCTTCAATGGCCTCCTGCATCTGTGGCCCGCCGCCCTCTTCCCCATGGTCGCTCCAGTCGAAGTCGTCGTCGTCGTCCTCCTCCTCGTCGGGAGGTGCGGCGGCGGCTGGTGGAGGTGCGGCGGCCAAGTCGCCGTATGCGGCCGCGGATCCCCACGCCACCCCTGCGGCGTACGCATCCTCGTCGGGGTCAGGGACATCGGACCACGCGCGCTCGTACGTCCTCCGCACCTCCTCCGGCACCGGAGCAGGAGGCTGGTAGCAGGGCATTCCTCTCCACGCCGGGCTCGTGGGCATACGGCGGGATAGGCTCCCGCGGTAGCGCCCAAGCGCGCTCTGCCGAGCATGCTCGACCTCGTCCAGAAGGCGCTGCGGCGGGCGTGGCGGATCCATCTCGTGGAGACGATGCGTTCGTGGCTAGGAATGGTGGATTAGGGTTTACCCCGTCGGCGACAATATATAAAGACCTCCAGGGCAGCGCTAGGGGAGGACACGTGGCTAGGGCAGCGCTGGGGGAGGACACGTGACTGACACGAGTCGTGACCGCAAAGCCCGCCTTGTTACCAACCGGGACTAAAGAAGCACACGGATCGTGTGTTTCTTTCAAACGCTTGTGGATCAGGGGTGTGTTTCTTTTGAGGGATTGTGAGCTGTTGGATCAGCACTATCACGACCACTTCGTGAGCCACATGACCCGGTTGGTGTTACCAACCGGGACTAAAGAAGCACACGGACCCTATATATAGCCCCCCTCCCGGACATGTTCAGCACTCAGTGTCTACTCATTGTAGTTCATTTTGGTATACGAAGCATTCGGATTCCCTGCATACGTCCAACGGTGCATTTGATATGCGGGCACTCACGAGCCACCGTTGGGCTGTATGCAGGGGAAACCGTGTGTTTTGTTCTCTTCAGTGTTTAGAGTTTTCAGAATACAGTGACCCTATATATAGCCCACCTCTCGGACATGTTTGGCACTCACTCTGTACTCATTGTAGTTCATTTCGTAAACAAAGCATTCGGATTCCCTGCATACGTCCGACGGTGCATTTGATATGCGGGCACTCACGAGCCACCGTCGGGCTGTATGCAGGGGAAACCGTATGTTTTGTTCTATCACTTGGAAATGCTAAAGATCTTGGAGAATGCAGAGATTGTGTTGGTAAAACTGCAGCTGATTGAAGCTTCTTACACATGCTCCTTACATAAAGGTTTAATACATTCCATAGAATGCATTACATAAAAGGTTTAATACATTATTACACATCACCAACATCCCTATCTATTGTTTCTGTTTTCTTCTGAGCCGTAGCCATGGAGAATCTTCATCATTTAACAGGATGCTTGGGTCAGTTTTCACTGTGAAGGGCGGAATTTCATGAAACTTATTATAATCTTCTGACATGTCTGTCTTGTCATCCACTCCCACGATGTTTCTTTTCCCTGAAAGAACTATGTGGCGCTTTGGCTCATCGGACGATGTATTCTTTTGCTTATCTTTTCTTTTTTTCGGTTTGGTAGACATGTCCTTCACATAGAAAACCTGAGCCACATCATTGGCTAGGACGAATGGTTCGGTGTGGTACCCAAGATTCTTGAGATCCACTGTTGTCATTCCGTACTGCGGGTCTACCTTTACCCCGCTAGCTGTCAGGTTGACCCATTTGCACCGAAATAAAGGGACCTTAAAAGTAGGTCCATAGTCAAGTTCCCATATCTCCTCTATGTACCCATAATATGTGTCCTTCTGCCCATTGTCGTCTGTTGCATCAAAGCGGACACCACTGTTTTGGTTGGTGCTCTTTTTATCTTGGGCGATCGTGTAAAATGTATTCCCATTTATCTCGTACCCTTGGAAAGTACATATAGTCGAAGATGGACACCTGGCCAACAAGTACAGCTGATCTCCAACAATGGTGTTATTCATGAGATGTGTCTGCAACCAACTGCCGAAAGTCTTCTCGTGTTCCCCTTTAATCCAGGAGTCAGCCTTCCCCGGGTTTTCGGAGCGTAGAATATTCTTGTGTCTCTCGATATACGGAGCCACCACGGTGGAATTGTGTAGAACTGTGTAGTGTGCTTGAGTGAAAGAATGCCCGTCCCTACATACCGTTGCTTTCCTTCCTAGTGTGCCTTTTCCAGTCAGCCTCCCCTCATACCGAGATTCAGGAACACCAATCGGCTTAAGGTCAGGAAGAAAGTCAACACAAAACTCAATGACCTCCTCTGTTCCATAGCCCTTGGAGATGCTTCCTTCTGGCCTAGCACGGTTACGAACATATTTCTTTAAGACTCCCATGAACCTCTCGAAGGGGAACATATTGTGTAGAAACACAGGACCGAGAATTCTAATCTCTTCGACTAGGTGAACTAGGAGGTGCGTCATAATATTGAAGAAGGATGGCGGGAACAACAACTCGAAGCTGACCAGACATTGGACCACATCAATTGTAACCCTGATAGACTTTCTCGATCGATTACCTTCTGAGAAATTGCATTGAGGAATGCACATACCTTCACAATGGCCAGTCGAACATTTTCCGCTAGAATTCCCCTCAATGCAACCGGAAGCAATTGCGTCATAAGCACGTGGCAGTCATGAGACTTTAGGTTTTGGAATTTTTTCTCTTTCATATTTACTATTCCCTTTATATTCGACGAGAAGCCAGACGGGACCTTGATACTGAAAAGGACTTCAAAAAAGATTTCCTTCTCTTCCTTGGTAAGAGCGTAGCTGGCAGGCCCTTGAAACTGCCCTGGATGCATGCCGTCTCGTCCTTTATGACGTTCCTGGTCCTCCCGTGCTTCCGGTGTATCTTTTGACTTCCCATACAAGCCCAGGAAGCCTAGAATATTCACGCAAAGATTCTTCGTCAGGTGCATCACGTCGATTGCGGAGCGGACCTCATGGACTTCCCAATAGGGTAGCTCCCAAAATATAGATTTCTTCTTCCACATGGGTGCGCGCTTATCAGCGCCGTTCGGAACAGGTTGGCTGCCAGGACCCTTTCCAAAGATTACTTTTAAATCCTTGACCATACCAAATACTTCAGCACCAGTACGGGTGACAGGCTTCGTCCGGGTTTCTGCCTTGCCATTGAAATGCTTGCCTTTTTGCCTTAAGGGATGCTTGGCGGAAGAAAACGACGATTGTACGGGTACACATTCTTCCTACATTTGTCCAGATATATACTTTCTGTCTGATCCAAACAGTGCGTGCATGCATTGTATCCCTTGTTCGTCTGTCCTGAAATGTTACTAAGAGCAGGCCAATCATTGATGGTTACGAAAAGCAACGCTCGTAGGTCAAATGTCTCCTGTTTGTGCTCATCCCACACACTTACACCTGGTTTGGCCCACAACTGCAAAAGTTCATCGACTAATGGCCTTAGGTACACATCAATGTCGTTGCCGGGTTGCTTCGGGCCTTGGATGAGCACTGGCATCATAATGAACTTCCGCTTCATGCACAACCAAGGAGGAAGGTTGTAGATACATAGAGTCACGGGCCAGGTGCTGTGACTGCAGCTCTGCTCCCCAAAAGGATTCATGCCATCTGTACTTAGACCAAACCATAAGTTCCTTGCGTCACCTGCAAAGTCCCCGAACTCTCTCTCGATTTTTCTCCACTGCCGACCATCAGCGGGGTGCCTCAACTTGTCGTCTTTCTTACGGTCTTCCATGTGCCATCGCAACAACTTGGCATGCTCTTTGTTTCTGAACAGACGTTTCAACCGTGGTATTATAGGAGCATACCACATCACCTTGGCAGGAACCCTCTTCCTGGGTGGCTCGCCCTCAATATCACCAGGGTCATCTTTTCTGATCTTATACCGCAATGCAGTGCATACCGGGCATTTATCCATATTCTCGTACTTCTCACCGCGGTAGAGGATGCAGTCATTAGGGCATGCATGTATCTTCTGCACGTCTAATCCTAGAGGGCAGACAAGCTTCTTTGCTTCGTACGTGCTGGCGGGCAATTCGTTCTTTCTTGGAAGCATCTTCTTCATTAGTACCAGCAACTTTTCAAATGACGAGTCAGTCACACCGGTCTCTGCCTTCCACTTCAGCAATTCCAGTGTGCTACCCAGCTTCTTCTGGCCATCTTCACAAGTTGGGTACAACAATTTGTTGTGGTCCTGTAACATCTGCTCGAACTGCAACCTCTCCTTTTCTGTGTCGCAGCCTCGCCTTGCATCAGAAATGACCCGACCAAGATCATCAGCGGGCTCATCTGGTGCCCGTTCTTCACCCTCTTCTTCTTCATTGTCTTCCATTTCGGTATCAGCGTATTCAGGGAACATAGATCGGTAGTTGTCATCATCGTTCTCTTCTTCATCGCCGTCTTCCATCATAACCCCTCTTTCTCCGTGCTTGGTCCAAACATTATAGCCGGACATGAAACCGGACCGAAGCAGGTGGCTCTGAATGACTCTTGAGGAAGTGTGATCCTTCTCATTCCGACATTCAACACATGGACAAATCATAAAGCCATCCCGCCGCTTGTTCGCCTCGGCCTCAAGGCGAAAAGAACGCACGCCTTCTCTGTAAGCGGCAGAGCGTCGGTCACCGTACATCCATGGATGGCTCATCTGCATCATAGAACTATATATCAAACGCAATCACGATGCTAAAATTAGTACCGCGCGGTCTAAACGAGAAAATAGTTGCTAACCTTTTAGGACACTTGGAAACAAAGAGGAGGAAGCTTAAGTGTGGCTCGGGCACCTCATATCATGTTTGTCTTGTGTGAACTCAAGTGGCATCGCTCTAACAGGCATTTCACCGAACACCTCTAGTGCATATGAAGAAAAAAAAAACTAGCACAAACCTACACCACCTCCCACCAGGAAAAAAACAAGAGAGAGGGGAGAGGGGCTGCCATATATATAGGGCCAGACCATTAGTCCCGGTTTGAGATACAAACCGGGACTAAAGGGGGGCACCAGGCCGCAGCAGTCCGCAGACCCCTTTAGTCCCGGTTTGTATCTCAAACCGGGACTATTGGGTACTAACGAGCCGGGACTATTGGGTGCCGTACGCCGAAGCGTTTTCGAGGCGACGTGTCCGGACCATTAGTCGCGGCCCAGGCCGCGGCCGGGACTAATGGTCCAGACGAAAGGCCTGCCTTCTACTAGTGGGCTGTAGTTTCGATCACAATGCATGAACTGTTAGTTCTCTTGCTCCATTATTCCATCCAGATGATAAATCAAAGCCTGAACACACTAGGCCGAAAAAGGTTTGTCATGTTCTCTGTTGGCTTATTGGCTAGCGAACGTTGCAAAGATGATTCATGTAGCCATAGCAGCCAACACATGTGTTTGCTTCAGTGCAAAAATATTACCTTATCCCTTATACTATTTTTTTTTTTTTTTGCGAAACCCTTATACCTTATACTAAATGGTTGATCTTTGCGTGACAAAGTCTACGGCTGTTCAACTCCTGCGTGTCGGCCCAGCACTCCACGTGACAAAAGGGATCTCGAGAGTAAGATTTCAGGTGGGATGGATTCGGGACATCCGCCTCCCATTCTCTCACGTCCCAACTGTCCCAACTGTCCCATGTTCCGGTTATCCCATTAACGTAAAATTAGTTGGGATTTTTTGGATGTCCCGATTGGTAACTGCCATGACGCTCACTGGCGCCCGGCCGCTGCATGTCCCGGGGCCGAACGTCTGCCATGACGCGCTAGCGCCTAGCGCCATGCCGGCGTCGCCTCCTGCTCCACCTCGCTGTCCCTCTCGCTACTCGCGCCATGCCAGGCCAGGCCGTCGCGCCATGCCATGCCAGGGCGCCGTCCAACGCGTCCACGAGCATGGGCAAGTGGCGGCAGCCGCGATGCGCCAGGGCGCCGGCCTCGTCGAGCGCGTACGCCAGGGTCCTCTCCGACCCAACGGGCGTGCTCGCCTCCATGGCGGAGGGGAACGGCGTCTCCGCCCCCAACCTCTCTGGCGCGCCCTCGCCTCCGCGGCCTCCTCTGCCTCCGGCCTCAACCCTCTCTGGCGCGCTCCCGCCTCCGCGGCCTCCTCTGGCTCGCCGCCGACCGCGAGCGCAGGAGCCGCCGGCCATGTCGTGGTCGATGTCCGCCATCGCTTGTGGATTCAGAGAACGTTGTCGTACTGCCTTCGTCAGTTCGTCGGATCACGTCTCGCGCCTGTATCATGTGAGGGATGATTTTTCTGACACGATTTTGTGTGAATGGTGAACGAAGGAAATATAGCCAGTTTTTTTTTGAAAATAAATATATCGTCAGTTTTGTTTCCCGTAAAAAAAATGTTTTTTGTGAAAGCAGGTGGACGTAAAAACTGGAGGTGCGGGGAATCGAACCCCGTGCCTCTCGCATGCGAAGCGAGCGCTCTACCATATGAGCTACACCCCCGTTGATGTTCTACTGCGAAGCATAACTCTTATTAGGGAAACGAGATCAACGCTGATCTGCTAAAAGTTGAAAGGCAATTACAGCAGTAGCAATTTAGGGAAGTATATCAAAGAAATAGGCCAACCCTGTTGTCATTGTAGAGTCGCAACGATGGCTATCGGCCTGTGTCGATGGCGCAACAGCTAACATAACATCTATCTATCTACTACAGATTATGTTTCTATTTTGCAATCGCTAAATCCAACTAGTATAATAAATTTCATATGCGGCGACACGCACTACATTCATGCATACTCCCAAGTGCATGTACATATATAGCCATTATAGGGTTTATAAGGGTTGCCACTTCCTTGGCAATGACACAAATGAGCTTCCAGTACAGTCATCAGCGCACCAAAGCAGGAAGGAAGACGCAACAAAAGAATATCTCTCTGGTTCTTCTCTACACACACAACACAGGAGGGGAACAGACCACAGCGCCATCAAAAAAGCATCCATTCAACAAAGTCTTGTCTTCCTTCATTCCTTCCAGGTTAACTCATGTCTTCTTCCAAGTCATCGGTCCATTGTTCCATGCGGTAGCCCTGTTACAAACACACAGCACTCATCAGCTTATATCCCTCCTATCTGGTGTGCAATGCAATGCCCGAATATATATAAATGCAGCAATGCGTGCAAGCCAAACAACGGACGGCAATGCATAACATGGTTATTTTTAGGCAGCTACACTGCAGCATGGAAACTATGTTGGCCTTTCTGTAAGGACGTGGAATGGCCACACGCTATGCAGGTTGTATTCAGCCGCGTGTTGCTGGATTAGTTAAGTTTGCTACTTCTCCTTCACAGTCACATCCCTGCCTCCTTGGGTGGCCAACAACCTGGCCCTTGTAAGAGCATGGACAAATTAATAAGAGAATTAAGCAAGCAAGGACCCAAGAGCAAGAACGGGCAAAGTGTGAACTTACATTGGGTGAAATCAACGTACATCCATGTTCAGACACTATATTATATATACAACTATAACTCATCATAGGCATCTAATAACCTCCAAACTTCTTATTGCAAAACACATGTTGTCTTGTTCTTTTGGATGAATACTTTCTTGTGTGGAGACTGTAAAAACCTCCCATCATAGTAAGACCTCCTGGTTAAGAGGGGTCGTGGTAGGCCAAACTTGACATGGGAGGAGTCTGTTAAGAGAGATCTGAAGAATTGGAATATCACCAAAGAACTAGCCATGGATAGGGCTGCGTGGAAGTTAGCTATCCATGTGCCAGAACCATGACATGGTTTCGAGATCTTATGGGTTTCAACTCTAGCCTACCCCAACTTGTTTGGGAAAAAAGGCTTTGTTGTTGTTGTTGTTGTATAGTAAGACCTCCTACTTGATATATTTTTTGTTTATTAGGTTGACACTAAAATAAGTCAAATAGCACCCTATATAATTATAGTAGATGCAGTATAACTACTGATAGATTTTACTGTGGCCCTTGAGAGCAACCCTTCCAAATCAAGCAATGCATTCCTTTCAAACAGGCATATACAGTACAGTGTTGTCTACAGGAAGAGAGCTTATAATCTTAAACCAAACAATCGAGAAGAGAAAAAAACCAAAAAATCCTGATCAAGCAATGCATTGGTACACATTTCTCCACACTATGAAACTTTTGCTCTTGCCTGCTTCTAAAACAGCTACTCCCTCTGATCCTACAAAACCATCGCCACTTATACTAACAGTTTGTGCATGTTTAGGTGTTTTCTCCCGACACTTATAGTGGACCGGAGGGAGTAGATAAAGACAGCATAATCATACATCTAGAAATTTTGCACATGGCACTGGCCAACCTACACAATTAAATGAAAACTTCAACTGTAGGCTGCGTGCTTAATAGAACATTTTGCCATAGTCCGACAAGATCATGGCCGAGGCCAAGAGGTGGAAGATTGTAGGGTTTTCGTGAGAGGTTTTCCTTTGTCTTTTCGGCTGGTTTGTCAGCCTTGGTGTGTTTGTTGTAGACCCTTGTCATTCTACCCCTATCTATAAAGAAAAAGACGTGCATTCTTGCACGTTCCTGAAAAAAAAAAACATTTTCCCATGGTCCGACGACTAGCAAGGAACATAGAAAAAACGAATTCACAATTCCCATCGACAATCGCGACTCTCCAGCTCATCTCAAGATAAAAAAAGTAAATAGTAAAATCCAAATCGAGACACTGAACTCAAGCTTGATTGAACTAATTGCTAACAATGGAAAGCCATACAAGGTAGAGTATTTCTATATCGAATTGGCAACACAAGTAATGGCAATGATCTTACAATCATCCCTAATAGTAATGAAACATCGTAATAGTGGAATGCGGAAGGTTATACCTCCTCATCCCTCTGTTCCCCTCTTTCTTGCAAGCCCTTCAGTCGAGATCCTCATAGGAGCGATGTGAACCGTTGTTGTCTCCAGAACCATCAGCATCCTGGTTGCCTGGATCACTGCTCTCCGCCAGTGCACCAAGCGCGGCCCTGAGAGGCCACGGCAGCGATATCCTGAACCTTCTCTCCATGACCCTCGGCGAAGGGGCGCCAGGGGATGCTGGATCCGCAGCAGCAGCAGGAGCGGCAGAGGCGGCGGCCTGGCGGTTGTCGTAGTCGGGGTCATCGGTGGGCATCTCGTGGCGGCAGACAGGGCAGGAGCTGTGCAGTTCGAGCCAGGGGAGGATGCAGTCCTTGTGGAAGACGTGCTTGCAGGGCAGCTGCTTGGCGGCGGCGCCGAGCTGGAAGTCGTCCATGCAGACGGCGCACTGGGCGCCGCCGTCGGCGGCCATCATGTCGGCGGAGACGGCGACGTCGGGGAGCGCGGCGACGGCGGCCTTGGCGGCGGGCGGGGTGCCGTAGCGGTTGGGGTCGTTCTCGGCGAGCTGCTGGATGAGCTGCTCGAGGCCGGATCCCATGAAGTAGTCGCCGAGGTTGAGCCCCCCGGGGCCACCGGCGCCGAAGGCTAGGCCGGGGATGGAGGAGCCCTCGAAGACGATCTGGATGGAGGCGCCGCCGTTGAGGATGTCGCCGAGGTGGCCTTGGAGGAAGTCGGTGGCGTCGAACTGGGCGGCGGAGGCGGAGGCGCGGGGCGCGGACGGGGAGGGAGGACCGAGGAAGCCGGCGAGGTCGCTGGGGTGGCGGAGGTCGAGGAGGCTGGAGAAGGGGAAGAAGGGGTTGGGCGGCGGCGGTGGATGGAGGCTAGGGTTTGGCGGCTCGTCGAGGAGCTCCTCGACAAAGCCCCCGGCGCAGAGGGGGCAGAAGACGTCGTCGTCGCGGGAGGGCGGAGGCGGGATGGAGACGTTGCAGTCGCACTGGTGGCAGTAGTAGGGGCGCGGCGGCGGCGGCGGCGGAGCAGACGACGAGGACATGGCGATCGATCGAGACCTAGCCGATGGATGGGGAATTCCAAACGGAAGGGAGAGGTTTCGATTCTTGATTTTCTTTGCGATTTTTCTTGGCGATTTGTTTCGGGTTTGTTTTTATACGTGTATAAGAGTAAGGAAGGCGTGCCACGGTATGGCTGACTGTGGGCCATGCTTGCCGCGTGGACTAGGAGGCTGCTTGAAGGATCTAGATTGCTCCTCGACTGAGCAAGCAGTTTCGCCGACGCCAACGCATCTGGAAAGAGTTTTGATTCTTTTGCTAAGAAATTTCAACTTGCGTCTACAAGACTTTTCTCTTTCCTTAACATCTCAAAAGATGGCATTGGACATAGATGGCATGAACTAGTTTTTCTATGTTTGACTTGCATGGAATTTTTGGGTGTATCGTGGAGTACGAAAGCTCTTGCTGATGCACATTTGTACAAGACTCTCCGTCCATGAAAAAGACTCGGGTTTTCGTCCAAAAAAACTAAATCCGACCTGATTCGGATAAAAGTGCGCCAGGATAGTCTGGACTTGGCTGCATACTTTCTCTCTTCTTATCACTCACGTGGCGTGTGGATTTCATGTTGTCAAAAACCCTACTTGGCGTGTCCTGCATATCACGCTCGCGGCGAGGCTCCTCCGGCAATGTGTCATATGTATCACACTCGATGTCAAGAGAACACGGTGACGTGTTTATGCGCGGATGCACTTTTTTGGCGGCTTTGTTGGGGACGAAGCTTCGAACGGTTTTTTGTGGTCGTTGTTTCTACGAAGACATCGTCATAAGATGTTTCAATCTAAGATGGTGATGTGAATACACTTATGTAGATGCAAATAACTCATGTGTTGGTGTTGCTAAAACCTTTGATGGGAATACTGCATTGTCCAACCCTAATTTTTTCAATCATACATAAAATTACGAGCAAATGTTGATGCAGCACAATTTTTATGCTTCCACTTCTTATATTATTAGCAGCATGTAACACACTCCCTCTATTTTCAGATATAAGGCCACTTCGTTTTTCAAGTCAAAGTATGACTTATAATTTTGATCAACAAACTATGGGTTATATGTCATAAAATATATCATCATAAAGTTTATTGAAATGTGCATCCAATGTTATATTTTTTGTGGTATATAACTCACATTTTGTTGGTAAGAAATAATGGTCAAAGTTAGACCTAAAATATGGAGTGGCCTTGTATTCAAAGACAAAGGTAGTATGTATTCCATCTCTAGTACATCGGCAACCCAACAAATCCAAATCCCGAAACAACTTGATGAGATTGGTTAATCATTATGAAACACCCAATGTAAAAAACTTCAATAGCATGCAAGAGAGTGTTTCACCATTTATACAACAACAATTAACTCACAATATAGGAGTCCTCCTTCAAACATGTAGATGGATAAACAAAACGGCCATGCTACTACTGGCAAGTTGGTTAATTACTCTCAACTGTCACGGTCTTTATCACATGTACTAATTTTTCAGTCATATGTAATTGATGATATTCAGAATCCGGCTCCATATCTTCACAATGGTCAAAACCAAATGCAACGAGTGGTATTAATAATTCGGCTCCGCGCCTTTACAACGGTCATAGACTGATAAGTTCCTTTGCACCCCTCATTATATAACATAGATAATTTAAATAGAGAACACACACCCTCACTAATCAAAAGAGAATCTCTTGGATGCACACTTCCATAAAACTAAGTACTCGTAAGTTTTCACATAATCATAGCACCAAAATGAGTGCGAAATTCATTTTCAGTTTCTAGAGGCTTTTAGGGAACCTTCGGTGTTTTCG
This sequence comes from Poa pratensis, assembly GCA_947311845.1. Lineage (NCBI taxonomy): Eukaryota > Viridiplantae > Streptophyta > Magnoliopsida > Poales > Poaceae > Poa > Poa pratensis. Next base: position 22,751,327 of record CAMZMU010000094.1, on the reverse strand, counting down.
CAAAGGGTAATTTAAAAAATTGGATATAACTTGATTGCCAACATGGTGACTAAAAAACTAGACATAAAAAAAGAGTAAGCACAACTTTTAGGATTCTTACCAACCTAGCTTATGAAAAGGGCTACGCACGCTAGAAATGGCGTCAGGAAAGTATCTTGATACCCACAAGTGTGCGGGATATATTATAGCACATAAGAAATGAGTGTCAAACTCATAAAGAGCTCAATAAATTAGCTTACGTAGTTGGATTTGAAATAACTGTAAATGCTACAAATATTCATAAATGGTAACTTGGTTTAGGTTTTCGAGTATAAGATAAAAAATGAAGATAAAAAGTAATACAATTGAGACATGGCCTAATCATGTAAGCACAAGGGAACAACATTATTATTTTATTATATAAAATGCATATTTTTTCAAGGACGATGTGAATATGTTGCAGGCAAGTGTTTCCATGTAATGCATGATAAGCATAGTGTCAAATATTATTATTATTGGACAGAGCCTAACTTTGATGCACCCATATACATGCGGAATTACACCCCCTAGCTAATGGTTAAGCCCTAGAACTTATCCATACGTAATCAACATAATTATTAAGTCATAAATGTCCATCATTACCTTACGTTCTAGGGTCCTAGTAAGAAAAACCTTTGGGCAATTCCAATATTTTGGAATTGCTTTCTGTCATCTCCAGCTTTCCCTCATTTCTTCTTTACTCTAAGGGCATGTACAATGGTAGGGAAGGCAAGTCTTCTCTTATCCCTCCACGTCATGTAGACAAGGCAAAAAATAACAGTCCCACAATGTATTATCTCTTATTGTCATCTCTACACATCAATGAGGATTAATTAAATTTAGTGTGAAATTGTGTTCATAAGAGAAGGCATATGTTACAATGGAGAAAATAGTCTTCTCTTAATTTTTAAGAGATCATCTTTTAGCTAAGGGAAGGCAACCATCTCTTTCTTCGTTCTCTCTCCTCCAACTAAACAAAAACCATACGTGGCATCTCTAAGAGAAGGCTGACATTACCCCATTGTACATGCCCTAATGTCCCACCCTATGATCCCAAAAAGGCGAAGTAAAAATACAGTTGATGTTCGTACGATACCATCGTAGAATCATAAGTAAAGAATAAGCTGCATACTCATACCATACTACATTGAAATAATGAACAATGTTTCCTATTCCCCCATGGACATTAAACTTGCGATGATGAAACATTATGACTTGAACACCATATTTTCAAGAATCAACATCATAACCCGCAACCACAAGAATGCCTTATGTGATTACGAATTGAGGGGGCTCATGTTGTGGGAATAACTTTTAGGCGAGGTAAGTCTTATGCATCAACCAATGGCAAATTAACGAAGTCAAGGAAAGTCAACAACGGTCAAAACAAACTCATCATAGTCAATAAGCCAAAGAAAGAAAGAAATACAAAAGAAGAAGTCTGGCATGAATGCACAAGTAAAGAATCTCATTAGGTGGAGGAAAATATGTGGGTGCACTACACCCCCTCCCTAGTTCACCATGGACTCATATACAAAAGATTACCTCCACTGCCCCTCACACCTACCAACTTAAGGTAGTCTTGGTCATTTATCAAAGACCCTAGGCTACAGAAGAGCCAAATCTGAGAAGTCGAGCACGACTCAGACCAGTGTTGATTAATAATGTCAAGGAGTCAGTTCCGGAAAGTTGAGTACAACCCAGACCTTCTACCAAGCATGCCGTGACACCTTTCTAACATAGGATTAAGTCATGTTCAAACGAGGCGACCAAACCTATTATAACATCATCATTGTGTCAATGTTTGTTACTATCCACGAACCTTCGCTACAAGACCATCATATGTGTCATCTATATGTTGTGTCGTGATTGCGTGTGAAGAGATACCCCTATCGATGTTTCTACATCAACAGCAGGGTGCCCTCGGGTACTCGGGTCTAAAGATCTTGATCAAACCTTCTCACATACTTCAGGGTTCTGTCTTCCCACCAATGTGAAGGCACTTATCTAGGTAATCTGCTAGAGTACCATTTGCAATCACTTTCGCGACGTTGTCGATACCTTTTGGAAAGCACTAAAACCCAAGGTTATCAACTGCATTCCTCCGATATGTAAAGTACCTTCCATCAGCTGCGTCATTCAGTAGCATCGCGGAAAGAGATGAGATGGTATGTGCAGTTTTGCATAAAGTAGGCTTTCATGAGCATGAGATGGTCGGTCACTTCGTGGAATGTACAATCACCCTGGTTGGGAACCCGGTGCTTCCTGTTCTTGTTTCCCTCGATCTTCTTCTCCGCAACCGCAAGCATCCCATATATCTCCTCCAAATCATCGTCTTCAAACGACTTGTCTTTGGATGATCTATAGTCGCGGCACGACATTGTCGCGGCACTCATCATTTACAAGAAACACAATGTTGCAAAGGACTAAAATCGGCTATGTTGCTACGAACGTAACTTTGGAGTTTTTCCTCAAACATAGGCCAATCAGCTGCAGCGAGCTCCACTCGCAACCGAAATCAGTGGCGGCCGGTGAGACCGGCAAGCTCGAGGATGAGGGTGAGGCCTCACGACGCGAGGAGATGGTGGCAAGGAGTGGCAGACGGCCGCCCTACTCAGGTGCACAAAGCGCGGAGAATCGGGAGCGCTAGGGCCCTCGGGAGCTCGGTTGGGGCCACTGCAAGCTCCGGCAAGGACGGGAGCAGAGGACAGGGCTCGGTGCGCCAGCGGTGTGGTCGGCCAGAATCGACAAATGGCTGGTGCCAAGATTTCACGTTTTGCAATACGGGATTGTCATTTTTCCAGTACACTAAGGGCATCTCTAACCGATCCCCAATCGGTTAGAGGAGTAAACTGCCGAAAATTCGTTAGAGGAGTAAAAATACGCAGCTAACCGATTGCCGTTCCTAACCGAACCCCAATAGTTAGAGGAGTAAATCAAACAAAAACCACCAAATTCAACGAAAATCAACCAAATTTAAAACGAACACATATATTTAACAAAGTTTATACATATTTACAACCAAAAGTCGGCCGAATTTGAGAAAATTCGGCCGAATTCGACCACCTAACCCTAATCATCGTCCCAATCGAAGGAGTCGGAGTCGGAGTCGAGCTCGATCACCGCCGGCATCGTCGGCGGCGGCACGTCCTCCCAGTCCTCCTCCTCCTCCTTCACCGTGGCCGGCGCCGGAGCTGCCGACGGCCCCGCCTCCTCCTCCTTCTTCACTTTCTTCCCCGCCGCGGCGTCGGCCTTCCGCTTGGCCTCGGCGAACGCCTCCAGCGCCTTCCGCTCCTCCTCGACGAGCTCTGGGTTGTAGCCGGCGAGCAAGGCCGCCATCGCCGCGTCGCGGCGCTCTGCCTCGAGGCGCTCGTGCGCCTCCCTGTCCTCCCGCCGCTCGCGGGCAGAGACATAGCGGAGCCCCTCCGGCTCGAGCTCCGGCACCGGCCCCGGCACCTCCAAGGGGAAGTTGAGCTCGCCGCACTCGCTCCCGTGGAGGCGGACGTTCGCGACGTCGTACGCCCGCGCCGCGGACTGGAAGGAGCCGACCCACACCTTCTTCCCGGTGTTGCGGTCGGTTATCTCCAACACCCACGCCCCCCAGGACCGCTGCCGCACGCCGCGGTAGACCGGCGTCGGCGACACCGGCAGGTCGAGGGTGCCGGCGGAGCGGCAGGGATGCCGACGGCGTTTTGGTGGCGGCAATCGACGAGGAGATGGAGGGGAACGGCGTCGGGAAGTCGAGGAGGCTGCAGCTCGCGTCAGGGGGCTACGGGGCCGGCGAGCGCTCGGGATCGGCGGCGGAGATGGCCGGCGGGAGGATCCGGCCATCGCGGACAGCTGGGGTGCCGGCGGGAGGGAAGAATCGCAGGCGGCAGTCGCCGGAGACGGAGGAGATGTCGAGGTGGAGTGTGTGTGAACGCGAGGAGATGGAGGGAATCTTTTACTCATCGGTGCGGCCGATGAGTAAATATAGGAGTCGGCGGCACCGATGAGTAAAAAATTTACTCCTCTAACGTGTTTTGGACTTCAGTTAGGTGCGGTTAGAGGAGTAAAAGAGCATTTTTGTACATCGGTTAGAGATGCCCTAAGCATGTTACAACAACACTGAGCAGTGAGCTGCAATCGGATTCATGGAAGCAGCAGCGATGGCGATGATTCGGGCGATGGTGGTTTCTTCTTGACGAGGATGAAGATGGCGACGCGGTTAGTGCGGAAGTCGGGGTGCCACTGCTCCTGCTCGATGCAGCCGATCACGAAGTCCTCCATTGCCGCCTCCAGGAAGCACTCCAGCACCACGTCTGTCGTCAGTCGATCCGTTCGTTCAGTAATTCAATTCAGCCATCGATTAGCGCGAGATCGATCAAATCGAATGGAGGAACATACGTACGGGCGGATTGCTCACCGTTGCGGAGTTCTCCGGCGAGCAGTATGGTCGTGCTGTGGCCGGAGAGGCGGTTGAGGGTGGCGAGCAGGTCGTCCACCGCCTCCTCGCTGTAGACCACGTCGGAGCCCAGCAGGAACTCCGGGTGGAGCAGCTCCGGGTCGGGGTCGTCGTCCTCTCCCCACACAAGCTCAGTCACGGTCGCCGAGCCCCAAGCGTCAGCGGAGCCCAGGTTCTGCTCCAGGTTCTTCCTGATCAGTTTGAGGCGGTCGGGGAGGTCGGTGGCCACCACCTGCGCCCCCAGCAGCGCCGCCACGAGGCCGACGAGGCCGCACCCGGCGCCGAGGTCGACGGCGCGCGTGCCGCGCAGCGCGAGGAGCCCGGAGTCGGCGGCGTGCTCGAGGAACTTGGCGAGCACCACGCCGCTGTCCCAGACCACGGCGCCGGTCACCCCGGAGGCGCCCATGAAGTTGGACGGGGACTGGTGCAGCGTCAGGCGGCGGCCGCAGGCGTCGATGGCGAGGGCGGCCGCGGCGTGGCGCACGAAGGCGTTGGGGCGGTGCGCCGCCGGCTGGCCGAGGGACCACAGCAGCATCGTCTCCCCCGACGCGCTCTCCACGGGCCGGGCCGGGCCTCCGTACGCGCCCATCACCACCGCCTCCTCCGGCTCCGGATCCATCGTCGGTCGGCGCGGCGGCGGCGGCGAAGGGAAAAGACGATCTTTTGTTCTAGTGGGCTGGGCCGAGCTGGGAGTAAAGGACGGCCCACCGGAAGGCAATCTGAACACGCTCCATCTTCTCCAGTACGAAACACGCCTCCGCTCCCATCCATAAACAATTTCGAATCTCTCTCCATTCCTCACCTCTCAACGGCTCTCTCTCTCTACAAAATTCTCCATCGATTCCATTCCATTCGATCCCGAGCTCACTCCGCAGGCTCTCCTGAGGCAGCTGGTAGTGGTGGTGGTAGATCGTGAGGGAATTTCATGGAGAAGGAATCGGTACCGCCGCCGGCGGCGGCGGGGGTCATCGGAGGCGTCAGGGTCGTCGCCAGGATCTGCCCCCCTGCTGCCGATCCTGCCGCTCCCCCATCAGCGACAGCGGCAGCTAATTCGTTCCAGGTCGCTGCTACGCGTGGTGGCTGTCACCCTCGTTCCCCCGACGCCGCCGCGCTCCTCTCCTTCACCACCGCAACTCCCACGTCTTCCTCTTCTTCGCAAGGGTAATCTAACGAATTCTCTTCCTCCCGGACTTAATTACCCTGCAATCCCTTCGTAAGCCGTCTACACTGAATTAATGCTTCAAAGATTGATTCTTTACTTCCTCGCGTGCCTTCCTGCAGAAGAGCCCCCAGCCAGCGCAAGGAAGAGCACAGGCTCGATTGGTGCTACCTCAAAGACGAGACCAATCATCACGTCTTCCTCAACGAGGTCAAGCCCCTTGTCCATCATCTGCTTGGGGGCGGTACCACCAGCTGCAGCAACGCCTGCGTCGTCAACTGCGGCGCCGCCACCGCCAAGGATAGCCTATTCATGGTAAAACGCCTCTGTCAATTAGTTATTGTTACAATTTCATTTTAATATATAAGATACACACATCGGATGCATCTCATTCTGCTCTCAATTCCTACTCGCAGGGTTCAGAGGATCAGCCAGGCTTGGTCACCATGGCGATGGAGCAAATCCTCGAGTTCTCCGAAACCGTTGCCGGGGCTGTCAGGATCTCGTGTTATCAGGTGCTGCAGGATACCCATGTCTTTGATTTGTTAGAGCCCAAGGACCAAGAGGTTCTCATACTGGAAGGTTCTGACGGAAGGACTCATCTCAAGGGCTCTCCAAGGTACACCTCTCTTACTGCTCTGCTCTAACAAAGTACTAGCCTTTTTAAAACAAAGAATACCATAATAGACTTAGAATAGCTCTCTGCTCTAACAAAGTAGCCTGTTTAAAACAAAGGATACCAAAATAGACTTAGAATAGCTTTGTGGATACCTGAGTCATACCGATTGGTTTAGATTTCAAGCAATTTAACCGTCTCGTACAATTCTAACCGAGTTGATTACATTCTATTAAAAGATATTTTCTCTTTGCAGGTTCACGTGAAGTCGATTGAGGATTTTACGCAGTTGAGCTGCTTCGACACAAACCAGAATAAGCAACCGACAAAAACTAATACTCAGTTACACACTAGGGGACACCAAGGGCTCATTATTCACATCTCTAGCTTTGATCAGGAAGGCAGAGAATGTGCTCTAGCTAAGATGAATTTTCTTAACTTGACAGGTTTGTTTTTCTCATTCATGCACCTCAAGCACTGGCTCATATGTGACATTATCTTATTGTTTTGCTTCTTGCATTAGGCTATGTTGATCCCAAGCAGAAGAATAATGGTGGAGCAGCTGGACAAACCAGTAACAAGTCGATCTATGCCTTGATGAATGTTGCACAAGCACTGAATAACAACCAGACCTTCATACCTTATAGGCAGAGCAAAGTTACTCGTATTTTGCAAGATACTCTATGCAAGGCGAGTGGTACTGTAGTGATCACCTGTTTGGTAAGCTACTTAACATCTTTATCTTGTTTGACTTCGTTATAAGAGGCACCAAACAAAATAAATGTTGTTTTGAATAGTGTCAAGTCCTGAAATGCAAGTTCTACCTATTTGTAAGCACTATTTGAAGCTAACATGAATTAGATAAATGTTAATTGAACATTAGGTTGCAACACTTATATGCCTCAATGCCTCACTACGATGTATGCATGGCTTAGTGTTGGTGTTCCTAAATAATTAGCTTGGCATGATATATTATAACAGCACAGTCTCTATTATTATTTGTGTTACTCAAATAGTGCAATATATGTACTCCTCGTATCGAGAAGATAGATATCTGTGCCATAATTTTGCTCTGATCAATTCTTTGTTGCTAGTAGTAAACGGAACATATTATACTCCTACAACATATGTGCAGCTACCATTACTCTTTATTTGTTACGTATACCTGTTCAAATTAATACATCGCAGCTTTAACTATTAAATTTCAATCTGATTTATCTCTTCATGGTCAATACAGGATGAAATTTCCTGCCAAGATACAGTTTCTACTCTTAGCTTGGCTGCTCGCTCGAGTAAAGTGGCCAATGAACAATTTCGTAGATCCATGAGTGTTCCAAGTTCCAAAAGGCCAAATGTTAACGTATCTGCTAATGTCAAAAGCTCTTCAAGGCCATTCATTCCTTCTATACACAAACCAAATCCTGCAGTAGAGAAGCATGATCGACCCCAATGGAATAACAGCGCAGTAAAAGCATGTCGAACCCCCATTGCCAATAAGAGGTTGCATTCTAATCTGGCTAGTAATGGATTTGAGCTTGCCATTTGACTAACTTTATCTTAATAATGTTTGTTTTAAATTTATTACAAGGTCTCAACCAATTATGCATTCAGTGAACAAATCTGGAAGCTTATTCTCTACTCCTATCAAAATGAAGCAAAAGAATGCTAAACCCACAATAAATGCAAGGTACTACACCATTCGTTAAACCTACAAAAGGTTGGTGAAGAATTTTAGCTTGACACTTTCTAAATATTTTTCTTATTTTATAATAGGTCTCAACCAATCTCGGATTCAGCGAAAAAAACTGAAAGGTCGCTCTCTACTACGAAAATAAAGCAGAAGGATGCTAAACCTACAACAAGTGGAAGGTACCAAACAATTCGTTTACTCGAGAAGTTTTCTTGCCCACCTTCTTTACTTATACAAACAACTTACATTGTTATTTTTTGTTATACAGTAGCTTGTTATGTCCGAGCACCAATTCATCCAAGGTAAATAACTAGACATCCTAATTAATCACTTGTTACAATGTTGCACGCAAGAAATTGGCGGGTGTTCAAGTTGTTTTCTCATTTTTCTAACTAACCAAATCCAATTTATGTCGTGATTGGTTATCAGTTACTTTATTTAGATTGTTTCCACCACATCATTTTACAGGAGGTACAGTCATCAAGAGACATGGAAATCCATTCTCCATCAACACAGTCATCAAGAGACATGGAAATCCATGCCCCATCAACATATGAGGTACTTTGACTTCTTTCCGGGCAGTATAGTGTCACTGTGTATATGATAACCTTCTAAATAATGATTTCCATATGTTGGACGCAATATTCAGGGAATTGATAAAACCAATGATACTTTAGATACTGTATCATCTGTAACAGAAAAGGTGGTCTCAAGTATTATGGAGGAACAGGTACATAGCCATGTACAAAAAGAGGAGAGCTATATTTTGGTTTTAGTATATTGTTTATCATAAATAAATATCTTTCTTATCTCTTCATTCAGGATTATTCGTCGTCAGATTTGCATGCAGTGAGTTCATGTACTGAATTTGGCGAGACCTGCTCTTCTAATGTACCTGGTATAACACAACTCGTAGTATTTTGTTGGCAAGTTTTTAGGTACATACTTGGTTGACAATTAACAATCACTTGCAGATGAATTTGTCGAGAAGACTCCAGTCAACGCTAATAAACACTCTCCAAAGATTAGTGACCGGCTAAGGGAGATATCAAACTCATTGAAGCTTCTTAGTTCTCGTCCATTGAGAATAACAACACAAAAAGTAGGCATGGAAATGACACAAAACGTAGGCACGGAAGAGACACAAACAGTAATAATGGAATATGTCCAGCCGGTCAACACAGATGTACCTGAACCAAAAACTCCTGTGATGCACCTGAAATATGAGCAAACAGAAAAGGTTACTTGTTTATCACTTGATTTGCACATCCTTAGCATATATGTACATTGTGTTAACTCTATTTTCCTTGACACAGAAATCCCTAGTTCAAGAGAACACAGATGTATATGAACTAAAGACTCCTGTGATGCACCTGAAATATGAGCAAGGAGAAAATCCAATTAACTCATTTAAGGCTCGCAGCGCGGGCATCAAGGTTACTTGTTTATCACTTGGTTTGCACATCCTTAACATATATGTACTTTGTGTTCTTAATGAACTCTATTTTTCTTTTGACACAGAAATCACTAGTTCAAGAGTGCTTGACTTTTTTGAATAGTGCTAATAAGTGAGTACAATCCTAACTAATCAATTATCTGGCACTATTTCTGCTTAACTAACTCATGTTTATGTATCCATTTGCAGGGAGGAATTAAAAAGCTTGAAGGTTTGATCTGGATCTTAATAATGGTTAGCCTCGGATTCTTTTTGTCTTACTAACTGGATGTGACTGCGTAGGGCATTGGAGAAAGAAGAGCAGATTGCATAATGGAGCTCCGTGAGAACTCACCAGAGTTGTTTAAAAAGGTAGATGCTTTAGCTCGATAGAAAGTTTTAAACACAAGTAATCAGAAATTATTAGCCAACAATATGATCTAACTTCTGATACTCTATGTTTCTTTCGCAGATGGATGATCTCAAGGATATTCTTGGAATGAATCAAATAGAGGTAATGGAGAATCAGACTTTATAGTTTATATATTGTTATCTCAATACTGATAATATATGACTTGTCTTGTCCCAATTTTCCTAGTACTTACCAAATGAGCATTTTGCCAAATATTTCATCACGCTGTCATTGTTTCATCGAAGAACTTGCATCTAGTCTGTTTCAATACATGTAGTTTAGTTAAAAAAAACATACATGTAGATGTAGTTCATTCACTACTTTAGAAAGACACCATGATACAGCAAGTGTACGTGTATTTAGCTGATACTTTTGTGAAAAAATAAGTGATTTTACTGATCGGTAATAAGTTGTTGTTTTCTCCAGATCAAGAAGATGATGTCAGCAATCATCGACTCATAGATTTGGACTGGAGGACTGCTTTGTTCTACAGAGGATGTTAAGGAGACGATGGGCCCATAACAACGGTTGTTGTTGAGACTACTACTGCCCTTAATACAGCTATATAGCGTTTTTTTTTCTCTCCGTTTTTTGAGTGGAGCTTGGGAGAACTAGGCAAAGTGTGCTTCTGCGGTATATTTCCTGTATAATAATCGTTGTATCATGCGTTGTTGAAACTTTGTCACTCACGTAAATTAATGAGAATCACAATTGTTTGTGCGTGCTAGGCCTCTTTTCTCTGAGAAGATGCTCGCGTAGGTGTATCGGTTTTGAGATAAGTTTATGCTTTGGTTTGCCGTGTTCCTAGAATTTTTTAATATATGATGCTACTATGGCATAAATGAAATGTACCAACTTATTTTGAATTCCCTTTTTCTTTTGAATTGTACCAGTTGTTCTGAGACTAAAAACGATGAGAATCGTGAGATTTGACGACAGTGCTTATGATGCATAATGAACCACAAATTTACTAGTATTGTTAGATTTGACAGGTCTTAGTAAATAGAATGCAACAGAATTAAGTACACATCACACGACTTCAATACAGGACGACCAAGTTCTTATTAAAATAAACTAAGGTTTCTAAATTTTCTTTTTTACTTTGTTTCTCTTTGTACAATCCTCCCGTACACTTGTAAAAAAAAACAGAAAATACAAGTACATGCAGTAGAATGCTCCCTTTAAACACAAAGTTACATCAATTTCTCCCTATATGTCGTGTCTAGCTTTATTATATGCATTCCTCGAAACATCCGACCAAGAAGACCTCATAGGACAAGGCAACAAAAGTTTCACTTCAACGTAGTGTGGAACATCATTATTTGGTCCATAAGAAATCACTTGTAAAAGTGAGAAAGGGGATTCAATCGGCGCAACCACTGGAAAGATATTAACTGAGACAACACGCTTGGCGCAGAAATCGGCAAGATCTTAGGTGAGACAAAACATTCCAAGTCCAATACAGAAAAACCAGAATAGCCCAAAAGATTGCTCGCAAACTTGGTGAGGTGTGTGCATGTCCCTGTGAGTGGATCGTAGACTTGTAGTGTCGGAGTTGTGTCCAACCTAGCACATGTGCATGCGTAGAAGAGCAACTTTCGACCATCACACATGACCGTCAAAGGCCTCGGCGGATCAAAGGATGGATCCATTGGTATTGTGTACACCTTGACCCACGTCCCTTCTTTATCGAGATCAGTCAGGACCCATATGAGGCATAATTTTATTGAGCTCCAATATTGAAGCATGCACAGGGCGTCATTGAGCGACCATACATCTATACCCACTTAGCTTGTCACCGAGTCTGTGACACCATTGACTGTGACACGGAGGGTCATGGATATAGCCGTTATTGACTAGGTACGGAGTTGGAGGAGACTGCATCTGCCTCCACTTGGCGTCGTCTTCTAACGTGAGCACCTTGCAGGGTTCATATTTTCCCATGAGGCACAAAACCCCGCTCGCGAAATTGAACTGCAACACATAACCCCCACGTCGCCTCTCCTCTGGCGACACGGGGGAACCGCCGCCGCCGCCGCCTCTAGCACCTCGCCCCTCGCTTCCTCGCGCCGCCGCCGCTGGAGGAGGGCAGCAGCAAAAGGCCGGCTGCTCCCCGAGGATGGTGGCGGCAGGGCGCGTTCTCGTCTCCCGCGCGGAGACACTCCTGGCGGCTCGTTTCGTTGAGGGTCGACGGAGTGGCGGAGTCAGCACGCGCGGCGGCGCTCGGGGCAGGGCTACGGCGACGGTGCAGTGGTCGGAGGCGAGCGCGATTCGCCGTGGTGCTGCGGCGGCGGGTGTTGACCGGGCCCGATCTGGGCCTGGGGCGGGCCGCACGGGCTGCAGCCACGGGAGGACGAAGTTGGCGACGCAGGAGGCTTCTGGGCGCGATGGAGGTGCCATTGGTGGCAGAGCTGGGGGCGGAGGTGCCGTGCTCCGGCACCGCTGCAACGAGGAGGTGGCGGAGACTCCGGCGCCGGAGCAGGAGATGGCCTCTGCTGCCGCCGTGTTCCGGCGTCCGGGCGGCGGGGAAGCCGGGGCGGCGGCCCCGGACAGTGGCGGCTACTCCGGCGGAGCGGCTGAAGCGGGCATGGTCTTGGCAGTGGCCGTGGAAGGTGGTGCCGCGGTTGCTGCGACATGCGGTGGAGCTCGGTGGTTGACGACATGGCCGGGATGCCATCCTGCTGCTCCCGAAGCTTTGCGGTCGGGTTGAACTCCGGGCGAAAGCTCGCATGGACTTCGGTCAGTGCCGACGACGGCGGCGCCCTCGGGCGTCGTCCCCTTTCTTGATTGCGTCGTCATGAAGCTTTTCGACCTCGTCTAACGCGTGGTGGTTCCAAGTTCTCCGGGTGAAAACCTTTGCTCCTTCGTGAGCGGGCGGCGGTGACGGTATCGTCACTACCTTGTTGGAGGCGCCGCTTTGGAGCCCTTGGCCAGCGCGGTGCAACGGTTTCGCGACGGATGTGCAGAATGGCGTGTGGTCGTGGGCGGTGGATGTCGGGGCGGCGGCTCCGGAAGGTGGTGGTGCGTCGAGGCGGCGGCCTCGATCTCCCACGCTACGACGGTTCTAAGAGGCAGAACCGTTGTCCAGTGTGGGTTTGGGTGGCGACCTGGATGAAGACTGCTTGGGCAGAGGGTTCGTCGACCAGATTGGATCGTCTTCGGGCAATGCGAATGTCGATCTAGTTGCTACACCGGGCGGCGGCCCCGTAATAGGTGGTTTTGGTGGCAACCTGGATGAAAACTGCGTGGGCAGAGGGTTCGTCGACCATGACTGGATCACTTTCGGGTAATGCGAAGGTCGATCTGGTTGTTACGCCGGGGCGGCGGCCCCGGAGCAGGTGGTGTGTGTTGTGGCGTTTGTCACCTTGGGTCGTGTGGGCGGCGGGTCGCTTCGTTTGTGTCTTTCTTTTGTACAGATTGTATGGTTTTTGGATCCGGTTTCTCTTATAAACTGGGTCAACTCTTTTTATCTATTCGGACGGTGGATACGACCACTTTAGCTAAAAAAAAAAAAAATCCCATGAGGCAGACAACCATGTAGGCGCGAGTGTGACTCGTTCTACTAAGCTGTTAGTATCTGTTAGCTCTGTACCTAGTCTTACGGCTCCGCCTCCATTCCTCACCTCTCTCAACGGCTCTCTCTCTACAAAATTCTCCATCGATTCCATAATTCCATTCCATTCGATCCCGAGCTCACTCCGCAGGCGCTCGTGAGGCAGCTGGTAGTAGTTGTGTTGGTAGATCGTGAGGGAATTCCATGGAGAAGGAATCGGAATCGGTACCGGCGGCGGGGGTCGTCGGAGGCGTCAGGGTCGTCGCCAGGATCTGCGCCACTCCCACATCAGCGACAGAGGCAGCTGCTGCTAATTCGTTCCTGGTCGCTGCTGCGCGTGTTGGCAGCCACCCTCGTTCCCCATACGCCGCCGCGCTCCTCTCCTTCATCGCCGCAGCAACTCCCACGTCGTCCTCTTCTTCGCAAGGGTAATCTATCGAATTCTCTTCCTCCCCAACTTAATTACCCTGCGATCCCTTCGTAAACCGTCTATACTGAATTAATGCTTCAAAGATTGATTCTTGATTCCTCGCGCGTGCCTGCCTTCCTGGTTCCTGCAGAAGAGCCCCGAGCCAGCGCAATGAAGAGCACAGGCTCGATTGGTGCTACCTCAAAGACGAGACCAATCACCACGTCTTCCTCAACGAGGTCAAGCCCCTTGTCAATCATCTGCTTGGGCGTGGTACCACCGGCTGCAGCAACGCCTGCGTCATCACCTGCGGCGCCGCCACCGCCAAGGATGGCCTATTCATGGTAAAACGCCTCTGTCAATTATTTATTGTTACAATTTCATTTTTATATATTAGATACACACATCGGATGCATCTCATCTTGCTCTCAATTCCTACTCTCAGGGCTCACAGGATCAGCCAGGCTTGGTCACCATGGCGATGGAGCAAATCCTCGAATTCTCCAAAATTGTTGCAGGGGCTGTGAGGGTCTCAGCTTATCAGGTGCTGCAGGATACCCACGTCTTTGATTTGTTAGAGCCCAAGGACCAAGAGGTTCTTATACTGGAAGGTTCCGACGGAAGGACTCATCTCAAGGGGCTCTCCAAGGTACACAGTTCTCTTACTGCTCTGCTCTAACAAATTAGTCTTTTTAAAACAGAGAATTCCATAATAGACTTATAATAGCTCTCTGCTCTAACAAAGTAGCCTGCTCAAAACAAAGAATACCACAATAGACTTAGATTAGCTTTGTTGATGCCTGAGTCATACCGATTGGTTTACATTCCAAGCAATTTAACAATCTCGTACAATCGTAACCGAGTTGATTACATTCTACTAAGAGATGTTTTTTCTTTGCAGGTTCACGTGAAGTCGATTGAGGATTTTACGCAGTTGAGCTGCTTCGACGCAAATCAGAATAAGCAACCCACAAAAACTAATAGTCAGTTACACACTAGTGGACACCAAGGGCTCATTATTCACATCTCTGGCTTTGATCAGGAAGGCATAGAATGTGCTCTAGCTAAGATGAATTTTCTTAACTTGACAGGTTTGTTTTTCTCTGTCATGCACCTCAAGCACTGGCTCATATGTGACATTGTCTTATTGTTTTGCTTCTTGCATTAGGCTATGTTGATCCCAAGCAGAAGAATAATGCTGGAGCGGCTGGACAAACCAGTAACAAGTCCATGTATGCCTTGATGAATGTTGCACAAGCACCGAATAACAACCAGAACTTCATACCTTATAGGCATTAGCAAAGTTACTCGTATTTTGCAAGATAGTTTATGCAAAGGGAGTGGTACTGTAATGATCACCTGTTTGGTAAGCTACTTAACATCTTTATCTCGTTTGACTTTGTTATAAGAGGGACCAAACAAAATAAATGTTGATTTGAATAGTGTCAAGTCCATGTGTCAATTTAGTCTTCCAAGTGCAAGTTCTGCCTATTTATAAGCACTACTTGAAGCTCACGCCAATTAGATTAGGTCGCAACACTTCTATACCTTCACTAAGATGTATGCATGTCTTAGTATTCGTATTCTTAAATAATTAGCTTGGCATGATAATTATACTATTGATTATTTGTTATGTGTATCTGTGCAAATTAATACATCGCAACTATAACTATTGAATTTAAATCTGATTTATCACTTCATGGTTAATACCGGATGAAATTTCCTGCCAATATACTGTTTCTAGTATTAGTTTGGCTGCTCGCTCGAGTCAAGTGGCCAATCATATTCCTAAATAATTAGCTTGGCATGATAATTTATACTCTTGATTATTTGTTATGTGTATCTGTGCGAATTAATACATCGCAACTATAACTATTGAATTTCAATCTGATTTATCTCTTCATGGTTAACACAGGATGAAATTTCCTGCCAAGATACTGTTTCTAGTATTAGCTTGGCTGCTCGCTCGAGTAAAGTGGCCAATGAACAACTACGTAGATCCATGAATGCTGCAAATTCCAAAAGGCCAAATGTTAACTTATCTGCAAATGTCAGAAACTCTTCAAGGTCATTACTCCCTTCTATACACAAATCAAATCCTACAGTAGAGAAGCATGATCGACCCCAATGGAATAACAGAGCAGTAAAGGCATGTCTAACTCCCATTGCCAATAAGAGGTTGCATTCTAATCTGGCTTGTAATGGATTTGAGCTTGGCATTTGACTAACTTTGTGTTAATAATGTGTTTTTTATTTCTTACAAGGTCTCAACCAATCATGCATTATGTGAACAAATCTGGAAGTTTATTCTCTACTCCTATCAAAATGAAGCAAAAGAATGCTAAACCCAAAATGAATGGAAGGTACTACACCATTCGTTAAACCTACAAAATGTGGTGAAGAATTGTAGCTTTGCACTTTCTAAATATTGTTTCTTATTTTATAATAGGTCTCAACCAATCTCGCATTCAGCCAAAATATCTGAAAGGTCGCTCTCTACTCTTAAAAGAAAGCACAAGGATGCTAAACCGACAACAAGTGGAAGGTACCAAACAATTCATTACTCCGGAACATTTCTTGTCCATCTTCTTTACTTGTACAAACAACTTAAATTGTTTTTTTTGTTGCTATACAGTAACTTGTTATGTCCGAACACCAATTCATCCAAGGTAAATATCTAAAAATAATAATTATTCTCTTGTTACAATGTTGTACGCAAGAAATTGGCGGCTGTTCAAGTTGTTTTCTCACGTTTTTAACTAATCAAATCCAATTTATGAACTTTGTAGGAAGATGAAATAGTTGTTGCGCCAACTGCAGTAAAAGAAGTTGAGGTTAGTATGAGTATGCACTTGTGCGTGATTGTTGTCAGTTATTACTTTATTTAAATTGTTTCCACCACATCATTTTACAGGAGGTACAATCATCAACATACATGGAAATCCATGCTCCATCAACATACGAGGTACTTTCTTCTTTCCGGCAGTATAGTGTCACCATATATATGATAACATTGTAAATAATGATTTACATATGTTGGACGCAATATTCAGGGACTTGATAAAACAAACGATACTTTAGATATTGTATCATCTGAAACAAAAAAGGGGGTCTCAAGTATTACGGAGGAACAGGCACATAGCCCTATACAGAAAAAGGAGAACTTTTTATTTTGGTTTTAGTAGTTATGTTTATCATAAACAAATGTCTTTCTTATCACTTTATTCAGGATTATTCGTCGTCAGATTTGCATGCAATGGGTTCATGTACAGACTTTGGCGAGACCTGCTCTTCTAATGTATCTGGTATAACATAGCTCGAAGTATTTTTTTGGCAAGGTTTTAGGTATATACACTTGTTTGACAATTAACCATCACTTGCAGATGAATTTGCCGAGAAGACTCCAGTCAACGCTAATAAACACTCTCCAAAGATTAGTGACCGGCTGAGAGAGATATCAAACTCATTGAAGCTTCTTAGTGCTCGTCCATTGAGATGGACGTCACAAAAGGCAGGCACGGAAATGACACAAAACATAGGCACGGAAGAGACACAAACAGTAATCATGGAATATGTCCACCCGGTCAACACATATGTACCTGAACTAAAAACTCCTGTGATGCACCTGAAATATGAGCAAGCAGAAAATCCAAGTAACTCATTTATAGCTCGCACCACGGGCATCAAGGTTACTTGTTTATCACTTTTTTGCACATCCTTAGCATATATGTGCTTTGTGTTTCTTGATGAACTCTATTTTTCTTTTGACACAGAAATCTCTGGTTCAAGAGTGCTTGACATTTTTTAACAGTGCTAATAAGTGAGTACAATCCTAACTTATCAATTATTTGGCACTATTCTGCTTATCTAATTCATGTTATCCATTTGCAGGGAGGAATTAAAAAGCTTAAAGGTTTGCTCTGGATCTTAATAATGATTAGGTTCAGATTCATTTCCTCTTACTAGCTGGATATAACTGTGTAGGGCATTGGAGAAAAAAGAGCAAATTGCATAATTGAGCTCCGTGAGAACTCACCGGAGTTATTTAAAGAGGTAGGTGTTTTATAGCTCAATAGAAAGTTTTGGACACAAGTAATCAGATATTATTAGCCAACGATATGATCTAACTTCGGACACTTCTATTGCTTTCACAGATGGATGATCTCAGGGATATTATTGGAATGAAACCGAACGAGGTAATGGAGAATCGCACTTTATACGTTTGTTATCTATACTGATGATATACAACTTTTGTTGTCCCAAATTTACTAGTACTTACAAATGAGCATTTTGCCAAATATTTCGTCACACTATCATTGTTTCATCGAAGAAGTTACATCGAATTTGTTTCATACATGTAGTCCATTAGCTACTCTTTAGAAAGCCACCCTGATGCAACAGGTGTACGTGTATTTAGCTGATACATTCCTAAGTGGTTTTACTGGTTTTTTTTACCAGATAAAGAAGATGATGTCGGCGATCATCGACTCCTAGATCGATAACCTGTACTGGAGTGGAGGACTATTGTTCTATCTGCATAGGAAGTTAAGGGGACAACGGGCCCATTTACAACGGTTGTTGTTGAGACTGCTACTGCCCTTAGTATAACTACTATATAGCAAAAAAAATTCTCTCTCTGGTTTCTGAGTTGAGATTGGGAGAACTAGGCAAGTGTGCTTCTGCAGGTATATTTCCTGTATAATATTCGGTGTATTGTGTGTTATTGAAACTGTGTCACTCAATGAGAATCACCCAAGTGTACCAGTTTATGGTTTGATTTACCGTGTTCCTAGATAAATATATTATATGATGTTACACCATAACTGAAATGTACCATATTTATTTCTTTTGAAACCGTACCAGCTGTTATGAGACCACAAAAACGATCAGAATCGTGAGATTTGACGACAGTGCTTGAGAGGATACTGTGATGGTTGCTGCCATATGGAATACTGTGATGCATCTTAAGTTCAGCCGATTGGTCCTCTGAAAGTTTTATTGAACACAGTTGTTCGAAGCGAAGCAAAGCTAAGTGGACCATCAAATAAAGCTTGATCAGCTTGACTCCATCTCGGTGAAGGTGACCAGTATGAATAAATAAATTCCATGATCCTTTAGCTTTTTATTGTTTAACTCTATATATGGATAATCTCTTCAGTTCCAAAAAGCAAAAGCAAATGTGCACACTGGTCGTCGGCGTTTAGGTTTCGCTTCTTCGGGCCGACGGATGTTACACCATTCGCGTCGTCTGTGTCTGCAGTCGATTCTGCTTCTTTCTTAATCTGTTAATCATCATGATCACATGCCATGTTACAAGACAAGCAGCAGATCAATATGCATGCATGGTGCATCAGCCACATCATTTGCACACAGTTGAGAGGTGATGAAGGTAGGATGGCCAACCAATCTCGTAGAGCACACGGCGGTAAGATGTAATAAGGCTAAAGCAAGGATCATTCCGCTGCCGGATGAATGAACTGCAAATTCTTGCATACGCCGACCACTGGCCATTCTCTCCCTTTACCGGCTCCATCTGCGTGCTCTGGAGGTCAAGAGTGAACAAGCGAGTACTATTTGCACTCTGGACTAGCATGGCACCTTTGCTCTCCTTAAAGGCATGGATGGTGGTTCCCTTAGGCACCATCTCGGGACGTTGGACCCATCCTAGATCAACTTGGCGCTGCTGAACGTTGTCTTGCTCTCCCATTGCCCAAAACTGTGGCCTGCGGACCCGTAATGCACTGTTAACAATCGACAGCTTTCCTCCTGCAACGTATGCAATCACTGTTCCTCGCTCCACGCCATGATCATTGAGTTGGACTTGGATCGGAGTCTTGGTTAACGAGACGTGTGATGTGTCAGCGCTGACATTCAGGGTGCACAATAAGCACCCCTGATCCCTATAGACCCAATGCACCATACCACGGATGACGACACCATCGCGCTGCCCACACCTGGTGAGGCCGGAAGTCGGAGGGCACTTGATAGGCGGGCTCCAGCTGCCCGTGGCGGAGGAGTACGAGTAGACGAATATGAGTTGGTCATCGGAGTGGACGACAGTTAAGAGAACTCTGAAAGTCAGCTTTCCCTCGTCGTGGTCTAGATCGCCGCTCTTGGGAAGGTCGGTGGGCGTAAGAAGCGCGTAGCCTGTCACCTCACACCCGAAGAGTTTGGGATTGAGGTTAAGCGGAGGCGGTGGAAGGAGACGTGTGGCCGTCTCGCCGATGAGCGGGTGGCACACCGCCAGGTGGAGCTTCCGGGTGTCGATGGGTCTAGGCATGATGCGCAGGAGGAGAAGGCCGCGCCGCGACGTCAAGGGCTCGGCGTAGTCGAAGACCCCGTCGGTATTGGGGAGGAACGAGGCGAATGCAAGAGGTGCAACCCCTCTTGCCCTCGGCGGCGCGTGGAGGAGCCTGGCGAACTGCGGCGGTCGGTTGGGTTTGAACACTTTTCGTGGCTTGCACGGGCAGATGAGATTGGCTCTTTGGTAGAACGCCCCGATGAGGACGGAGGCGCATCGTGCCTTCTCCGGCAAGACTCCGGTGCGTCGGAGGAAGGTTGGGTCGACGATTAGGCGGAACCACCGTATGCACGTGCCCGCGCAGCGTAGGAGGTCGAGGGTTTCTGGCGCCACGCGCGCGAAGATGTCGAGGAGGAGATCGTCCGGGAGCTCGGCGGCGGCGGCGGCTAGTCGCTTGCCCATCAATCGACCCTTTGCTGCCCCTGTCTAGGCCGTCTCTATGAAGCGTCTACGTAGCCACGGGACACGTACGTACATAATGTATATAGAGGAGCCCAGTACCGGGAGATCTGATTGGGAGACCTTGTTGCTGTTTATTACCCAGTTCGGTTCGGACTCGTCTTAATTACTGTATATCATGAGATTGCTGAGCACGAATTTAAACAGCATATAGACACAGCTAAAGACTAGCTAGGTGTCTAGCTCACTTGGTTTGGGTGGGGGAGTGGATGTACAAACCGAAATCATCACATACACGAAATTGGACTTTATTTTTAATACTACACTTTTCTGGTACTCATGCAAGGGGAAGCGAAATTCTCCCACAATTTTTAAAGAAAGATGAAATATACTCCTAATCCTAATCTTGCAAAGGGGTGTTCTGCCCGACCCCACATCAACGAGATAAAAACTACGCCTAGACAACATCCTAGGCGTAGTAGGGGAGATCAAAACAGGAAGTCACGCCTAGACGGCGATGCCCGTCCTGGACCGCAGTAAGTAGAACGAGCGGTCGGATGGCTCGAGCTCGTGCCCGCCCTCGCCCTAGGTCGGCGACGATGACCCAGCTCCCGCGACGCACCGGCGGCGGCCGTGCTGCCCCCGGCTTCCAGCTCCCGGCCCACTGCAGGGTCAGCGCCACCTCCGCCATTAGAGCCACGCCATTGCCCCTCAGCTCTCTTGTCGGTGGAGCTGGCCTCAAGATCGACACTACCGACCACCCCTGCTGCTTCCAGCCACTTTGAAGACGATGCTGGCCTGACGAAAATGCTCATGCCCTGCCAGCGTCCATTACCCAAGCCAAGCAAAGCAACACTGCGGTCGAGCTAATTAAACACCAAAAACAGAAGCGCTGCATGGGAGGCAACCCATGTGAAATAAAAGTTTATTCCTATTAGTTTTAACTTTCTAAGTTTAAGGTTTAGAGTAATCAGAGTTACTATAGGAGAGGAAGAACAGGTAGCCTGGTCTATATATTAATATGAAAATTACTGATCAAACTATTGAACTGTTAATATCGTTCTTATATATATGAAAATGGTGCAAAGGAATAATATTTCAGGTGCTTAGAAGTTAGAACCGAAGAAAACAAGCCATTTCGAGCTACAGTAAAACATAACGAGTAAGAGTACGGTCACGGATGACCGTGCCGATGATCGTACTGAGAATGGACGAGAAAATTCAGATAATCGGAGAAAAAAGTGAGCTACAAATTTTTTTACCGAGTGGCACGGCCGCCAGCGTAAGCAGGCAAACCCAAATAAGAGAAGCCTGTAGACATGCATCATTTCGATGCATTGATGTGAGTAACATGCAAGAAAAATAAGATGAACCAACAAAAAAAAACCTCCATCCACAACTGGCCGCTTTCCAAGACGGATATCTAAACGCCGCCGTTCAGCGGAAGCGTCAGAAAGATCAGAACGGGAAATTGGTCAGCCATGGTGAAGACGGAAAAAAGAAAGATCGTATGTGGCAAATCATATACACTAGTAGAAACAAGACCTTTGGTCCAGAGCCCCATTGGCTCTAGTCCGGGATGGATTTTGAACCGGTACTAGAGGGGGGACTAGTCCCGGTTCAACGGCTACGAGGCCGCACCAGACTAGTCGCGGGTCGTGACAGACCTTTAGTCCCGGTTTGAGCCACAAACCGGGACTAAAGGGGTGGGCCAGGCTGCATCCTGACGTAACCCCTTTAATCCCGGTTCGTGGCTCAAACCGGGACTAAAGGTCTGTCTTTAGTCCCGGTTCATGTCTCGAACCGGGACGCAATTGAAAACCTGTTAATCTCCCGCCGACTGTGCGCTTTGGAAGTTGATCAAGCCGCCGTTTTGATTGTGCTTTGGAAGATGATCAGTCCGGCGTTGATTCATACGCGAATTTAATCACACATTGCGCTTTGGAAGTTGATCAGCCCGCCCGCCGGCCTCCCTCTCTGCCCGCCGGCCCCCCTCTCCGCCCTATATAAAAGCTACACTAATCCATGGCCTTAAGCACACCTAAATCTCTCTCTAATCCTTGCAAAAACTCTCTCTCTCAATCCCTCTCTCTTCTATTCCAATGGAGCCACTCGCGCGCGTACCTCCGTCTCGGTTGTACTACTTCATCAAAGAAGATATGCACTTCAAGGTATGGGTCACCCTCCGTGTATCACGCGTGGAGAGGTGGATCCGCGACGTGAAGAAGTTCTTCCTCGACGCCGCACCGATCAAGTGCGTTGGACTCGACTGTGAGTTCACCGACCCTCTCTCGGGTCGACAGAGGGATCTTCCACCCGAGAAAAGGCAGCGCGCCGCCGTCCTTCAACTCTCGGTGGCGTCCGAGACTCTTGTCTTCCAGATCTGCAAGGCCGATGGGGTGCCGCAGCTCCTCGTGGATTTCTTAGGTGACGAGACCATCAACTTCTATGGCGTGGCTATCCACAATGACATGCGGATGCTGCGCTACTACGGAATTGTTATTTCGTCCGCGGTCGACCTCCAGAGGGATCGCCGGAACCCAACCGGCAATCCTACTCCGATTCTCTATGCTCTCTCCAATGCTATCATTGGGACAAAACTTGAGAAGAAGAAGAACAACAAGAAGGACAAGAAGAAGGGCAAGGACGACGACGACTTAGAAGACCTCCGAATTTCGGTTGGGGCAACGTTCCATTGAGCTACGAGCAAGTCTTGTATGCCGCTTTGGACGCTCGTCTCGGCTTCGAGATTGCACGGAAGTGGGATAGTCTACGTGGCTATAATACCAATGACGATCATCTTAATGTCGTTGATGAGTAGACTAGCTATATAGTGATGTGTGTGCTCCCGTTGTGTGTTCTCATGTAAATTTCAGTCCATTCGGTTACCTAAAAACTAATGACCGAAATATTTGGATTTCTATCATTTTCTGATCGATTTATACATATTATTTGTCGAATTTCGATTTACGGATTTAAAGATATGAATATTTCCATATTAAATTGAAAATGACAATAATAATGTAAAATTAATTTTTTTGTTATTTGAATTCAAAACTATTAGTACTTAATCATTAATGTTTATGTTAACATAGGTTTAGACTTCAAAAAAATAATATGATTATTTCTCTACAAAATCAAAAAATGAATTAATAATTATTATTACTTAATCATTAATATTTATGCAAAAGATGATATGGACACAATATTTAGATTCCTATCATTTTTCTGATCGATTTATACATATTATTTGTCGAATTTCGATTTACGGGTTTAAAGATATGAATTTATCCATATTAAATTGAAAATGGCAATAATAATGTAAAATTCATTTTTTTTGTTATTTGTTAACAATTATTATTACTTAATCATTAATATTTATGCAAAAGATGATATGGACACAATATTTAGATTCCTATCATTTTTCTGATCGATTTATACATATTATTTGCCGAATTTCGATTTACAGATTTAAAGATATGAATATTTCCATATTAAATTGAAAATGACAATAATAATGTAAAATTAATTTTTTTGTTATTTGAATTCAAAACTATTAGTACTTAATCATTAATGTTTATGTTAACATAGGTTTGGACTTCAAAAAATAATATGATTATTTCTCTACAAAATCAAAAAATGAATTAATAATAATTATTACTTAATCATTAATATTTATGCAAAAGATGATATGGACACAATATTTAGATTCCTATCATTTTTCTGATCGATTTATACATATTATTTGTCCAATTTCGATTTACGGATTTAAAGATATGAATTTATCCATATTAAATTGAAAATGGCAATAATAATGTAAAATTCATTTTTTTTGTTATTTGTTAGCAATTATTATTACTTAATCATTAATATTTATGTAAAAGATGATATGGGCACAATATTTAGATTCTTATCATTTTTCTGATCGATTCATACATATTATTTATCAAATTTCGATTTACGGATTTAAAGATATGAATTTATCCATATTAAATTGAAAATGGCAATAATAATGTAAAATTCATTTTTTTTATTTGTTAACAATTATTATTACTTAATTATTAATATTTATGTTAATATAGGTTTGGAATTCAAAAAATAATATCATGTGACATCAAAGTCTAGAGGATAATAAGATTGATACCATAGTATTATCAGGATGTTATCAGTGCAATCTTGGAAGCTATAGTGCGATGATGGGGCAAAGCGTGCTGGGACTTGAGATTATGGTAGTGCGAGGATGGGGGCAAAACGTGCTGGGACTTGAGATTATGGCAGTGCGAGGATGGGGACAAAGCGTGATGGGACTTGAGATTAGGGCGATTAGAGATTAAACTGACAAATAATTCAAAGATTTGAAATATAGAAATAATCAAAAAAAATCGAAAATTTCAAAAAAAAAAGCTTTTAGTTCCGGTTGGTGTTACCGACCGGGACAAAAGGTCCTCGACCTCGCGCGGCGTCAGCGGCCACGTGGGTAGCCTTTTGTCCCGGTTCGTAACTAAACCAGGACTAGAGGGGGGCTCTAGTCCCGATTCGGCCGTCCCGGGTGAGCAGCCGGGACTAGAGGCCCTCCCCACCCGGGACTAAATGTCCAGTTTCTACTAGTGATATAGGCAAACAAATAGTACAAGTAACTTATACTCCCTCCGTTTTTTAATATAAGATGTTTTAGGTGGTACACATGTTGTCTATATGCACACTAAAATGAGTGAACATGCACACAAAAACGTGCATTTGTGTGCATGTGCATGAGGACAAAAGCTAAAACATCTTATATTAAAAAACGGAGGGAGTAGCTGCCAAAAAAACAAACGTAGGGACCAACTTTGCAGGAAAAAAAAGCATGCAAAAAAATAGAAAACATGGGAACCAAGTTTGCCTAAAAAGGGAGAAAAAAACAACGGGAAGACATGCAATGACCGGGAGGTACTATCACATAACCGAAAACCTGCTAACCAGTTCAGGGGCAGGGAAAACAAACAAAGGAAAGAAGAAGTTGGGACACGGAAGGAACCGGGAAAGACGAGAAGGAAAGAACAGGAAGAAGCCAAACACAAAACTGCGCTAGTCTCCACCCAATAGAACACAGCCACGTAGGACCAGCACTTATACGTGTCATCAAACGATAGGGTGAAAATAGGCAAAAAAAAACTGTCAGAATTAGAATCCTTCCTCTCTTATTATAGGAGTGTATCTCTTCAGTTCCAAAAGGCAAATGAACCAAATTGCTCACTGGGAAACCTTTCATGCTATTTTCTAGTCGGAATTAGGTGCAATCGATCATTCGTAATGTTAAAACTATTATAAAATTACTTATTTTGCCACTTCAAAAGGAAACCCCAAAATGGCAATATTTTTACAATAGGTGCCAAAGGAGCTCTACAAACTTGGAAAATAGCAAAAATATCTTCAAGGCCACGTAGTGAACAGAGAAGATAGGGTATGGAAGTGGCATGCTGAACAAATAGTCCTCACGCTCGAATCATCAAGCTATTATGTACAAGATGGTACAAGATGAAGTAGCACTACCCCATGAAACACAAATCACCAAGTCAAGATACGATAAAACCTCGCATGTACCAACAACAAATTTATACTAGTAGACCACAAAGTTCTTACGGAACAGCGATAATATGAGTAACAGGCTAACAGCAAAACCTAAACAGCAGCAAACGGCTGGCTGGAAAAATCAGGGCCCAAGCAGTATTGCCGTCCTCCTAAACATAAAAGTTCTCATATGGATGAGTTAGCCAAGAGATCGGACTGTCTTCACAGGTTAGTAGGGCTGGTGTCGGCTTTTGATTCTCTTTTCCACCCGCGATACAAGTGTGCTAGAGATCCAAGACTTCTTTGTTTCTGCTACATCCTCAGAGCGCCAGCAACATAGACGGCCATCTTCACCTCCTGTCCACCCAAAGATGCCCCTGTTTTGTCCAAGGCTCTGAAGACTGCTTCCAACTGGGTATATGGTCCTGACGACTCCTGTGTGGCCTCCTTCCAGGACAGCCTCCGCCGAACCAATTGCTCCCGCAGGGTCATTTCTTACAGGGAAGTAACCCATTGTGCCCGCACTTGTGCCACCAATCGCCCATAACCGGTCATCGGGAAGAGAGTAGTGACAGTCAACAAAATAGTCCACCTGTCATAGATTAAAAAATAAATATAGGAATTTCTGAATGATTTTGTGCCGTGAACTATTGAGAGAAAACAAGATCACATGCATGTAACATCAAGATTGATACTAAGAAACTGAATAACATGGAATATACTCCCTCCGTGCATAAATATAAGAAGTTTTAGCTATCCAACATGTTGTCTACATGCATACTAATATGAGTGTACATACACACTAAAATATGTCTACATACATCTAGATATATGTGAATGTGGACAAATGCTAAAACATCTTATATTAAAAAACGGAGGGAGTACAAGATAGGTTAAGCAGTCTCGGATACTCACATGGTCAAGGTTCCACTTATCAGTGGCC
Source organism: Poa pratensis (assembly GCA_947311845.1). Taxonomy (NCBI): domain Eukaryota; kingdom Viridiplantae; phylum Streptophyta; class Magnoliopsida; order Poales; family Poaceae; genus Poa; species Poa pratensis. The sequence continues at coordinate 22,724,398 of CAMZMU010000094.1, read as the reverse complement.
AAGGAACGAGCATCCTCTATATTCAATTCCTTAGTCCCATCATTCCAGTCCAAGTGCTGTGATAATAAATCGCAAACAGCATAATGATAAACTTGTGTTATACGAAACAAGTAGGAATGCCATAACATTACAGGTCAAAACAGAGCAGAACCGGTCAGAAATAGGCTCTACCGTTTTTTTACTTTTCACCAGAAACAGATGTGAATTCAGAAGCTCTGGCTAAGAAAACAAATAGGAATAGAAGCAACGAATGCTAAACAAATAAGGAGTGGATACAGAATATAACCAAATATTTACCAGAACAAAAGAACACACCAAGTATAACCATGCACAAAACAATAACAAAAATGCAGATCATGAATTTTCACAAAAACAGTCCCCCTCCAGGTCAAATTCGTATGGCCATTTATTTGTCTCTTCTCCTGTAACACAGCCTGGGACAAAGCCCATATCTCCTCTCTCCATCCTTCCTTATTCTGTTTCATGGCAGGCCTAGTGCGTTCCTTAAGCCCTAGCCTCTACAGTACTTTAATTAAACATCAGGGAGTTTCACTGTAACAAAAAAAAGGGATTTCGGCAATTCGAATTACGTTTCCGTTTGTGCCGGAAACAAAACTTATGTTCTCATTTCCTATCCCCATACGAAGTACAAGTATCTGTTACCTTTTCCAATACTTTTTTTAATCTCTTTTCCAATTAACAAAAGCTAAAAGGGTAGATTTAATTATTATTATTCTGTGAATTGAATAATTTAACAGAACCATTTAGAACATCATGCAGAAAAATATTATCTTAGTGTTTCAATATGAGTCAAACACCAAAGTTTCTGATACATATTTCCATAAAAACCCACCTTAGCAACAGAAGTCTCCACATTCATAACCTAGGGAACATCAAATATCAAAGGCCCATCACCAAAAAGATTGATAGACATAATGCAGTAACTTTAGGGAAAACCATTAAAAACAGCTTTAAGAGCATAATGTCGTTAGCAGACCTGATAATAAATACTAGTACTCAAGTAACAACATATCGAACTCATAACCTTCAGCTATTAGAAAACAAATGATCAAAGCACAACAGACAACTATCACGTACAGATAGCAAATTATTGTCCTCGTCAATATCACCATCAGTGTCAAAGAGGCATACTAATCCGTCGACTGCCGCAGAAATGAGTTTACTCTGTTGATTTGGTGCAAATCGAACCTGTCAAACAAAAAGTGACAAATCATCACAAGAATGACTCGTAGTAGTTACCCAATCCAAAAATTGTAATGGACACATGATATGAAGTCAGTAAAAAAGTATGAATAATTAGGACAGTAATATCATCAACTAGTTAAGAAAACAAAAGTATGTGAGAGCACCAACTGCCAACATAATAATTGTAAAAGGATATCCACATGAACGGAAATTTTGACAACTTGCTTAGTATTTTCAGTTTGTCACATCCAGATAACCTCTGAAGATATCAGAGTCCTTCAATTTGCACACAATTAATTGACAAAAAAATGCCATCAAATAACAATAGGAGCCAGGAGACATATAATATCAAACGAAGTACAAGACTGGAAGTTTCAGGGAGTAACGCTGGCACCACTTTTATGTGTAAACTTTATACAGAAGAGTATTTCTAAGACAATTTTTCTGTTAATCAAGACAATGATTATTTGTCAAATTGCTTAAGTTGGAGTCAAGCTTTTTCGAGTATGGCCGTCGCTCTCCACCAGCTAGCGGTGCCCTACGGATACTGGGTAAACAGTTTCTTGATATGAACCAAAAGTTTCCTGAAAAAAGGCATTATTCCATACAAGCCCACATTCAAGGTTCCTAGCTTGAGAGCAAATTACAGTAACAAAAATGTCCTCGAAAATAAGATAAAGTTCAACATCGAATGACGGGAATTTTGCCCATTTTTCACTTAGATCGCAAATAAGGGCAGGATGCAAGTTAGGCTTCCTCTTAGTGGAAAACGTAAAACTCCATACAATAATGCACACCTGTGTTACATCATCCATGTGGGAATCCTCTAAGCAGGCCAGCTGTTTTGAACTTCTCCAATCCCACAACAGAACCTACAATCAAGTAACTTGAATGAGACTCGACATGAATAACCTCATGAAATCTTAGTCTTTTTTGCTCTAACAAACGTGTAAATGAACTAAAACAATCATCGCATTCCAACACGTCAATCAGCCTGTGAGCCAGAATGCGCCTACAGCTTAATGTTTGCTAAAGCCCAACCCCCATTTGCAGGGATGTAACCATTCTGCGGAGCTATAAGGTGGACAGAGCCATACGTGGTGGATATGAGAAGAATTTAAGCTGTTATGGTCTTATAGATACAACTCTAATCTGTGAAAGAACAAAAGTAATTACCTGGGAATTAGAACCAGCAGCAAGTAGGTTACCACTTGATCCACCAAAGGAAAAGCTAAACATTTCATGCGAGGCGCCACCATTTAGCAAAGATATCTGGCAGATACTCAGAGAACAGTAAAATGTTTCAATTTAGAAAACAGAAATATTAAATCCAACCATATTATTTTGCAAATAGCTGAAGCAAAAGTTATACAGTACGCTGAATGTATATACAGACCAAAAACATGACAGTAAATGAAGTACTACCTCCGGTCCAGAAAAAGTTTCGCGAGCTAGGCTAGCGAGTTGTGCTTGGTCCGTTATTTCGTAGCGACGGAAATAACAGATCGGAGGGAGTACTAAAAATCATGAACTGAGATAAGACCTAGTCAATGGCTGATTGATTATGTTCGGTAGCAGAAGGAGACAAAAACTAAAATCGCAAGAAGAAATTGCGGATATTTCCGTGTTAACGCAGAAAAAGTTTATATTTGGCCAGAATTGAACAATGTCTTCTAAATTTTATGGATTTGCTGTTCCAGTGTTATGTTGTACTTTTTACATTATGGCATTTCATTTGCATGGAAAAACAAATTAGTAGTCAACAGAACAGACAAAAAGCAAATGGATATAATAGATCGTATTGGAATTGTATGACTTGTGAGGCAAACTCGATCCAACCCAAGCATCACAAGATAAATGTCTGACAACTTTATGAGAACACAAAAAAATTACAGCACAGAAACTGGAGTCATATTATGACTTAGAATATACTAAAAGTAGGAACTATATAGATGTGAGTCTGATATTCACCAAAAAATCCAATCATGCAGATTCACATAATATTGATGTACAACTGACATGAACATTCAACAATCAGGAGGTACTGGAAAGAAAACCTGCTTAAAGCTTCTTGTGTCCCAAGCTCTGATGGTTCCATCACCAGAACAAGAGCACATTACTTGTGGTGACGACGGAGCTGAAAAAGAAATTTCATGGATAGTCCCAGTATGTCCTGTGCATTCCCCCAAATACTGTCCAGTTGCTGGAGAATAGAACTTTAGTGCGTTTGTTGACAAAGAAACCGCGAGCTTTGAGATCTCCTGGCTTGTCACAAGATGTATGAAATAAGACACAGAGAACATAAATCCAAGCACCATCTATGTTATCTTTTTCAAATGAACTGGCATATATAGTATCAACAGATAGGAAATAAAAAACGATAGAAGCTCTGTTCTAATCTAATCGGGGATCGAAACATGGCATGTCGATCATCCGTTCAGAAACTATCTACTTCATTTTCAACCGCATCAGGATTTTTGCAGCGTAAAGCTAAGCCAATGAAACTGGGGAGAGGGAACCATGTACCAAGAAGCGATCTGGAAGACGTAGTCGTCACCAAAGTTGGTCTGGATGCTGTTCCTGAGGCCAAGCCGCCTCGTCGCCGAGGAGGCGAATCTAGCGGCAGGGACCGGGGAGCTGGAGGCCCCCGCGAACGGGCTCGCCTCCGCTTCCACCTCCATCGCCGCTCCCGCAGCCGTACCTCCTCCCTCCATCGCTCTCTTCAGCACGCACTGCCTAGAATAATCAGCATATAGTATTTCAGTGTCTGAAAATCGCACATTTCTAGAAACTCTCACTGTCCCATTCACATGGATATACTACATAGTACGATTTTGTCTTCGCATACACAAATTTCTAATACAGAAGGATATGCATATGCACCGTCTACAGCAAAGGAAAATTACCTTGATTGGCTAGGAGAGAGCGGCGGAAGCAGGGAGGCGGATGAAGGAGGAGCGGAGCACGGGATGTCGCTGCTGATGACGGGGCGTTGGCGGCGGACGGCGGGAGAGCGCGGGGGGCGGCGGCGCTGTGCGAGGAAGCCCTAGACGACGGGGAGGGAAAATTACGAGCGGTAGTGGGGCGGGGTAGTCGAGCCACGTCATCGCGCCACGCTGGCTTTTCTCCGCCCAGCTGTTTTTTTTCTTAACAAGGCCCAGCTGGTTTTTTTCTTAACAAGGCCCAGCTGGTTTAGTTGAACCATTTTAGGGTCTCAAAATAATGGGCTGCAGGAGAGCTATACGCAAAGTTATACCAATGAGTTCGATTTCAATAAAGTTTTTAATGAAACATTTTTTATAACAAATAACCATATTTTATTGGTCAAATTAGTGGTCAAAATTGAAACAAGGAAAACAAGCCGCGTCATGACGGAGGGAGTAGCACGATCTATATGGAAATACATGACTGTAAAATGTTTTCCGTCGTGTTTACAGGTTAATGATGTATTCTTCCATTCTTTTTCGCATGAAGTATTAGCGTTTTGAAAATTCAATTTCAATATCTTTGATCAAATATCTAAAAAGCACCCATTAATATCTAAAAAAATTACACTCCTATGGACTTTTTCTACAAGTTTGACCTATGAAAATATATATAGTGTACTCACGGTTATGTCCAAAATTCATAGCAGATGCTAAATGGTAAGATGATCCTATTTATGCCCAGTGCAGAATTAAGGCAGCAGCTCAGCGCATGGCCTTCTAGTCATGATCTGATCCGCTCAACCTTGGTACCTAAACCGCAGTTCCTCCAAGTTCCAAGTTAAATGTTGACAAAGTTGGACCTCTCCAATTTTAAATGAAATGAAACACCTTGAGGACCGCACAATTGAGCAGTCTTGGTTTTGGTTGTTTTCTAGCCTTTTTTTACATGTGAGAAAAGCAGCACGTGGATGCCATTGTATTCTTTGGAAATGAATCAATATTACTCCCTCCGGTCCAGAAAAGTGGTCGCACCTATAGTTATAGAATTGTACTTTCAAACAAAATATAGTTATAGAATTGTACTATCCAAGTGCACTTCCCACGACACTTTTAGTGGATCGGAGAGAGTATTTTTTTTAAGTGTTCAAGGAGGAGGGGTGACACCTTGTGATTTTTTTGACGTATGCCCCCGGTCTCCATGAATTCTAGCTCTAATGATATGTTCTCCAAACAGTGCGTTATTTAGAGTACACCCCGACCTTCAAAAATATACTTCCACTGCCTCTTGCCTTTGCTGACTCGGACGTACGAGAAAAGAAGACGCGAAGGCGGCAACGACCACCTTACAACAACCATTGATGACAACTATCAGCGAACCGGACTGGGCTTCAGTGACTTTGCATTCAAAAGTCACCGCTAGACTTTGGTGTCATCTCAGCCTTGCAAAACAGATCCAACGGCCACAAATAGATCCATTTAGTATACTCAAAATTCAAACTGCTTAGAAAAAATTGAAAAAATTCCAGTAGTTATATATGTCGCGTTATACAATCTGGGAAAGTTTCATCGAATTTGGAAAATCGTAAATACGGTTTTGTTCAAAATTTGACGTGAAACTTAAAACGATGTTTATTCATAAACCGTATGCCCAAATCTTTCAAAAAAAAAAAATTAGAATTCATAACGTAACATATGTTACTTACTGGAATTTTTTGAATTTTTTCTGAGCACTTTATATTTATGTTTTGCTGATGCATTTATCCGTGTCCGTTGGATCTGTTTTGGAAAGCTGAGATGACACCAAAGTCTAGCGGTGACTTTTGAACACAAAGTCACTGAAGCCCGGTCCCAGCGAACCCTTGCACAAACCTGTCGGGACCCACAACGGTAGTAGCCAAAGGACACCAATCCATGGTTCGTGGGCTTGCGACACGGGCCTTGCATGTATACCCGAACCAATCGAGTCGCATTTCGTACCCCCCCCCCCCCCCCCCCCCCCCGCGGTGAAATTTCACAAATTTAATCCTTGGGTCAAACTTCAGCAAAAAATGACCTCTTTTCGAATCTAATTCAAAAACTAACCCTTTTGCATAGCGCCCTACCACGGGTCACTATGCTCAACACCATAGCGCCCTCCGATCAGTCGCTATAACCCTGCCAGCGTGGATCGGTGGGGCCCCAGGTGCTCGACCATAGCGACCTAAAATGAGGCGCTATCCTTTGCATATTTAGACAGAGAGCAGTCCGCCCGACGGGCCCCAAATTTCGCTAAGTCAAAGCATCGCGCCGCGGTGCTCGTCGCTATCCTCTACCATAGCGACTCGGGGGCGTCGCTATGCTTCGAGACTTAAGGCCCAGCCGCCCCCCGCCCCCGTGCCTCTCTCCTTTCTCTTCTCTTCCTCTCTGTTCCTGGAGAGGCCGGCGGCTCCCTCTCTCCTCCATACTCTAGATCTTCACCAAATCCGGACCAATCTGAAGGGGAGATCCGTGGATTTCGTCCCCATCTACTTCCTAAAGGTATTCTCCTCCTCTCCCCTCAATTTTCATCCATAAAATCCGGTCATTTATCCCTATTGTTACTAGAAACCCTAGTTCAATCTAGATTCCAAATTTGTTGTAGTATATGCTAAATAGTGGTAATTTGTGGAGGGGAAACCACTCTCCAATATGTATATGTGCTATTGGTAATTTGTTTGTTATTTATAGCATGTTTATTTTGTATATGTGACATAGCTATTTTGTTCATATTTTAGCAATCCTATAGCATGATTATCTATAGCATGGTTTATGTAGCAATCATATTTTAGCAATCCTATAGCATGGTTTATGTAGTTTATCTATTGTTGGATATATGTTCATGTTTCATTCGTAATTTTAGGATTTACCTAAATATGCATGTAATTAGTTTGATTTTTTGCAAATATGTAGGATGGCACTACTCGATGAGTTGTATGATAAAAGGCATCGTGCCCGCATCATTACGGAGGGGGAGAAGGTAGCATATATTGTCCATATTGTTTCATACGTTTTGTTGTAATGAAATATATTGTCTAATATTGTTTTGTTGTTGTAGGTGTTAAAACCACTTCGTCTAAGGTCTCACGAGGTATCAGACCCCACGAAGATGCCATACGACGAGAGGTACACAAAGTACATCAGGAGGCTAAGACTCCTTCCGTTCATCCATCTTGTCTCCCGGTCGACAGTCAACATGAACCCTGCAGCCATCACCGCTCTTGTTGACCGGTGGAGGCCGGAGACACACAGTTTTCACCTCCGCACCGGGGAGATGACCGTGACTCTGCAGGATATGTCGATGATCCTGGCACTCCCTATCGATGGTACACCTGTGTGTTTCAGCACAGAATCAGATGGATGGAGAGCAAATATGGAAGGTATGATCGGGATGTCTCCTGCACTGAATGCCGACCCCAAAAAGAATAGAACACCAGCCGGGGCGACTTTTCGTTGGATCAGTACGCATTTTTCACATTGCCCCGATGGTGCCAATGACGATGTGATTGAGCGGTACGCACGCGTATACGTGTGGTACGTGATCTCCCGTGCCCTGTTTGCTGACAGTAGTGGCAGGACCGCTCCGTGGATGTGGCTCAAGGCCCTAAGTAGTTGGGACTCAAATCTGAGTTGGGGTTCGGCGGCGCTGGCATATTTGTACCGTCAGGTAATACTTTTAATATCTACTTGCATGTAGCATCTCTCCAACAAGATTCTTACCGTAATGTTTGTGGCTCTATTTGCAGCTGGACGATGCGTGTCGCAGGATCGGTGATAAATGCGGAATAGGCGGGCCGTTGCTCCTACTTTCTGTGTGGATGTGGGAGCGCTTCCCTGTTGGAAGGCCAAGAAATCCAACATACCAGCCTTGGGACGATAAGAGGGACCGCCTGCGTAGGGCTACTTGGGCGTATGCTTGGGATGTAGTTGAGGAGTACAACGGCGACACGGAGAAGGACTACGTGCGGTACACCAACGAGTTCGACGCTAACCCCTGAGCAGGTAATATTTGTGATGATATCTTGGACTTGTACTTTCATGTAGCATACTCCTCACCCTAATATTTCGCATTGTATCGTAGGTGACATGGCAGCCATATGGTTGGGGAGAGAAGTTGGGATACAATATGGAGTTTCAATTGAACCCTATGTGCATGGCGGAACAACATCTTTGGTTAATGATGACTCCAATGATATGCTTGTATGCCGTTGAGTATCACTTGCCGCAACGAGTGATGACCCAATTTGGGTTATTCCAGCTGACACCGCCAAAGTGGAAGGATACAAAGTTCGATCTTCACGAGTGAGAGTCTATCTTTTGCTTTCTTAGCTCGTGCCCCATGTTATTTAAGATTCTAATATTTTTCTATTTTTTGTGTGAAGGTTGGACAAAAGAAGCATAAGAAGGACAAGAAATGGGACCGTAAACATAAGAAGTGGATCGAGAAGTGGAATGCACATTTGAAGCTAGCAAAGGAAAATGGTCTTCATCTAATCGACCATCCACCATACCATCAAGGTGCTTTCGACAACTATATTGCATGGTTTGTTGCTAATAGTCGTGTGGAGTTGTGTCCGCCGGCTTTTGACTCGGAGATATTGGAGAACCCAAATGCCGAGTATGATTTTTACCACGAGCGGTACAACCGACTCGTGAGAGAGGGCAACCAAACCAGATTTGCTCCATTGATCAACTTTATGGTAATTTTGTAGGACATTGTACCTATCCCATTATCAAATTCATCTCTCGCATATTTTGTAGCTCATTTTGTAATATGGAGTTCATGCTTATTTTGTAGCGCACGGAGATCGAGCAGTCCGCCAATGAAGCCGAGGAAGCAGTCGCGTACCCTCGCAGCAAGAAGGGTAACAACGCCCTTCGAGAGTTCGTGGAGGTATGTCGACACCATGGTACCTACGGTGTACTTTTGATGTTATTTCGGCTAATATTGTCATTACGTCAATGTCACAGCGTAGCGCCCATCGCTTACGTTCACTAGCTCTTTTGCTTGGTTGTCGCTCCACCGATGATTCCGTGCCTAGTGAGCCAATAACAAGTTCAACACCTATGTGCCGTGGTGCTTCCAGCTCTAACCCAGAATATAGCGAGGTACCCGTGATTCTTTTACCTCCGACCCACTAGGGTTTGTTCATCCAATCGTGCAAGCGATGGTGCTTATTGATCTAACATCTTGTTATTTTAGGTACCCGACAATGTAACCTTGGAAGAATATCAACAAAGCGTGCGGAACTTCAACCTAAGGGCAAGAAAGAATTTCGAACGTTTCACACCCAATCAATGGGTCAAGATGAACAAGGGGAAACAAGTGGAAGTTGAAGCCTCCTCTCCCGAGGCTTCCGACGTGCCGGAGGACGATTCCGCGGAGACAGCCCCTTCCGACTCCGTCGAGACAGCCCGTTCCGAGTCCGAGGAGGAGCAGCCACCTCCGAGGCCGCAGAAGCTGGCTGTGAGGAGGAATCTGAAAGCGCTGCAATTGATGATGACAACGAGCCAACGAGGAGGGTGAGGATGAAAAGGGCGTCGAACAGGCGGTGCCTAATGCGGCATTGAGGAGGTTGGCGAACGATGAAGATACGGAGGAGCCTGTTGTGCCTCCTCTTAGGAGGACGACGAGGAGGTTGAAGAAGAAGTAGATGTGGTGACTTGCACTTGTCGTTTTAGTTGCGTCGTGCTAAAACCTTGTCTTTCTAGTTGGACTAATTATCGTCTAGGCGTGAGGTTGATCAAGAATTTGAACCATGTTGGACTTTTTATTTGTGTGTTGTGAACCATGTTGTCATATTTGTGTGCCGTGAAGAATTGTGCTGTGAACAATTTAGAATTTCTGCTGTGTGTTGTGTCTCTGTGTGCTGTGTGAAGAAGAAGTGCTGGAAGTAGATGTGTCAGTTTTGAAGAAGAGCATAGCGACGTAGCATAGGGCGCTATGCTCTCAGTATAGCGACTTGCGCCAGTCGCTATGCACTTCCTTAGCATTTTTGAGAGCGTTTCATCTACCAGCTCTCTGTCTGGAAGTTGCCCAGACTATAGCGACGTGATCTGGGGCGCTATGTTCTTACTATAGCGACTTACGACAGGTCGCTATCCTCTTCCTTAGCCGTTTTTGGAGCTCAGACGAGCAACCAGCTCTCTGTCTCGTCGGGTGCCATATAGCCCAGACCATAGCGACGTGCCCTGGGCGCTATGCTCTTAGTATAGCGACTTACGGAAAGTCGCTATCCTCTTCCTTAGCCGTTTTTGGAGCTCAGACGAGCAACCAGCTCTCTGTCTCGTCGGGTGCCAAATACCCCAGACCATAGCGACGTGCTCTGGGCGCTATGATCAACAGCATAGCGACCTATGTTGGGGCGCTATCCCCTTTGTCAGAAAAAATCAATCAAAACTGATAAAATTTGCTTACAGTTGATCAAATTGCACACAAAATCACAAGAACATAAAACACACTAAGTCCACAACAGGGTTCAGACAAACTAAATGTTCATGACATTACAAGGTTCCCGCAAATTAAATGCCCACGACATTACAAGGTTCACACAAACCCAAAGTCCACGACATTACATTGTCCCTACTGAGTAAGACGTGGATACTTGCCCTTGCGCCTCGCTGGGTCTGGTTCCGCTCGTTCCTCCTCTCGTGCACGGCGATCCCTCTCACGCCTTCTCGCATCCGCCTCCTCTCGTGCATGGCGAGTACCTTCACCTTGTCCTCCCGCCTCCTCTCGTGCACGGCGAGCCCTCTCACGCCTTCTCGCATCCAACTCCTCTTGTGCTTCCCTCTCACGCCTTCTCGCATCCAACATCCCTTGTGCACGGCGAGCACCTTCAGGTTGAGCCTCCTCTCGTGCACGGCGAGCACCTTCACCTTGGCCTCCCGACCCCTCCCTTCCAAGTTCGGCCTCAAACGCCGCCCACGCCTCATGGTACCTTCCATCCTCTAACGGCCCCTCCCTTGCACGTTCCGCCTCCCACGCCTCCCTTGCAACACGTGCCTTCTCAGTCTTCTCCCACCTCTCCATCTCGCGGAGCATCATTTCGTTCTTAGCCTCTAGTGCCTCAATTTTCGCTTGCTCATTCTCCTTCTTGGCCCGCTCCTCTTCACGATCTTTCTCCCAGAATCGCTCCCACGCCTTGTCAGTCATATTTTTTACCTCCCACCGGTAGAGGCCACTTTGCTCAAAGTCTATCCACCGGTAGTATTGGCAAATAGGCGGAGGTGACTGCAAACATAATAGCGAGTCAAAACATGCAACTAGATAAAGATAAATTCTTTACAAGAGAGGCGGAGGAGACATTTACCCGCGGACGCTCAATAATATTTGTTTGCTTCGGCTTGCGTTTTGTTTGCTTCGACTTGTTTTTTGTTGGCTTCGGCTTCTCCCAAGCATAGTTCGGGCACATCCAGAACCTCCTTCCTCTTCTATCGTCCCAATCGCTGGACTGCTTCATCTTGCAAACGTCACCACACCAACAAGTCGGCGCATCGTGCCCGACTCGACTGTCAATGCTGTGTTGCCATGCCACCGGCTTCTCCTTCAGATCGGAACAGTCCATCCCTACAAAATTGCAAGTTTAAACTTAGTTGACAGTAAAATGGAACAATTGAAAATAAGAAATAACAACCAAATAAATTTCAGTCATACCAATCATCTACGTCTACCACCTCTACCGCCACTACGCCTACCCCCTCGTAGCTCGTCAAACATTGATGTACGCCTACCGCCACCGCGACCGCCACGATGAGAATGACCATGTTGGCTACCACCATGGTGGCTTGTGCTACCACCGCCACCGCCATGTTGAGAATGACCATGTTGGCTACCACCATGGTGGCTTGTGCTACCACCGCCACCGCCATGTTCAGAATGACCATGGTGGCTTGTGCTACCACCGCCACCGCCATGTTGAGAATGATCATGGTGGCTTGTGCTACCACCGCCACCGCCATGTTGAGGATGACCATGTTGGCTACCACCATGGTGGCTTGTGCTACCACCGCCACCGCCATGTTGAGAATGACCATGGTGGCTTGTGCTACCACCGCCACCGCCATGTTGAGAATGATCATGGTGGCTTGTGCTACCACCGCCACCACCACCGCCACCATGTTGGACACCTTTCGATCTCTTGTTTCGACCACAGCCTCTAGCGTTGTGCCCACCACGATTGCATTCTCCACAACGGGCACTACCACGAGGCTCCTCAAAATGTTGGTTGCCCCATTCTCTCATGCCTCCAGCACCCCATGCATCCATGTCATTTCTAAAACGCTTTGTCTTCCGTCTTCCCCGTTTCGTTACCTTCAACCCCGGATCCGGCCATAGTTGAATACCATGATATTCCGGCCATTGTGATTGGTCATAGTAAGGTTCAAATCTACCCGCCCATGTCTCCATGGTAGCCTCGATCGAGTACTCGGACAACCTCACTGGATTGCTATATCCCACTTTTCGAAGGCGTGCGGCCGTCCGCAAGTGCGAGCATGGGAGATGAAGCAATTGAGGCCTTTGGCATGAGCACTCACATTTCTTTAGGAGGACTTTGCACGCCCGCCCTCCGTGTTGCACACCACCTAACGTGGTTCCTCCCGGCTCATTGACTTGGTAAATCCACTCATTGTTGTCAAAACATTGAGCCGTATTTGTGTCCGCCTTCCTGGACTGGTATAACATCCATTTGTCAACTTCAGGTGGATACTCGTACTTCTTATTTTTCTTGTTCTTCCCTTTCATCTGCTCATATGTTTCCTCGCTATATTTCTGAAAATATTCATTCAACTTGTCGAATGTGTATTGCACTATGGCTGTCACGGGCAATGCACGGACACCCTTGAGCACATTGTTGAAACACTCTGCCATGTTGCTTGTCATGTCACCGTACCTCCTACCGTCCGGGTCAAAAGCTTTAGCCCACTTGTGCCTCAATTCCTCATGCCTATGTAGGAATTCTTGACCCCCCGCCGATGTTGTGAGAATGAGCAATCGGTTGTACAATCTTGCAAAATGTCGCTCGGTGAAAGCGAGACAACAATCTTTTAGATCATCGGACAACTCCCTATTCCCACATGCCCTATAGAAGTTGGACACAAAATGCCTCATGCACCATCGATGGTGCAAAGGAGCATGTCCGGGAATATCAATATCCATCGCGCGGAGTATGCCATGGTGTCGGTCTGAGATAACACAAACCTCTCTTTCTGGCGCAAATACCTTGGTCCTCACTAGACCCATAAACCACTCCCAATTGTCATCGTTCTCCGCCGTAACCAAAGCAAAAGCCAACGGCAACAACCGGTCATTGGCATCATGAGCTATGGCAACCAAAAGTGTGCCCCTGTACTGGCCGGTCAAGAAGGTGCCATCCACGGAAATAACCGGCCTACAATGCGTAAATGCATTTATGCATTGCCCGAAAGCCCAGAATGCACGGCCAAATACACGGACGGTTGCACCCTTGTAATCCCTCGTCTTTTGGCCAAAGGGCTCCACCACAAAACACATGCCCGGATTTGTAGCGGCCATAGCTCCCAACATTCTAGGGAGTCGGTTGTATGCTTCCTCCCAATCACCATACAACATCTTGAATGCGGCTTGCTTAGCCTTCCATGCCTTCCCATACTTCACCGAGTAACCAAAGATTTCTTCCACCGTGTCCATGACAGCCTTCACCGTAAAAGTCGGGAATGCCTCTATGGAATTGCAAAGCCTATAGCCAATGAACTCGGAGGTAAGTTGCCGATGACCGTGCTTCACATCCTTGCCATCGCCATCCTTGACACTACACATGTGAGTTGACACACATTTTTTTAGAATCCATTGAGGGCCCCCTTTCCATGGTCTTGCACGCACAATCCATGGACACCCATTATGCGCGTCCTCACACTTAACCGTGTAACGTTTGTTCACGTCCGAGTGCACCACTTTGTACGGGCGGAAGTACTTAAGCGCATACTCCTTTAGCCATGTCTTCAACTCCAACAAGCTTTCAAACTTCACTCCCTCCGCAATACCATACTTCTTGGGATCATTATCCTTCTTCGAGATTGGCCTTGCTTCAAGCAATTTACCCGAGCCACCATCAACCACGGCTTTCTCCGAGAGACTAAGATCTCGGAACAATGATACCCGATGATCCCGGCCCACAACCTTCTTAAATACTTCAGCTTCTTTAGCCGTGAACCCATCCTCATCAACATCTTCCTCGGGACCATCGTCATCCGAGTCCGATGCGTAGCATCGGTTATAGGGGATTTCAGGGTCCATGTCCTCATGCGCACAATATGCCTCCATGTCACCAATAGCATTGTTATGAAGTTCAACCTCCAACTCATCTCCTTCATAGTCATCACTCTCCTCCTCCCGTTCTTCATATTGGTCATTTCGAAACGGACTTGGGGGTTGGCTTCTTTCATGTTGGGTCATGTGAGGCGGACTCGACGTTGAGTCGTACACTTCATGGTTATGAGGTGGCTCTTTTTGAACCGGGCTACTAACTTCATGTTCGGAGCCACACCGGTTCAAGTCAAACGTCTTGGTGGCAAATAACTCGAGAGCCTTGTCTTGAGATGCCGCAACCGTCTCCTTATATACACTCCAACACAACTCGGAGTTGAGAGGCATGATCTTCCAACGCGAGTGCATTCCGAAACCAACATTATGCCTTCCCTCCAAACAAACTAAATCATTTGGTTCCGTCCAATTCAATGCAATCCTCACTTTCACAACAACCTCCGCGTAGTTTGGGCTACGGTCAAACACCACCACTTTCTCTTCCGAGTCATGCTCGACATTGCCTTTCAAAAAGGCATCCTTGTCCACATGATGAACACTAACCATTCTCTCCATCTAAAAAATTATTTCAACAACACAAATGCATCAAATGGTACACAAGTAACAATAAGCTATGCATTTTCAAACAAATATAATAACACAATCTAGCTCATTATCTACTAACCCTAGCTAATAGCCCTCATTATCCACATACACCAAAAACCCTAACCCTAGCCTACCAATGAGCACGCTCAACTCTTCATAGCCATCATACTAACACCCATTCACCAATATAATCAAGGAAAAACCCCAAATTTCGCACCACACAAAATTTCTAGGGTTTCAAGAAATACACAAATGGCACCAAATTGAAAGATTTTGATTGGACAAAAACATAGAGGATGGGGGAGATTACCTCTCTCCAAGATGGGGAGCCGAAATCCACAGCCAAATCGGACCAAAGAGAGGGGATTTGTGAGGGGGTGAGAGTGGGGAGTGAGGAAGAAAGAGAGTGAGCTCGGGTTGGTGAAAGAGAGAAGGAATGGCGCGGGCGCGGGTGGCTGGGCTATTTAAGTTGCGAAGCATGCATAGCGACGCGATCCGAGGCGCTATGCATGCACTTAGCGAAATTTGGGGCTCGTCGGGCTGGACTGCTCTCTGTATAATTTTGCAGAGGATAGCGCCCTACCACGGGTCGCTATGCTCAACACCATAGCGCCTCGTGCTAAGTCGCTATGGTCGAGCACCTAGGGCCCCACCGATCCACGCTGGCAGGGTTATAGCGACTGATCGTAGGGCGCTATGGTGTTGAGCATAGCGACCCGTGGTAGGGCGCTATGCAAAAGGGTTAGTTTTTGAATTAGATTTGAAAAGAGGTTATTTTTTGCTGAAGTTTGACCCAAGGGTTAAATTTGTGAAATTTCACCCCCCCCCCCATGGCTCCATAAATGACCTTGCCGAAGTTGGTACTAGTCCGTGACAACTCTTGTTGGACTCATTGTGACCTCCACCCGGTGACGCAACAGAAAAAGCCTAACTCGTATCTATATATAGAACAGATGCTGGGACCAGGGTCTTATTACTCCTCCGCACGTGAGAGTAGCGGATGGACCAAGGTTCCTCCTCCCACTGTCGGAGTGGTGGGCGGAGGAGAATGGAATCCTTGAGCTCGTCGTCGAACGCGTAGAAAAGGGGGGCGGGAAAAGGTTAAAAAGATACTTCCAAGATTTTTTTCTATGTTGCTGTGCTCTAAATGAGTTAAAAAATCATGTGGCCCAACATATTAACGAAAGAAACTCCTTCTAAAACGGCCCAGCCCAGTCTTTCTTTTTTTTACATTAAAAAACGGTTTTGCTAGTTCTCAGGCGCCTGAGAATTAACTAAATCTCAGTCGCCTCCTTAGCCGTTGGATTTGTGTCGCGATTCGTGTTATCTATGAGTTGCATGTGGGTTGCAACTGAGATTTTTCCAGTTGCATGTGAGTTGCAACTGAGATTTTCTAGTTGCACATGGGTTGCAACTGGGACAAAATTATCCAAACCGTTGGATTTACATCGTCGAGCCTGGAAATTGTACATGGGTTGCGAGTGAGATGCAAATGACCCATGGAGTGACGTCACGCGACTGAGATTTAACTAAAATCTCAGTCGCCTGAGATCTAGTCATGCCCAAAAAAAAACACACCAACCCGGCCGTCGTTCCTCGCCACCGGCGCTGCCATGCTCCGGCTCCGACGTAGCCTCGTCACCCACCTCATATATTCTTCCTCCGCCTCTCCCGTCTCCCAACTCCACCGCCTCCTCTCCGCCGCAGCGCCACGCATTTCCCCAAACCCTAGCTTCGCCGTGAAGGACTACCTCGTCGGCACCTGCGGCCTCGCCCAACTGCAGACCCTCAAGGCCTCCGCCAAGCTCTCCCACCTCAAATCCCCCACCAAGCCCGATGCCGTCCTCGCCTTTCTCGCTGGCCTCGGTCTCTCCAGCGCCGTCGTCGCCGCCGCCATCGCCAAGGACCCGCATTTACTCTGCGCCAAAGTGGAGAAAACCCTGGCCCCCGCCGTCGTCGGGCTCACCGGCCACGGCCTCTCACACACTACTAGGAAACAGGCATTTAGTGGCGCACCAATTTGAGCTTTCGGTGGCGCATGGTGGGTGCGCCACAGAAAGCTCGCCACTAAATTATATTTCTGTGGCGCATCAGGGTGTGCGCCACAGAAAGACAAAGATTCTGTGGCGCACCCGCCACCATGCGCCACGGAAATAATTCAGTGGCGCATCCCCCAGGAGTGCGCCACAGAATAAAAAAACATGTGCCACAGAATACTTTAGAGTATTTGCAATTTTTGCTGCCCGCTGTACAAATACAGGTATATTACATGATTTATACAGATATAATAGAAACAATAATATATTGACACGGTATATGAAAACAGACACATTACTATGTCATCACATTACTTAGAGCCCGAGATACATACATATAGTGAAAAGTGCCGAATTTTTACACAAGTCTGTACAAAAGTTCATCATTGAATACACGTTACAAATGAAGTGGTCACCGCCTAAACTAGGATCAAATAGAGTACAGCGGCGATGATGGTGAGCAAGAGCGGGAGCACGATCATGGAGCCTTCTTCTTCATCGGCGCCGGGAACAGTTTATACATCTCCTTCGTCATCCACGTCCTGGTGTCATTCTGCATAGCTAGGCGTTCTTCGATCTCCCTCTTAGACAACCCTGGAGATGGATTGGAATATATATTGGTTAATAATATAAATAGAGTATGATTTATTCATCTAAGTGGATAAGCCTATAATAAAGAAAATAAAGAAGCACTTCTTGTGATGAGGCAAGGCTTTCTTTTATAACACATCCTACCTATGGCGCGGTGGAAGGACCCCCCTCTTGTGTTGACATCTTCGATGATGATTTGCGATAACTGCATCTGGATGCGATGGAAGTCTTCTTAAGCTCAGAATCGGTGATTTCCCCCGCAGATTTGGTCCATTCTCAGAGACTAGATGGCATCCTTGTTTTCTCTGCATCCCGGACAAACCATTTAACGTGATGGAGGACGTAGAAGGCCTCCTTCACGCTGCCAGGCTTCTGCTTGATGCAATGGAACTCGGTCCCATGCCTGAACCGGTGTTTGTTGTCTTCGTGAGACATTCCCCCTTCTTTTCTTTTTCGAAGTGGCCTCCCTTTTGGGCGTAGCCCTCGAGAGCCTCATCGAGAACACCCTTTATTCTGGTGTAGTCTTTCTTCCAGCTCAAACTCCCGAGTCAAAATAAGTGGCAATGGACCACCTCGGGCTTAGGACGATGAGTGTGCAGTACTTGTCCCTGGTCAACACAATTGAAACAGAATGTTGGAAAGGATCAACAACGGAAGAAATCTATAAGAAAGCATAAGATACGACGGCGGCGAGCGGATGTGTACTTACTCAGGAAAGAAAGGCACAAGAAGGCTGTTCTTCCTCTTGTTGGTCAGCATGAACCTTTGGAGGTACTCCGTGGCCATGGTCCGTGTCCTTGATCCTTCCACCTGCTGGTGTCACGCATTTAGTAGGGATCCACTACCGTGACGTACGGGGTATTATCTCTCCTGATCTTCATCGCCATATTGAGCGCGTATAGGCGGACCAAGTTATAGTCTAGCCATTTAGAGTGAAACAGATTGAAGACGTCCTCGTACGCTATGAAAACAGATCCGCGTGGGCTTCATGGACGAAGTCCGAGTCCTTTGGCACCTGGGTCATGAACACCGGGTAATTTGGATTCTCGTCTTTAAGAAGGATGCCGTCTAGCGTCAAGATAGATTGATGCAAAGAGTGCATGGGTCCTTCTGCGAGGCGGAGTAGCTCCGGAGGCAGTATCGGTTTACCAGCTTCATGAACTCGGGTCAAGCCATCCGCACGGGGTGATACCATGTCTTCATGACCCCGGATAATCTTAGGAGCTGGCTGGCTCGCAGAGGCGCCTGGCCTACTTCTCTTCCTGTGCATCTTCTTCTTCTCTCGGGATGCTGGGGGTGCTAACCCCTCGCAAACCGTCTTCTTCAGTGTGCCAGGGCTGAAAACGTTAGCCGGTTTGTCTAGAGCTTGATCGCCGGCCTCTGGAGGCGTGTCTTGAGATAAACCCTGGAAGGTCAGGCGCTGCGTGCATGTAGTGGGACGACCAGGTTGATCGCCGTGAGCGCGGAAGGGTTCCTCATCCACAGGAGGCATGTACAAATCTTTGCAGGCGCCAGTGTTGAGGAAGCAATCGACGTCGAAATTATCCTCATCGTCGTCGTCGTTGCCAGCAAGTTGAGGTGCAACGTCTTTGGCTTTGGACGGCCGTTGCGGTACAGACGTTCCCAACAGTTTTTGGTGGCGGCTGGTGGTGGCGACGACCGTCGGTTCCTTCCGGGTGGTGGCGACGGCTGCTTGTGGCGCTGGTTCCTTCCCAACAGTTTGTTGTGGCGGCTTCGAGGGCCGAACGATCGGGGGCCGGAAGATCGAGGTGGCGTCGGTGGTGCGCCTGAACCCCTGAAGACCCCCCCCCCCAAGATGAATTTGGGTCTTCGGCCATTCCATGACCCACTTGGTGCAATTTCCAAGGACCATGTGGTCCTCATCTCCCGGAGGTTGAATGGGGGGGGGGGGGGGGGGGTCGATGTCATGAAACTCAGGCACTACCGCAGTCAGCCTGACCTTCATCACGGCCTCGCTCATTTTGATGTTGTGCATATCGCGGCTCATTGGTTGTATGACTGTGCCCTCAGCAACTTCCTTCAACTCGCCGACGGCCCCCACCCTATGCAGGAGTATGCATGGCATGTCCTGAGTCAACACATGTTGGGCGTCATGAGATGGCAGTCATCAAAGGAATAGTTATAGAAGATGCCGCGGACTAACTAATTAGTTTACCTTGGTGATGGCGTTGAGCTCGGCTAATGTCGAGACAAGGGCGCCGGTGCCGGCGGCCGGCCTATCATTCTCCGGCCGCTCGTGTGCATTATCAAGCACCGCCACCACCGGCAGCGCCTCGGTATCTTTCGCGGTAGGGGGTGTTGGTGGGACCAAATGGTGCGGCGGCTGCTCGCGGTGTTGGGCAGCGGGGTCACCAGGTCCGGCGACACGTTATTGCTGGAGGTGCTGCCGGCGAAGCTGGGCACGTGTATCAGCCCCTATCGACCTGCCGCATTCCAAGCAGCTAACCCCTCCATCAACCCAGGGGGTATGATCGCCCGGAGCTTCTCCTCCACTAACTTGTCCACCATGCTGGAGTCCACTTTTTCCTGCTCTAGTGACTCCACCTTCTTCCTTAGTTCCACAACCTCGGCTTTATCCCTAGTCGTCTTCCTCCTCTCCTTTCTCGTACTAGCGTCCGAGTTGTAGTACTGGAGGAACTTCATGCTCGTACCAAAGCCGGACACACGGCCAGCTGACGTCGGCGGCGCCGACTTGTCCCTCTCCTTGTAAGTGTTCGTCGCCCTGTTGAAAGTCATGTCCCACGGCTCCATCGACCCCTGGGACGACGGGCCGGCCTTAGCGTCAGCCTTCAACTCGTCCTCCTGCAGACAAAGGAAATTAAGGTGAACCCATTTAGAAATATGGCTTCGTTATCTAATTAGATCAACGCAATGGACTTTGAGATATCCGCGGTAATTAAATTCCTTGCCAGCACTTTCTCGAATTTCCTCACATCGTCATCGTCGGTAACGAATTCCCCCATCGCCGAGTTCAGATAGTAGCGGGATCGGACAAAGTTCCTCACCTGCTCGTCCGTGATTTTTTCCCACGGGTTCTCTTTTCCCAGATGTGCAACCTCGGCATCCTCCTTGGCCCAAATGGGCTATTTTCCTCGGTAACCGCCGCTTCCCAAATGGTGGTTACCTATGTTCAGGTCCCGCATTTCCTTCCCCCACTTGGTCCATTTTTTAGCCTCCTCAGACTTTAAGGACAACTTGAATGCCTCGAACTCTTCTTTGTCGAGCGTCGGCTCTTTGGCACTTATCATCTCCTAGCTGTCACCCTTATCAATCTTCTTCTTCACCCGGGATTTCCAGCTGCTCAAGGCGGTGCTCATCTTCGTGATGGCTAAACTGTCCACCTTTTTGTTGAACGGCTCCGGGAACGTGTATCGTTGGTGAAGCTTCTTGAGGAGGTTTTCGACCAAAGCCTCGTTGGCCTTGCTTCTGAGGTCCTTCGTGTTGATCGACATGCTTTCCCGGACGATGCACCCTAGTTGCATACTGTACCCTTTGGCAAGCTCCGGCGGCGCCACTGGTAGACCACTTGGCATGACCTCAGTGAACACGTCTGTGACGTTGGCGAGCGCTTGCGGTGTCCGAACCCTTCTTTGCTTCTTCTGCTTCTAAGCGGCCGGGTTGCTGCCACCACCACCATCCGTGTGGTCGCCACCATCGGTGGTGGTGGTGTCATCCTCATGGCCGCCACTAGCAGCTCCATCGGTGGTTTCGGCGTCGTCCTCCCGACCCTCTTGCTCATCGTCGGCACGTTCGCCACCACTAGCAACTTCGGCGGCCTCCACCTCCTCCAACTCCTGGGACATCTCACAGAACGACTTGTTGGCATCTCTAGCTTCTTGTTCGACGCTCATGTGCTTAGAATGGCCGGGCTCCGCGTCGGCCGACATGTTTGCACTGCATTAAAAAGAGGCAAAAAGTTAGTACAATAAATATAAGAGAAAAAATCACTTAATTAAGTACTAAGATACCCCGGCCCATGCATTACTCGCAATACCCCATATGTCCTTTTTTTAGCAAAGTCATGCTAAAATTCAAGAAAAAATTCGGCATGACCTTTGCTAAAAAAGGGACATATGGAGTACCCGAATTTGCCGGAACGGAAGTTAATCGACGTTCCGGCAATCTCAAGGGCCTCATGGGTACCTGCATATATTTCACAAATCATCCACATCCACATCTCCGGCCGGCATCTCCGGCCAGCAACAAACATCTCACACACATACACGGCATCACCATATTCACATCCACATCTCATACACATACACGGCATACATTTCACAAATCATCCATATCCACATCTCACACACATACACGACATCACCACATCCACATCTCACCTAAAAGAACATGGATGTTCTTCTAAATTTCCTGCATACGGCAAAATAATGCATTAGTTAATTACAAGTTTCACGGGCAGCTCAATTAACTAGGCAGTAAAAGTGAATACTAATTTAAATTTTCTTGATCTAAACATGTTAGGGCTGACTTCGTTGCTGTGGCATTTTGTTAGGCAGTGGTGGAGGTGAGTAACCTAGCAGCACTAACCTAGCAGCACTAACCTAGCAGCACTAACCTAGCAACTAACCTAAAAACTAACCTAGCACTGGCAGCAGCAACTAACCTAACAACAAGCACCTAACAGCAACTAAACTAGCAACTAACCTAACAGCAAGCACTAACCAAAACTAGCAGCAAGCAATCAAAACTAGCAGCACTACCAAAACTTGCAGCAAGCAATCAATATTTATGCACTTTACAACTTACAGAGTTTCAGACTTAAAAATCATCTTTTTCCTATGTCGTAAAACAAGCACAAGGAGAAGGCATACATATTTCCCACGGCAACAGCATAGACTTCCCTAATGCATTGCCTAGTTGAAACAATCATTCAATTTACTAGCACTTATTCTGAGATAGATTAGGATTTTTAAGCCGAAAGGAAGTCAATCTCACATTTGCTTGGATTATTACATTTTAAGAGAATCGAACAAATGGACACAACAATGGACTAGTATTTCACACATCAGATGGAGCAAAAATATGTCCAACAAACGAGGAAGAACAAAGAAGGTCATAATCAAAGGGGAAAAAGGGGGGCAGATGAATTTACCACCGATGGAGATGTACGGGAGGCGGTGGTCGCGGCTGATGTACAGGGCGTCGAAGAGCTGGAGCGCGACGGGGCTGAGGCCGAGCCCGCGTGTGAGGTGGACGGCGCACGGCGACGTGGGCGCCGAGCGTGTGGGGGCGGCGCCGGTGCACGGTCCTCTCCGGTGCACGGCGACGTGGGCACTGAGCGTGTGGGGGCCGCGCGCGGAGGAGGAAGAAGAGGCGGCGGCGGCAACGCTAGGGTTGGGGCGCGGGGCGTTGGAGTGGGTCGACGGAGCGCCGGCGTGGTCGCGGCCGTGGAGGAGGAAGGCGGCGCGTGCGGTTGCGCGAGAGAGAGGAAAAGAAGAAGAAGGAGATGCGCTAGAGAGGAAAAGAAGGAAAAGAAGAAATATGGCTAAGTGTAGACATTCTGTGGCGTATCCAGGGGAGGGATGCGCCACAAAATTTGGTGTTTCTGTGGCGCATCCAGGGGAGGGATGCGCCACAGAATTCTGTGGCTAGATAGGTTAACAGTGATGCTCGTCTGTTATATGACACACACAAAATAGCCCAATGGTTAGGCCTATGTGACCTGGAACCTGGGGCAGCCAGGTTCGAATCCTGGCTGTCTCACATTTTTTTCTTTAAAAAAAATATTTTTGGTTAAATTTAAAGAAAGAACACACACCTTTGTTATTCTTTAAAAAAAATATTTTTAGTTATATTTAAAGAAAGAACAGATACACATTTTAAAGAAAATAATATACACACATTTGTTAGTAGACCATTATTTTATTCATGATATACATATGCTCTTGTCTTACACACATATACAAATTAATACACAAAAAAAGTCTTCTTCGTCCCGGTTACGAGCTAGCTTCTCTTCACAATCTTCTTTCCCTTCTTCGCGGTTGAATACTTTAGGCCGGGCACCTTGAGATTTCTTCACGTGAACGGACAACCTTTAGTAGGTAGGGAGGTCTTCCTTCTTTCTTTACTAGTAGTAGGCATGTCGAAGTACTTGTCGAATTCCTCCTCGATCTTCGGATCGCCGTTCTTGTCCAAGTCTTCTTTGTTGGCGTCTCCTTCCATTCCGATGATGCTCCTCTTGCCCCTCCTCACGACAACACGGCTAGGCTTTGACGGGTCGGTAATGAAGAAGCATTGCTCAACTTGGCTAGCGAGTACCCATGGCTCATTTTTCGCGGAGGCGTTCTTCGATTTGGCATCGGGTATTACCATGGTGGTGAAATATCGGCCTTCTTTGACGACGTCCTTGGCCCATCTCACACGGAACATTGGCACCGACTCTCCACAGTAGTTGAGCTCCCATATCTCCTCGATCCTTCCGAAGAATCTTGACTTGACAGTAGCCTCGTCATCGCCGTAGGATAGCATAGTTACTCCTGAGTTTTGATATTCGCTATTCCTGTCCTTTTCCTCGGTGCAGAATCTGAAACCGCTGATGTCGTACGACTGATAGGTCCTTACGTTGTGCCCGGGGCCCTGTGATAAGGAGAATATGAGTTTTTCATCTTCCGTAGATGGCGTTATGCTCTCTGCTTGAACCAGTTGCCTTTTCTTGAACCAACGCGTGAAGCTGGAGTTGTGCTCTCTGGTTACGTCTCCCTTCTTCCTCGGTCGGCCCAGGTCGATGTAATTCTGCTCGATTAAGCTTTTGTGCTCTTCCACCCAAGGTTCGATCAATTTTAAGTGTTGTAGCGCGACCCGGTGAGCCCTGTCGAAGTCGTCTTTTCGACCATGAATGCCGACAAAGAGTGAGCGGTAGCCCTCGCGGTGACCAAATCCTCGAGCCTGCCGAGGTGCGTCCTGGTGGGCAGACCAACATCCTGGTTCTCGGTGCTTAGATAATTCTGGCAGAAGGAGATGCACTCGTAGGTTAGAAAGCCCTTGGCCATGCTTGCGTCTGGACGGGCCCTGTTGCGAACGTATCCTTTCATGACACCGTTCTGCCTTTCGAACGGCATCATGTAGTGCAGGAACGTCGGCCCGAGCTGCCTGATGTCATCAACGACATGGAGAAGGAGATGCACGCAGATATCAAAGAATGCGGGCAGGAAGTAAATCTCGAGCTCGCATAGTATCACGATGATCTCTTCCTGTAGCCTGTCGAGCTGCCTCACGCCGATCGACTTCCTGTTGATGACGTCGAAAAAGTTGCAAAGGCCAAGCAGCGTATCACGGACGTGCTCGTCCATTATCCCTCGGATCGCAACGGGAAGTATCTGCGTCATCAGCACGTGACAATCGTGAGACTTCATCCCGCTGAACCTCTTCTTCGTTGCGTCCAGATATCTGCTTATCTTCCCCGCGTAACCGTGAGGAAATTTGACTCCTAGGAGGCACCTGAAAAACTGCTCGAGCTCCTCCGGACTCATAGTGAAGCAGGCAGCGGGAAGCACCACCGCGTTCTTCTTTACCCTTTTGCGGCGACCTTGAGTCCCTTCCGTCTGATCATCATCATCGTCATCGTCATCACTATTGGGGGCCTGAAGATCTTTCCTGATGCCAAGCCATTTCAGATCGTATCTTGCTTCGTCCCATCCTTGGTCCTATCCGACATGTTGGAAAGAGTGCCAAGCAGACTCTCGGTAACATTCTTCGTAATGTGCATTACATCGAGGCTATGGGGCGTGTGGAGGACCTTCCAGTACTCCAAGTCGTGGAAAACAGACCTCGCTTTCCATACACCCAGCAGCGGATCTACCCTCGGTCGCTTCTTTCCCGGCGCAGGGCACTCCTCCCAATTTTTCAAAAGCTCGTCGATTTCTGTGCCGCTCCTCGGGGCGGGGCTCTTTCGAGCTCGTCTTTACCATTGAACAGGTCACCGCCTTTTCTCCACGGGTGATCCATGCGAAGCCACCTTCGAGCCCCTGGGAACACGGTTTTCGAAGACCCGGATCCCTTGGTAGCTGGAGATGCGGGGTCTCATCCATGCACTTGACACATGCGCAGAATCCGTGGCCTACCTGGGCCGATACATATGAGCAACCAGGATAGTCCTGCACCGTCGTGAGCAACGCGGCTCTCATATCGAAATAATCTCTAGTGTAGGTGTCCCACGTACGGGCTGGCGTCTCCCACAACGTGGCTAACTCCTCTTTCAACAGCGCGAGATACAAATGTATGTCGATACCTGGTTGTTTCGGCCCCTGAATGAGAATACTCAAGTGTATGTACCTTTGCTTCGTGCACAGCCACGGGGAAGGTTGTAAGGCCATACAAACACGGGCCAGGTGCTATGCGTGCTACTCTGGTTGCCGAACGGATTGAGTCCATCGGTGCTCATACCCAGCCTGACGTTCCTTGCGTCGCCCCCAAAATTTTCGAAGGCGATGTCCAATGCTTCCCACTGGCTAGCGTCTGAAGGGTGTGTCAGGATCCTGCCCTTCTCCGGATCTTCTTCGGGCTTCTCCCTTTCCGCGTGCCATTGCATGAGCTTTGCTTCCTTAGGGTCCACGAAATACCGCTGCAGACGGGGAGTGATAGGAAAGTACCATATCACTTTTCGAGGAACTTTCTTGTTCCCAGTACTCTTGTACCGTCTCTGGCCGCACACCGGACATGTGGTTCTGTCCTTGTACTCGCCCCGATAAATTGCGCAATCATTGATGCAGGCGTGGTATTTAACGTGCGGTAGGTCAAGAGGGCACACGACTTTCTTGGCCTCCTCGATACTAGTTGGCAATGTGTTCCCCTCGGGAAGACGATCGTGCATGAATTGCATGTTCTTGTTGAAGCTCACGTCGGTCCATTTGTTTTCCGTCTTCATCTCCAGAGCATCAAGCGTTACTTGTAAGCGCGTATCCTGTGGCCGGCACCCAGGATACAACGGAGTCTTCCCGTCTATCTCCATTTGCGCCAGCTTGGCTTTCTCTCTGGCTGCAGCTCTAGCGTTGCTCGTCTCCTTGAGTAGCAGTTCTTGAACGTGAGCGTCCTGCAATGCCTCAATTAGCGGGGTCTGCGTGTTCGCGCCACCACCACCATCTACTCCTTCATCATGACCGTGTCCGCCGGCATCTCCTTCGTCATCATGATGATATTGTCCGCCGACATCTCCTTCGTTATGACGATCTTGTCCGCCGACATCTCCTTCGTCATGATAACCATGTCCGGGAGACTCTTCGTCTTCTCGCCCGCCCTTGTATTCATGCGCACCATTTGCTGTTGGCGCCTGGTTGAAGCCTAGCATGAAACCGTGCCTGAGCAGGTGATCCTCCAATTGTCCGGAATCAGGGTCGATCCAGCTCACGAGTTTGCATGTTCGACACAGACATCTTATCTGGCGCCTGTTGCACCGAATCATGTCCGCCTTCGCTTCTTCCTTGTATCTACTGATTCGACCGGAGCTCATCATGACGACCATGGTTGCCTACGTACGCGGTATACATAGAGCAGAAACGAGAGTATGTTAATTAGAACCGCAACATGCACACACACAGACACACACATGCATGGTCGCCGGAAAAATTCGGCATGACCTCTCCTAAAAGTAGGACATATGGGTAGTGCAAAAATTTGTGAAACGGAAATGAATCAACATTTCGGCAAACATCCATGCACCACGCCGGCGCAAGCAACAACAAAAAAGCAACAACATGCAAATATTCATGCACACCACACAAGCTTCATGTATAAACATCGTCTCGTCATCGTGCAAACCGCCCGCGCGCGACAAGCGCTTCACCTATAACAAACATCCATACACACCGCCGGCCGCACAAAACATGCATATGCATGTCCATCCCACCTAGTAGATTCGTTACTGAGACGTGACCGTGATCGATGAGAGAGTGTGTGGTGTTAGAGAGAAAATAGTGGAGAAAAAGAGATGTATTGGGAGAGGAGGAGAGTATATATGGAGGCTCCCCAAGCCCTCACCAATTATCTATCAAACAAAGTAGGTTTAACTACAAAAAAATGGAGAAAAGTATGGGCAAAATGGGATGAGAGGGAGGACGAAGACGAGCTGGGTGGAGGAGGAAGAAGAAGAAAATGGGTGGTAGATAGGGGCTGCCACCTTTTGTAGATCTGGAAAAGTATTTATGTGGCGCATGTGGCCCCATGCGCGGAAATGGCGCTTTCTGTGGCGCATGGGACTGGATGCGCCACAGAAATCAACATTTCTGTGGCGCATCTGGATGCGCCACAGAAATGTTGATTTCTGTGGCGCATCCAGTTGCATGCGCCACAGAAAAGGCACCGAGTTTTCTAATCCAACCGTTGGTGGTGGGGCCCACCATAATTCTGTGGCGCATGTGTCTGCATGCGCGACAGAAAGGACGTATTCAGTGGAGCATGGGCAAATGATGCGCCACAGAAAGTGGTAGAATTCTGTGGCGCACCACCGCCGATGCGCCACTAAATAACTTCTGTGGCGCATGGCTATATAGGTGCACCACAGAAATGGGTTCCATCTATAGCCTATTTCCTACTAGTGACATACTAAGATCGGGCGCCTCGTCTCACATACTTGCCCCTGACAGATTCCGCCGTGCATCCATCGTCTCCAAGCCGCACTACTGCCTGCACATCTTCGGCTCCTTCGAGAACCTCCTCCGAGCGTTGAAAGGCGACTTTTATCTCCTCACAAGAAGCCTCAAGAAGGTGGTCAAGCCCAATGTTGTGTTCCTGCGGGAGTGTAGGCTAGGTGCTTGCGATCTTGCCAAGCTGTGCATAGGTAGGCCAAAGTTACTTATCACCAACCAGGAGCTTGTCCGGGTGATGGTGACTTGTGCTGAAGGTTTAGGTGCGCCCCGTGGCTCTCTAATGTTCAGGCATGCGTTGCATGCTGTTTCATTCGTCGGTAAGGAGAAGATAGCCTCCAAAGCGGACTACTTGAAGAAGACTTTCAGGTGGTGATGGTCCCGAAGAGCAAGGCTTTGATACCTGCAAAAGTAAACGGGATTAGGTTGAGACTCCAAGTGCAGAGTGTATAGTAAGTGGAAGACAGTTTTCCCCACGAGGGGTGACTCGAGGGTTTAATATCGAACTCTCGGGGAATCTGAAGTGGTAGATTTATCTTCTTATCCTTCTTTTGGTTACCTACAAAACAAGGTTAGATGTTTTGGTCCTCAACCTCACCTGTGGTTGTCAAGCACAAGGTGTAAGAATGATATCAGGATAGTTATGCAATGCAAACAAGAAATAAATATGCAATGATGGTGGATGCAATGATAAATGATATTTTTAGGTTTTTGAATGATGTATGCAAGATGAAAAGTATTTTTGTATTATCGGATTTAATGATGGCTGAAAATAGAAAAGTGGTATATGGTGTTGGAAAGGTGTTTCTTATGATTAAAAATGGACTGGGGTTCATGGTTTCACAAATGCACTCTCTCTTTATAAAGTGGTAGACAATGGAACACACACAGTTAACATATGAGATTGCAACACAGGGTTTGATAACAAGTTACTTAAATATATGGGCATCACGTCCTAACATAGAGATCTTTTGGTTATTAACCTCTCTTATACTCCACAAAGATGCGAACTAAATCATAACACCTCAGTAATTAAGATAACTCAGAGTATAGCATTAAGTATCATGACATGAAGTGAAAATCAGAACATGCTAGATCTAGTCATGGAGTAGTGGCAATGGTCAAGCCCACATCCCCGGTAGCATGGTATTTTAGTTTATCCCTAGTGAGGCAACAAAGTAAGGTAACAATACCAAAGTGGATCGTAGAACTTTCTCTCACGTTCACTGCACTAGCCACCCCCCGTTACTCCAACTAATGCACACGTTCCCCCACACACGCTCTCATAAACATGCTTGATCAAAACAAGTAGACAAGAACGGGGTACATAATATGGATCTATACTCATAACTGAAACAAACATTGCAATCTCAAACATATATTAACTCATAAAGATCCACCACAAAGGTATTACAACGGTGACCGTAATCATGTTCAGCAGCTCATACGGTGCTAATTAGTGAAGCTCAAGAGAGGAGAGATACATAAGTTACTTCCACAAACCCATAGTCTAGAGGTGGACTACTCCCTCTTCATCATGGAGACGGTGGAGAAGTCGATGGAGAAGATGGAGACCACGCCGGCAGCGCCCCGCCGGAGTTTTCCCCCTCCAATCTGCAGATTCTGATCTCCGTTTCAGTGTTTCTGTGTTTGTGCGGCGCTCCTTCCAGAGAACGTCGGGGGACCTTTTTTATAGGCGTTTTTAGGTCAAGACGATGTCGGTGGAGAAAAGATCGAAGGCAACGGAGCCACGAGGCCCAAATGGGTGGGTCCCACGCGGCTACAGTACCAGGCCGCATGGGCCCCCCTCGTTTGGCAGTCGAGCCTCCGTTTGCTCGCTTCCTTCGCCCACAGGTCTTCTTCCTTCCAAATATTGACGCCCGTAAATTTCCAGGTGATTTCGTTGACGTTTGGGTCCCTGAAACATTAAAATAAGAAAGCGGGGTTTTCTGCCTATGCAGGGTTAATTTCATAAAAATAGGTAATAAATGAA
Organism: Poa pratensis; assembly: GCA_947311845.1. Lineage (NCBI taxonomy): Eukaryota > Viridiplantae > Streptophyta > Magnoliopsida > Poales > Poaceae > Poa > Poa pratensis. The sequence continues at coordinate 22,694,123 of CAMZMU010000094.1, read as the reverse complement.
TATTCCCAAAAATCATTATAAAACATTGATATAACCCTTATATGATGCAAATATGATTGGAATATAAGCAATTAAAGTGCAAAGTTCATGTATGCATTTTACATGCATCAACATCCCCAAGCTTAATCCATGCTCGTCCTCGAGTATGAAGATGATAAAACTAACATGGACTTTGCAATTTAATACTTAACAATGAATATCAAAGATGATTATTATTGCTACATATAGTCAAATGATTCATTCTTCAAAGGAGTAGCAATATGCAAATAGTTTATGAAGTGATATCAAGTATTCAAGACAAGGATGTTCATTGATAGTTCACAAAGTGTAACATAGTAGCAAGTAATATGGAACACATGTATGCATAATGATAAGTAGAACATCCTACAATGGTCATAGAGTGTAGATGAAAATCTGAATATGATAGGTGTATGATGACGTGAAACACACGTTCGTTGGGAGACCCCAAGAGGAAGGTATGATGTAGTCAGCAGCAAGTTTTCCCTCAGAAAGAAACCAAGGTTATCGAACCAGTAGGAGCAGCAACTCTTCAGAAGGTTGTCAACGGCGCCAGAAAAATAGCTGTCGCAGGGAGTCTGGACTGTTGACGTGGAATCTGCACACAACACAATCAAACTACTTTGCCCCAACGAAACAGTGAGGTTGTCAATCTCACTGGCTTGCTGAAAACAAAGGATTAAACGTATGGTGTGGAAAATGAGTATTAAATTGCAGAGAATGAAAAAGGAACAGTTTGCAGTTTGTGGTTGTTTAATCAGTGTAAAAGAATGGACCGGGGTCCACAGTTCACTAGTGGTGTCTCTCCATAAAAGATAACTAACATGTTGGGTGAACAAATTACAGCTGGGCAATTGACGAATAGTGAGCGCATGACAATGCATATACATGACATGTTGACTACTATGATATTTAATTGGGCATTACGACATAATACATAGATCGTTATCCAACAGCATCTATGACTAATAATCCACCGCCGGGTTGTCATCCGAGTCCCCCGTTGGTATTAAGTTGCAAGCAACGGATAATTGCATTAAGTAAAGTGCGTAATGTAAACAAACACATATGTCCGTGGACATAGCATCGTTAGGTTATCCCTAGTGGCAACAGCACATCCACAACCTTAGAACTTTCTGTCACTGTCCCAGGTTAAACGGAGACATGAACCCACTATCTAGCATAAATACTCTCTCTTGGAGTTACAAGCATCTACTTGGCCAAAGCATCTACGAGTAACGGAAAGCATGCAAGATCTTAAATAACATATAAGATAGATTGATAATCAACTTGACATAATATTCAATATTCATCGGATCCCAGCAAACACAACATGTAGCATTACAATAATATGATCTTGATCATGTAGGGCAGCTCACAAGATCTAAACATGATGGCACAAAGTGGAGAGACAACCATCTAGCTACTGCTATGGACCCGTAGTCCAAGGATGAACTACTCACGCATCACTCCGGAGGCAGGCATGGCGATGTAGAAGCCTCCGGTGACGATTCCCCTCTCCGGCAGGGTGCCGGGAAGAGGTTCTGAACCCTCCCGAGCTAGGGTTGACGACGGCGGCGTCTCTGGATCTTTTCGTGGATATTTGCTCAGGTACTTAGGGTTTTCGCGTCGGGGGGAATAAGTAGGCGAAAGGGCGGCGGCTGCGGACCCCCGAGGGGCCCACACCACCCCAGGGCGCGGCAGAGGGGGGCCGCGCCCTGTGGCGTGTGGCCCTGGTGGCCCTCCTCTGCTGCTCCTTCGCTCCGTCAGGTGTGTTCTGGAAAAATAGGCACCCCCGTGTAGTTTCGTCCAATTCCGAGAATATTTCCAGACTAGCTTTTCTGGAATACAAAAACAGCAGAAAACAGGAACTGGCACTTCGGCATCTTGTTAATAGGTTAGTCCCAAAAAATGTATAAAAGTGATATAAAGTAGATGCAAAACATGTAGCAATTGGTATAAAACAAGCATGGAACATCAAAAATTATAGATACGTTTGAGACGTATCAGCATCCCCAAGCTTAGTTCCTACTCGTCCTCGAGTAGGTAAACGATAAAAACAAATAATTTTTGAGGTGACATGCTACTATCATAATCTTGATCATATAATATTGCAAGGCACATGTAAATGAATGAAGTGATCCAAGTCAATGGTCTATAATTTGCTACCAAATAGATAATGAGTAAACAATGAATCACACAAGCTAAACGTTTTCATGAATAGTACTTTCGAGACAAGCATCAAACAGTTTTGCATAAGTGTTAACTCATAAAGCAATAGTTTCTAACAAAAGGTATTTAATCAACACAAAGGAAGAATTTAGTTTCAGCATTTGCTTCAACTTTCAACATATTTATCTCATGGATATTGTCAACACAAAGTAGTATAACAAGTCCAATACATTGCATATAACGCATGTTGTAACAAAGTTGACACTAGTGTTTGCTTGTGGAAGACAGAAAGAATAGGAAAACTGACTCAACATAAAAGTAAAAGAAAGGCCCTTCGCAGAGGGAAGCAGGGATTAAATCATGTGCTAGAGCTTTTAGGTTTTTGAAAGCATATAGAGATTGCATAAAATATTTGATACTCCTCCCAACCTTGCTAACACAAGCCATGGCTAACCGAATCCTCGGGTGCCTTCCATCAATCACATACCATGGAGGAGTATCTATTTTTGAGAGGTGTTTGTTAATTGTCAACGAATGGTAGCGGGTGAGAACAGTATTCTACCTGTCGAACGGACTTTTAAGAGCGGCTCCCATGAAGGACGTTATTTCTACCAGCAAGGCAGATCATCCCTCTTTCTCTTTGGTTTACACACATTCAGGTATTTCACTGTTTGTCATTGCTTACTGATGAATCAGGGCAAAAGTGTGAAGAGAATTAATTGGTTAAAGTTGTAATTAATTGGGACTGGGCACCCCGTTGCCAGCTCTTTTTGCAAGTTATTGGATAAGCGGATGTATATGCCACTAGTCCAGGTGTAAAAGTCCACTCGACAAATAGAATAAAGAATAACCACACTAATTCCTCATGAGCTAGTAAACATTGACACAAAAAGGGAATAATAACATTTTGAATAATTTAAAGGTAGCACATGAAAAATTTACTTGGAGTGGCAAGGAAATACCACATATAGGTAGTTATGGTGGACACAAATGGCATGGATTTTGGCTCAAGGATTTGGATGCACGAGAAGCATTCCCTCTCAGTACAGAGTTTAGGCTAGCAAGGTTATGTAAGCAAACAAGAATATCAACCCGTACACCAAGTTTTATATGACAAACATATTGCAAACGTTATAAGACTTCATACCGTCTTCCTTGTTAACCAAACCCTGTTATTAGAAAATATCTAGACCTTAGAGGTACCACCGATGCAAACCAAATTTTCAACAAGCTTTACGGTAGTTCTTCACTAATAGGCTTAACTCATGTGATGCACAATTTAATCATGATCTACTTGTTAACTCAAAACAATTGACAAGCATCAAGTTATCCATTTTAGTGATCTACAAGATTAAGCAAGTTTTTCCTTATACCAATTACCACATGCAACATTTTCTGAACCAACCAAACACCAATCAATTTATTTCATCAACTCTCCAAACAAATATAAGTGAAGCAAGAGAGTACTTTCTACAAAAGAAAGCTAATAGCTCTGACAAGAGATACATGAAAACAAGAGCTAAAAGCTGAACAGCGCTAGATATGAATACTCAACAAATATAAGTGAAGAATAGGAGTATTCTCATGAAAAAGCGGAGCGTGTCTCTCTCCCAATCAAGAATGCTAGGGTCCAGTCAAGCTTTATTGAAAATAAAAGTGCAATACTGAAAATAAAAGCACACAGACGCTCCAAGAAAAGCACATATGATGTGAAAGAATTAAAATATAGTTTCACTAGAGATGACCTGATAATTTTGACGATGAAGAAGGGGATGCCTTGGGCATCCCCAAGCTTAGACGCTTGAGTCTTCTTGAAATATGCTGGGGAGATCCATGGGAGCCTCCCCAAGCTTAAGCTCTTCACTCTTCTTGATCCTATTATATCATCCTTCTCTCTTGACCCTTGAAAACTTCCGTCACACCAAACTCAAAGTAGATCTCATTAGAGGGTTAGTGCATAATCAAAAATTCACATGTTCTGTAAAGACGCAATATGATTTGTTACTTTAAACATTAGCTACAGCCACTGATGTTATGTGAAGCTCTTCCACCCAAAAAAGAATTTCACTCAACACTAGTAAAAGAGAGAATGCGAAAAATAAAAAGGCATAATCTGTCTAAAACAGAACAGTCCGCAAAGACGAATTTTTTCGAGGCACTTACGACGCTCAGATCGAGAAACTCTGAACTAATGAAAGTTTCAGACATTCATAAAGATTACGCACAAAAATTTCAGATTTAATTAACAATCTGGTGATTTTAGGAATTTCGTACAGTGAACAGCAAAAATCTGTTTCTGCGCAGCAATCAAAATTAAGCATCATCTTATCATTAGAGGCTACTCTTGGCACAACAATGCGAGAAAATAAAGATACAAAGGAGTTGCTACAGAAGTAAACAAACTCCTTGACTAATACTGAAAATAAAAGATAATGGGTTGCCTCCCAAAAGCGCTTTCTTTAATGCCTTTTAGCTAGGCATAGTGATTTTTATGACGCTTTCTTTAATGCCTTTTAGCTAGGCATAGTGATTTTTATGATGCTCACATAAAGATGAGAGTTGAAACATAAAAGAGAGCATCAAGGAGCATATATAAAACATGTTTAAATCTAACACTCTTCCTATGCATAGGAGCCTTGTAAGAAAACAAGTAAATGAAGCACAAAGTGACTAGCATAGGAAGACAAAACAAGTGCAACTTTAAAATTTTCAACATAAAGAGAGGAGACTTAATATTATTGTGATATATGAAACCGTGTCTCCCTCTCACATAATAACCAGTAGGTTTTAAAGAAACCATCATATAAAAGCAACACAAGAGAAAGCTCAAAACTTTCATGACAAAGAGAGGAAATTTAATAACATGAAGATTTCTATAACCATATTTTCCTCTCTCAAAATAATTTTCAGTAGCATCATGAATAGACTCAACAATATAGATATCACATAAAACATTCTTATCATGATCTATAAACGCATAATTTTTATTAAGCTCAGAAATAGTGGGGTTATCAAACCCACTTTTGACAATAATAGTATAATTAATATCATTAGGCAATATAGGACCATCATCAAGAGCATTATCATATATAATATTAGGGAGCACATTTTTCCTTTCTACAATTTCCTATTTTACTGAGTCAAGGAGGTTGTTTACTTCAAATTTATCAAAAGGAGATATTTCAATAGAATCATGACATTCAAAAGTATAGCATTCTTCCTCCTCCAAGCTTGGGGAACTAAAAATATCATTTTTATCAAAACCAACTTCCCCAAGCTTAGAGCTTTCCATGGCATTAGCAATAATGGTGTTCAAAGAACGTATGCTAATAACATTGCTACTATCATGATTGTTATGCAAATAAAGTTCCATAGGCTTTTTAATCTTCTCTTCAAACACCTCATGTCCCAACTCAAGATAAATTTCATAAAACTCTCTCATGTTGTTTTCAGCCATAGGACTAGTTTCAAGGAAAGTAACCATTGATATCAAGTAAAGAGCTAGACATAATAACTAACGAAAACAAAACTGAAAATAAACTAAATGCAAGTAACTAATTTTTTTGTGTTTTTGATAATTGAAAGCAAACAAGATAAAATAAAATAAACTAAGCAAGACAAAAACAAAGTAAAGAGATTGGAAGCGTGAAACTCCCCTTGCAGAAGACTGCTGTCTCCCCGGCAACGGCGCCAGAAAAATAGATGTTGACGGGAGAGCAAACAGTGGCAGTCTGCTGAAGCGCTTCTAACTCCCCGGCAACGGCGCCAGAAAAATAGCTTGATGACGTGAAACACACGTTCGTTGGGAGACCCCAAGAGGAAGGTATGATGTAGTCAGCAACAAGTTTTCCCTCAGAAAGAAACCAAGGTTATCGAACCAGTAGGAGCAGCAACTCTTCAGAAGGTTGTCAACGGCGCCAGAAAAATAGCTGTCGCAGGGAGTCTGGACTGTTGACGTGGAATCTGCACACAACACAATCAAACTACTTTGCCCCAATGAAACAGCGAGGTTGTCAATCTCACTGGCTTGCTGAAAACAAAGGATTAAACGTATGGTGTGGAAAATGAGTATTAAATTGCAGAGAATGAAAAAGGAACAGTTTGCAGTTTGTGGTTGTTTAATCAGTGTAAAAGAATGGACCGGGGTCCACAGTTCACTAGTGGTGTCTCTCCATAAAAGATAACTAACATGTTGGGTGAACAAATTACAGCTGGGCAATTGACGAATAGTGAGCGCATGACAATGCATATACATGACATGTTGACTACTATGATATTTAATTGCGCATTACGACATAATACATAGATCGTTATCCAACAGCATCTATGACTAATAATCCACCGCCGGGTTGTCATCCGAGTCCCCGTTGGTATTAAGTTGCAAGCAACGGATAATTACATTAAGTAAAGTGCGTAATGTAAACAAACACATATGTCCGTGGACATAGCATCGTTAGGTTATCCCTAGTGGCAACAGCACATCCACAACCTTAGAACTTTCTGTCACTGTCCCAGGTTAAACGGAGACATGAACCCACTATCTAGCATAAATACTCTCTCTTGGAGTTACAAGCATCTACTTGGTCAAAGCATCTACGAGTAACGGAAAGCATGCAAGATCTTAAATAACATATAAGATAGATTGATAATCAACTTGACATAATATTCAATATTCATCGGATCCCAGCAAACACAACATGTAGCATTACAATAATATGATCTTGATCATGTAGGGCAGCTCACAAGATCTAAACATGATGGCAGAAAGTGGAGAGACAACCATCTAGCTACTGCTATGGACCCGTAGTCCAAGGATGAACTACTCACGCATCACTCCGGAGGCAGGCATGGCGATGTAGAAGCCTCCGGTGACGATTCCCCTCTCCGGCAGGGTGCCGGGAAGAGGTTCTGAACCCTCCCGAGCTAGGGTTGACGACGACGGCGTCTCTGGATCTTTTCGTGGATATTTGCTCAGGTACCTAGGGTTTTCGCGTCGGGGGGAATAAGTAGGCGAAAGGGCGGCGGCTGCGGACCCCCGAGGGGCCCACACCACCCCAGGGCGCGGCAGAGGGGGGAACCGCGCCCTCGTGGCGTGTGGGGCCCTGGTGGCCCTCCTCTGCTGCTCCTTCGCTCCGTCAGGTGTGTTCTGGAAAAATAGGCACCCCCGTGTAGTTTCGTCCAATTCCGAGAATATTTCCAGACTAGCTTTTCTGGAATACAAAAACAGCAGAAAACAGGAACTGGCACTTCGGCATCTTGTTAATAGGTTAGTCCCAAAAAATGTATAAAAGTGATATAAAGTAGATGCAAAACATGTAGCAATTGGTATAAAACAAGCATGGAACATCAAAAATTATAGATACGTTTGAGACGTATCAGTGTACACTTTGGAAAGATGTATATGTGAGTAGAGGTAAAGCATGCATAAGTTTCATCCAACTTCCAAACTCTTCTACTTAAGTTAATGATTGCAATAAGGTATTCATTGGTGTCAAGCTCTCATTGCCCCTATCATAGCATCTTGAATGATTAAGGTTAAAGTGAAAGCAAATATGAGTAGTGTGCTTGATAAAGAATGGGTTGAATGTCTCATGCCCCTTGAATACAAGTACTTACACCATGTGTTACTCAACTTGGGAAACAAAGCAAGTTCAATTAAATATCATTGTAAGCATAATAGTATCATCAAGAGCGTCAACTGGGGTACCTCTTGTCCCAAGATATGGAACAAGCCCATATCAAAATGACAAGACAAACAAACAAAATGAACAATCTCAACACCCTTTTTATTTACCATTTGGAATAGTTTTTTATTGCAAGGTGTATCACAGAAGGTTCACCATAGTATGTAAGTAAATTTCCACCATGAATGATGCATGGCTTAGATTAGCGGCCCAGGCGTCTCTCTAACCATTTACACAAACTCATTTAAACTCACTCTATTTCCACATTTATTTCAACATGATAAGCATCCATAGACAAAAGCACATGATATCAACTAAATGAGATGAAGAGCGTGTTGAAAGCTTGCCATGTGACAGCACATATGGGCTAACTTCCAACCCAAAACATTCATCAAGCCACAAACATCATAATCTTAATCACAATGGGTCAAGTTTTATTATGCAAATAAAAGAACATTGTGCATCAAGTTCGTGAGAGCTATATAACCAATTTTTTCCATTGCAATCAATAACATAAACATTTTCATTCAGAGGTAAGATAACACAAACAACATGTTAAACATACTCGGAATAGCATAAAGCCAATAGGTAGATATGGTGGACTCACTGGAATAACTTTGGTTGAAGGTGTTGGAAACAAGTTTTTGCTTGTTGGAGTTTTTGGGCTAGCAAAAGGGAGAAAGTTGACCATCTAGATGCATGCATGAGTGTCCATAGAACTAACTAATCCATGTTAAACCAAGTAAAATAACAATCAGCACCAAAACATGAATAAGTGATAGCTCTACAAAAAGAATTTGCAAACTATTACTCATAAACAAGCTCATGAATCATGCAACTATATGTATCATTAAAAATCAAGTCAAACATCCCTTTTCCCAATCTTATAAAAGCATCCAACATATTTCAACCCATATTTCCAGTAGCTCTCTCATATATAATTGATAGTGTGGTGGTCTCTCAAGACTCAAACAAAAACAAAAAACGACGCTCCAAGTTTATGCGATAAAGTGTTTCGATCGAAAAACAGAAGTTGGACGTGTGCAAACCGAGAGTGTGTAGGTCCAGCGGGGTTGTCTTCACATCCCCAAGCTTATGGTCTTCACCATCCTTGGATAGCTCTTGGTGCATCTCCTCCAATCCCTGTGAAAAAACTTCAAAACACCGTTTCTCCCATCTCTTTTCTGTGGGGTGCATTAATAGTGATAAACAAATAGGTTCCTTGCTGCATATAATCCTTGAACAAAAATTCATATGAATGTCCAGAAAGTATATAATGTTGTATGCCTACTCATAAACTCAATTGGATCAAAAAGATTCAACTTAAAAGCTCAAAGCATGCATCAAACAAAATGGGACAGAATCTGTCCAGAAAAACAGCAGCAGCAAAACGTATTTTTCTACCCTACCAAACTTTCTCGAAAAATTCCGAAAAATTCATGCATACAGAGGATGAAAAGTTGCAACTACAGTTCAAATATGAGCTCATTCGGAGTTACAGAATAAGAATTAAAAATCATACCGTGCACTGACTCGTGCAGGAATAAAATCTCCGAACGCTATAAGCAACTTTTTCAAACCAAAAAGGGTAAAACTTGGCACTTTATTGAAAACTCCAGAACCTAACTAGACACAAATCTCTTGTTACAGCAAGAGGACACAAAGAAAATCACACATAAAAATAACCGGGTTGCCTCCCGCAAAGCGCTTTCTTTATAGCCATATAGCTAGGCTTCTTACTTGTTGTTTTATTGTGGACGAAGCTCATGAGGGAGCTTGAACTTTGGTGGTTCCCTCTTCCTTGGAAAGTGTTCCATGCACTTCTTGTGTGGAAACTGAAACTTTACATTCCCTTCCTTTGAATCAATGATAGCACCTGTGGTACGAAGAAAAGGTCTTCCAAGAATAATAGGACTAGAGGTTTTATTCCCCATATCCATGATTAGAAAATCCACAGGCACAAAAGTCATATGTAACTCTACCATAACATCACTTACTTTTCCCAAAGCATGTTTAATAGAGTCATCAGCAAGTGCTAGTTCAATAGAGCATTTTTCAAGATTTTTCAATTCAAGCACTTCATATAGTTCTTTAGATAAAACAGAGACACTAGATCCTAGATCAAGTATGGCATGGTGTGTCTCTTTTCCAATAGTTACTAGTACCTTAGGTATCCACATATCCCCAAGCTTAGGTGGTATCATAGCCTCTTGGTTGTACCTAGCAATCTTTTCTTTCAAGACATGATTAGCAATATAAGAACCAAAACCTGCTTGGTTAGTGTTGATGGAAGGATCACTTGCAAATTTTTGTAAGATAGATATTAATTCATGCAAGCTACAATTTTCTAAGTCAAGCAAAGGATCCTTGACTTCATTAAGCATTTTAACTTCCTCAACTTCTTCCCAAGCAAGATTCTCATTCCTTTTCTTTAAAGCAAGATTCAAGGCTATTTGGAGGTCATCCTCCTCTTCAACATGATTCTTAATATCCCTATCTAAAGGTTCCAGCATAGAAGATATTCTTTCATTCAATTCCCTAGTCAACTTCTTTTTAGACTTGGCATAGTTCAATATTGTTTCCATTTTCAAAGAGATTCCAGAAAGAGTGTTATTTGTCTTTTTCATCCTAGACTTGGTATGAAGGATAAATGAATGCAAATCATTTTTAGTAGGATAGTCCTCCATATAAGTTTGTAGACATAAAGTTGACCTATCCATAGAAGCTTTTAGTTGTTTGATCCCAGTTTCATATTTGGATTCTATAGAATTCCCAAATAAATTTTCCATCAAATTATTAGCATGTGAGGGATTTCCAGAAGCAAATTTTCCACTAGTCAATGAGTCTAGAAAACATTTCGACCAGCCATCTATACCTTTATAGAAGTTTCTTATCACAGTGGCAGGAGTATATTTAATGACACCATTTTTACTAGTGTCCTTAATTCTATACCAAGCATCCATCAATGACTCTCCATAGTATTGACCAAAGTTGTTCATTTCAGCACTAGGATTCATTTTAGCAAGTTTTTTTTTGGTATTTTTAATTTTTTATGCAAAACTGAAATAAATATGATATGATATGCAATGACACTAACAAAACAAATAAATTGCTTTGTAAGTAAAGATGGATAAGATGGTGCTCACGTAGGTGCAACCTCCCCAAGCTTAGGTGTTAGCACAAGTTGGTGACGTTGACTTTGTTGTGAGATGAATGCGATGATGCACACCCTTGGATAAATCTCTCAGCTACGATTCCCCGGCAACGGCGCCAGAAAACGTCTTGATGATCCCGAAGAGCAAGTTTGATACCTGCAAAATAAACGGGATTAGGTTGAGACTCCAAGTGCAGAGTGTATAGTAAGTGGAAGACAGTTTTCCCCACGAGGGGTGACTCGAGGGTTTAATATCGAACTCTCGGGGAATCTGAAGTGGTAGATTTATCTTCTTATCCTTCTTTTGGTTACCTACAAAACAAGGTTAGATGTTTTGGTCCTCAACCTCACCTGTGGTTGTCAAGCACAAGGTGTAAGAATGATATCAGGATAGTTATGCAATGCAAACAAGAAATAAATATGCAATGATGGTGGATGCAATGATAAATGATATTTTTGGGTTTTTGAATGATGTATGCAAGATGAAAAGTATTTTTGTATTTTCGGATTTAATGATGGCTGAAAATAGAAAAGTGGTATATGGTGTTGGAAAGGTGTTTCTTATGATTAAAAATGGACTGGGGTTCATGGTTTCACAAATGCACTCTCTCTTTATAAAGTGGTAGACAATGGAACACACACAGTTAACATATGAGATTGCAACACAGGGTTTGATAACAAGTTACTTAGATATATGGGCATCACGTCCTAACATAGAGATCTTTTGGTTATTAACCTCTCTTATACTCCACCAAGATGCGAACTAAATCATAACACCTCAGTAATTAAGATAACTCAGAGTATAGCATTAAGTATCATGACATGAAGTGAAAATAAGAACATGCTAGATCTAGTCATGGAGTAGTGGCAATGGTCACGCCCACATCCCCGGTAGCATGGTATTTTAGTTTATCCCTAGTGAGGTAACAAAGTAAGGTAAAGATACCAAAGTGGATCGCAGAACTTTCTCTCACGTTCACTGCACTAGCCACCCCCCGTTACTCCAACTAATGCACACGTTCCCCCACACACGCTCTCATAAACATGCTTGATCAAAACAAGTAGACAAGAACGGGGTACATAATATGCATCTATACTCATAACTGAAACAAACATTGCAATCTCAAACATATATTAACTCATAAAGATCCACCACAAAGGTATTACAACGGTGACCGTAATCATGTTCAGCAGCTCATACGGTGCTAATTAGTGAAGCTCAAGAGAGGAGAGATACATAAGTTACTTCCACAAACCCATAGTCCAGAGGTGGACTACTCCCTCTTCATCATGGAGACGGTGGAGAAGTCGATGGAGAAGATGGAGACCACGCCGGCAGCGCCCCGCCGGAGTTTTCCCCCTCCAATCTGCAGCTCCTGATCTCCGTTTCGGTGTTTCTGTGTTTGTGCGGCGCTCCTTCCAGAGAACGTCGGGGGACCTTTTTTATAGGCGTTTTTAGGTCAAGACGATGTCGGTGGAGAAAAGATCGAAGGCAACGGAGCCACGAGGCCCAAATGGGTGGGTCCCACGCGGCTACAGTACCAGGCGTGGGCCCCCCTCGTTTGGCCCTCGAGCCTCCGTTTGCTCGCTTCCTTCGCCCACAGGTCTTCTTCCTTCCAAATATTGATGCCCGTAAATTTCCAGGTGATTTCGTTGACGTTTGGGTCCCTGAAACATTAAAATAAGAAAACGGGGTTTTCTGCCTGTGCAGGGTTAATTCCATAAAAATAGGAAATAAATGAATATTCCCAAAAATCATTATAAAACATTGATATAACCCTTATATGATGCAAATATGATTGGAATATAAGCAATTAAAGTGCAAAGTTCATGTATGCATTTTACATGCATCAGGTGGTCGGATGCCGAAGTGAGCATTGTTGTGTCTAGATTACCGAGTTTGCTGATGAGGTCAAATGAATCACTCCAGCGCATGTCGGAGTTCCTCATCTCTGAGGTGGGGTTGGAACCGGCCTACATTGCTCATCAGCCGGTAATTGTCGGTCTTAGCCTCGAGGGCCGGCTCATGCCCGGTACTATGTTATAAAGTTCCTCAAGGAAACTAGATTGCTAGATCACGATTGGAGCTACTCTACAATTTTTAAGGTGACCGACAAGGTATTCGTGGAGAAGTTAATCTGCCCTCACAAGGAATCTGCACCGCACCTTGCTGAAGATTATATCGCCGCTTGCAGAGGGGAAGTGCCGATTAGTTTCAGATTTACATGAACCAAGATCAAACTATGGAAATTGTAACAGTGTATGGCATGACAGAGTTTTCGCGTAAGCTGGTAATCCACATTAGTGTGTGTTTGCCTAACTAGGTGCTAGTTTTCTTCTTTAGTATGTGTGCCCCATGCTCGTTTGGTCATTGCTAATGCTTGATGAAACCGGTAATTTAATTCCTGAACCCTAGGTGATGTTGTCTAGGTGTTGTTGTCCTTCAGCAATCAAGAAAGCATCGCCTAGAATCTCTGAAAATGAGAGGCCATTGGATGAATGGGTAGACCAACTTTCTTTTGAAACCAGAACCCAGAAAACCAGGAGCAAAAGAGTTGCCCTTCATTTTTCATTAAATAGATCTGTATAAATTGCTTTCATTCCAAAAATTTATGTAGCATTTTGCATTCATTTCATTGTCTCCTTTGTTCCGCCATATGTTAGCACTAAGTTTACATTCCAGTCTTTTTTATATCTAGATTATGCTTTAGAAAATAAGTTTCTACTGGGTGTCTTTTCTGCATTTTGATTTCTTTCCCCTTAGCCTTCTCTATCTTTGTTCCTGAATCATGTAGCTGATTTTACTTTTGCTGAGAAAAAAAATTAAACTTCAAAAGGTGATCTATTTGGGACTAAAGCATGTTCAACTATGAATAATTTTCATTGTTTACATCTGTCATTGATTGTCAGAACTAAACCAAAGGAGATAGTGCGGTGACCCAGCACACCACTGCATGTTGTACTGTACAATTCATTGATGTAACACGCACGGAAGGACCTCTCCGCAAATATTACATCCCTCAGAGTAGTACAACAGAAACATAGCCGGTTCAAGGTAACACTATAGGAATTACAACACTATTCAATACAAAATCTCAAGACCCTCCTTTTATATTGAAGCAAGTCTCATGCAAATGAAATACAGAAAGATCCAAATCGTAGCATTAAGCTGGATACCAGCTCTATCTCTAATTCTAATTCCGCTACTGCTGTAGTCACAGCCCTACTCTATTCCCTCTGGAATATCTTTATCCAGATTTGTACTCCTTCTTCCAATATAAGTAGTCTCCTCCACTAATAACATGGTTGTTGTGCATGACATCGACAATGATGTCGTTGCTCCTTCACTGACACTGTTGTCGTCATTCTTCTGTTGGCGAAGTTGCAGATGACTCCTTCAAGCTTCACAAGGTAGACTTGATTCCTTGTTGAAGTCCTCCTCGATGTCGTGATGGATAACTGGCAACTCTTCTGAGGGCTCCAAAATCTAAGCAGGGGGTCAACGGGGAAAGGGTGAGCAACACGAGCGTTACTCAGCAAGTTCATATTATAGGCGATAAGGTGGTTTATGCACTAGCTACCATCTAGACCAAAAAGTCATAGATGAATATGCGGGTTTTGGAAAACATTTTTAGGAAAAGGTCCATTTTATTTCAGAAAACCATGCCCAGAGTCTCCACGGGTCTTGCGAATCAAACATGGGATTCCTTTCCAGCCGCGACCTGTAGTTCCATCCGGGAACACGGATGTGACAGCCACAATTTGGTACACTCTGCAGAGGTGCGTAACTTTACCCATGAGAGAAACCCAACCTTGTTGCCTTTCCGAGTTGCAATCCCCGTCCATACTTCCATGGTATGGGGCTAGGTGTGAGTCCAAAGCCAATCACTGCCCCTCTCCGCACAACACATATCCGCCCATTTGTGGCGCGGCCGGTAACAAAGACCGCTATCCCGCCACCCCTCCCGAGCTTCTATTCCAATCACCCCGTCAGGTGGGAAGGTCACGCGCTTCCACGTTGTTGGCCGCCGCAACAGACACAACCAGGTAATAGCCTGCCGAGGATATGTGAACGAGAGAAGATAGCAGCTGACTTTACCGTCCATAGCAGATCTTATGGTAAACGCGTCGATACGGCACGTAAGGATCACTGTGACATTGGTGACTAATCCAAGATATATACTTTCCCGTACAATGGAACCTGCACCACAACTTCAAACCGTGGTTCCATTGCCAGCCAACATAGTATATATAGCAATTCACATCATTCGAAAATAGGTTTTTCTTTTTTATGCAGATGATAAAATATATTACTTTTATAAATACTTTGATAAAAATATTTCAACGGACATGCAAGAATGAACTTGCCTGTGATAGAAATAGCCGTTCAACCCTTCGGGTTCTAAGGTTTGCAGTAAAACCCTGAGTTCTGAAAGTAGCAAAGTAATCCCGATAAGGACTACTGAAAATTCTAGCAGCATGCTATTATGCATAATCATGAGATGCATCGTCACCCCAAAATACCCCCGGTTATGGCTTTTAATACTTTTGAGAGTTTTTAAATAAGTAGAGAGTTTGACAACAATTTTCATGAGGAATAAATTTAAAGTGATTAAATTGAAATAGTTCAATATAATTGAACTTCAAGACTTTATTTTTCCATATTATTTTCTTTTAAGAAAATAGTTTTTGAAAAAGAATTTCAAGTCATTTCCACTTAAGGATCCTTGAATTTTTCATCCACAAAATGTTTTTCAAAACTTCAAATAAAACTTACATAAAAATTCCTCATATTTTGTAGAGTATGTTGAATATTTTAATTAATTTTTGCGGCCTTTGATTTGGTGTGTAAATTCATTTAAGTTTGATTATTTTTTTGATTTGGTAATTTACCAAAATGCCCCAGCGTCTATTGGGTTGGACCCAACCTATTAGCCTTGGGTCAAGGCCTGGCTCGGTCAGTCAACACCGACCGGCCCACTCTCTCTCTCACTCCATCCCCTCCTCTCTCTCGTTCCTCTGCTCGTGATTCATTGCCGCCAGCGCCGCCTTGCTCGGCTCCGGCCGACTCCGGCGACGCCGCTGCCCGGCACGAGCTCCGCCTCCTCCTACTACCTCGATTTCCCACCACTGGAACCTCCATCTGCGCCTCCTTGTCCGCTTGGGACAAACCCTAACCCTAGCTCCGCCACAGCTTGGTTCGCCGGCGCCGCTCTCCGGGCTCCCGCGCCTCCGCCTCTAGACTCGACTCCTATTCGACACGGTGGTCTCCTGGATCCCCTGCTCCAGCACGCCACTTGGGTGTGCTGCCCGTGTCGACCACGAGCGCCACCTCGAGCCTCTGCTCGAGCTCCTGCCCTACCACGCCGCCGTGGACTCGTCTCTCTGGTGGTCATGGTGGTTGGTGTTGTGATCTGATGCTGATGCTGGACAAGGTGGTGTGGTGCGGTGCTGCTATTCATGCTACTGTCGCCGACGGGACGGCAGTGGTGCCGCCACTGCAACCTCGGCAACAAGCTACTGCGGCAACCTACGACTACTTCCACTCCGATGCCGGTGGGACGGTGCTCTGGCGCAACTCCGGCATCGACACCTTCGCCTGCTACCTCAACTGTTCTGCCCCAGCCTCACAAGCTCTGCTTCGACTCCAGCTCCACGAGGTACTCTCTTCTGTGACCGCCTAGTGAGCCGATGAACTACTGGTCTGCGGTCTAATCAATCCAGTGATTCCGTTTGTAAGGTGTTAGGGGTGAATTGGTTGGTCTGAGAAGCTAGGATTAGCTAATAACAGTGGGGGATGAATTGGTTGGTCTGAGAAGCTAGGATTAGCTAATAACAGTGGTTGTGATAAACTCATCGGTGTGGTTGCGTTAACTGAAGAAATATTCAGTTTTGCCAGGGAACACTTGTGTGCAAGTGATGATAAATCCTGTGGTTTTTCTATATGTTTACTAACTGAAGAATTGCTTTTATTAGTTGAATTCAGAGAGGAACCTAGATGATTTACTCATCTAGCTGTGTTGTGGATGCTTTATTAATTCCTGGTTGCTGCTAGCAATCACCAGATGATGTGCATAGATGATTTAATGGTGTGATGATACTTGTGTGGTGCATAATGACTCTGTAGATTTGTTCACTGTGATTGTGCTATTGGGGGTGCAAAGTGTGGATATCCATCTTTCTGGACAGATTTATTAGAGGAACTGATAAGAATATATCCAAGGCTTGCTTCAGCCGATGATATAAGTATTCTTGAGGCAATTTAACATGTAATGATAAGGACAGATAATTACCAAATGGATTTCGAAGCTCAGTGATGAACTTGTATCCACAACTGAGAGCAAATTAGCACTCTAAACACAAAGAAACTGGGTTTGTTTGCCAGATCTTGTATCTAGGGTGTGCACTCCTGGTAATCTGGTGTTTGTGTGTTTTATAAATTTGTAGCTGGCTTGATTTACTTAGTCCAGATGAGCTCTTCCTTTTACTAAAGATAAGAACATAGGCTTTACTTGATTTCGTGGCTCTGCCAATGATGCAAAGGCTGAGGCAAATATTTCCATAAGAGCAGATATTTATTTGGTGGCTTTTATTCTCAAGGATGAGTTATGCATAGCATTTCTATGCAGACCTGAGGGTATTTCTCTTTTATCTCCAAAATGTGTATAAATGAATAGAAAGTGATTTTATTTAATTCCTGGACAAGATCTAGCTGTACAAACTGATAAAAGTAGATGTGTTGCCCTGCTCTCGTCTCTTTCTAGCAATGTTCTGTCATTTATAGAACTTGCTAGCGCCTCTCCACTCCTAACACACACAAAGAATTAACCTGATGTTGTTGAGCAGCTTGATCTTCTGGAAAATGATGATAACCTGCGTCTTGTGGCTAGCCTGCTCCTCCTCGCTGCTTGACCTATTTCCTAGAGTGTATTTATCTAGCTGCAATTTATT
Organism: Poa pratensis; assembly: GCA_947311845.1. Lineage (NCBI taxonomy): Eukaryota > Viridiplantae > Streptophyta > Magnoliopsida > Poales > Poaceae > Poa > Poa pratensis. The sequence goes on along the minus strand of CAMZMU010000094.1, from coordinate 22,676,144 downwards.
TTTGTGGTTGTTCTTGAGATGTTCTTGGGTTCTGGCTGATTTGGGAAAGATATTCGATAGCTGAATTAGCTGCTGGAATAGTTGTGCTGATGTGAGAAAAATATGGTGCTAGATAGATATTTGGTGCTGAGTAGAATTTGTGGTGCGGCTGGCTGTTCTTGTGTTCTTGCTAAAATGGACATATAAATAATTTAGTCTAATTTCGTTGGTCATCTTCATGTCGTGGTGTGTAATGGTCAAATGGCTGCCAAGGGTTTCTTTTATAGGGCCTTGCTATCCCTCACAAGTTGACACCTCAAGTGGTGACTCTTGCTTTGCATGGGTGAGTAAGCTACTTGTTGTCATTCTCTCATACATATGCAATACTTGGGGTTCAAGTTATGTTAGATATTTTGCTTGTGGATAACTCTCCTATGTGGCATGCTCATCCACTCAAGCTTGGTCTTATCCCCTTGTAGGATTTATTTTTGATGCAGCCAAGTGGCTTTTGTCACTAGATGGACTTGTGGGCTGCTTCTTATGTCGGTTTGATCAATCTTGGGCTTGGAAAATAATTCCTGTGGGCTTTAAGATCAATTATGGGTGATGATCATGTGGCTTTACCATTTCAGATTTGTGGGCTTTATCAATTAGCTTATTTTCTCCTTGGTAATTAATATTATTGGAAAAACATTTCCATTTCCATGTGGTTTTGTTCTTATTGGTTCTTAATACCAATAGAGAATAATTTAATTGTGGGCTTTTCTTTAATAGGAATTTGACTAGATTAGAGGGAAACAAAGATGTTGCCTTGTTGACTAAAGATAGATGGATCAATGCTATATGCCTTTGCCCTGGTTGCCTTTGTTGCTTGCTCATATGGATCATTGTTACCTTCCTGTCCTCGTTGCCTATTTGCTCCTAGATGATCCAAATGATCTAACAATGATCCATAATCCATTGTGGCAATAATCAACTGGAGCAGGTTGATTTGGCTCGAAGCTATACACGAGGGGCAAACCGCAAACCTGCTTGCGCTTCTGATGCAAGCTTAATTTTGTATGGAAACATGTCTCTGGCTGGGAATATCTCCTTATTTGTCAATGAGGTGGCAACATATGATTCATTGCGAAAGTTGCAGTGTCCTGGACTTCCGGCCCTGTTCACCAGTTCAACTGTCTCGATAAATGTATTTCGCACCTATATTTTCTGTGTCTGGATGGGTATTTAGAATATGTACATTGTGAAGGCTGAGGTGAGAAAGGCTAAAAGAAGATGAACTAGTACCACCAACTCGAATCTCGAACCATTCTAAGTACTATTTTTTTAGGGACTTCTAACTAGTTTATTTGTTGTGGTAACAGTTCACTCTTTCATGCTTTGCTTATTCAACAAAATTAACCAATGATTTCTTGTCTTTGTTTCAAACTGAAATACTCCCCCAGTCATATAATGAGTAATGACATCGATATTATATCACAGGAATTGCAGGTAATTGTTGATAAAAATCAATGTATTGACCCATCAAAATCTGGCTCACGTTATGATTGTCATATGATTGATCAGATAGCGATATATTTGGTTACCCAATTCGTTTTTTGTCAATCATTATACATTAACTGCCTTATGTTGCTCAGACGATGCGGGTGAAGTAATATCATCTGCAGAGTTTGCTTCTGAACCAACAACCTTGGGTTTAACCAAAAACACAAACACATACATGCTGCATACGAGCAAAGATAACTAGCACACACGTCAAAAAAAAGAAAGATAAATAGCACAAGATACATAAATGTAACTTGCATGTATCCGGTGTATATCTCAACCAATTAACCCCATCTCTTCTCATCATCAAAATTCAACAAACAGCCATAAGAAAACCCACTAACAAACAGGCCCCCAATCCACAGATCAAAATTTCAACCGGAACAGACAAAGATCAGCAGACCAGTACATCGCATCAAAATTCTGCAGTTTCTGAGATGGCCAGGCCTACACATCAAAATTAGCATCGCTACTCAGACATGGCGGCTCTCAGCTGAACGCCATAGAGGTACAAAATGAAAAACAAAAGCCGGCAGAAAAACATCCCTTCCACTTCCAGCGTCCTCCACAACATGTATCTTCAACGCAGGATCAAATGTTTCGGATACTACCATGATGAATCAGATCGCTTTTTTGCTTTCCATAGCTATCTTTTATGTTACCCTTTTAGACTTTTGCAGTAATTATCATCTTTTCGCCATGCTTCGTCATCTTATGTACAGTTACCAGCAGAGCCTCAAATGACAAATGTCTGATCGGCATATCCATTCGTTAAGCAAAAGGCGGCTTCCACGTCCAAGCTATGACAAAGGAATAGCCTTGTACAGGTTTGACGTTCCATGGAATACAGTGAGGTGTGCCCCGTTAAGATAAGCTTCCAACTGCAGCCAGCAAGTATAGATTAGATTTACATCTCTCAGCCATCTGAACCCAACACAATAGCAGACGATAAATCACATAACTCGGCAAAACTGTAACAAACCTCTTCATGGGGGATTCTAGAGAAACCAAACTTCTTCGTCCAGATGGCTTCAGCTTCATGGGCGGCTGGAAGCATGAAGTGCTTGATCTTCAGTGAAATCAGCATCCTTTCCATGCATGAGAACAAAACTTGGAAGTAGCCCTGTTTTTAGTAAAAACATACAAGGAAACAAAAAGGATATGGAATCAATATGACATATCTAGACATGAATGGAACAAATAGGCTAACTCATTATGAATGTACTATAGATAGAACAGCATTTGTTGACAGCACGGATGATATAATAATAAGAAGAACTGCAGACTCACCAATCCTTGAAGATCCATACTTGTTGCAACCAGTGGCAATTCTGCCACGTCACCTCCCATGACACGCAAAAGTGCTGCTGACACAACAGTAGGACTGCAATAGGCCCATAGGTTTTAGTAACACTGGATGAAAATTTTGGCCACTATTTGGTTTTGAACGAATTAAGAATTCTTACCCTAGAGTTAAGACTGCACAGTACATTCCACTGTAATCTTGGCCTGGCATTCCATCCTTAGGTCTCCTCCTGGAAGGAAGATAAAAAAATTATTAACACACTGGCATAGAAATTGAACAAAATATGATGAACAGTTATCTCTCTTACCCATTGACCATCTCTGGAATTAGATCCCGACCAGTATGAGCTTCAACGATCGGATCAAAAGATTGCTGCAAGGAGAAAACAACCAGAGACACGTGTACCGATCAGTATATAACATTGATAAAATAGTGAGCTAAGAGGCGAAGTGCCACAATCAGTATAAAATGTTGCTAAACCCCTCAACCAAAATGTCGCAATTAAGATTTTAAAAAGCAGCACATACATGAATAATTGGGACAGCAGAAGAAAGCAATAAGTTGCCATCTTCAGTGGCACTTCTACCAGCGATTAACCGCCATCTGATATCTGCATTGGGGTCCATGACTAAACCTTTCAATTCATGTTTCTTTCTAATGATATCAATATCTGACTCCGACAAAGGCTGGGCTCCGTTAGAAATTATATTGTCCAAAGAGGAGCGTATTTCAGAGCAACTATTGCAACAGAACCACTCCCCTTCTGGTAATTCCTGCAAAGAAGAAACGAGCTACTGTGTTATCTTCCGCTGAAGATGTCAGCACTTCTCATATCCTGTGACTATATCATGCACATAATTGTGAAGATGAAGTTATTATGTGCTAACCTTCAGGTCTACCTGCGACTGACTCCTCAAACATCCTACATGGTATTCTTTCTCACACTGAACAGCCAAGAAAAAAAATGAGTTAGCCAAACATACCAAGGTAAATACATAAATACATCATGTATTGATGTATGCAGTATCATAAACATTAAGCTCAAATTTATTGTTGATACAATTAAATCCATCAAGACGAAGAAACATCATGCCTTAATATCAGGATCATAAGTTGAATTTAAGAAGAAAAACCATGATTCTAAAATGCAAATAAAGAAGACATACTTGATCACAGAGTATCACAGTGCGCTCATCGAATACTGCATTGTTAAAATCCTTTTTCCTGTACAAAGAAGATTTAACAGAAAGATTACAACATAGCCAATTAAATAATAAAAAGAGACGGTAACAGCATAGCTAGATATTTTGGAGCTAGCGTGCCAAATAACAACAAATCGCAATAAACATAAAGTCGTCTTATTCATAATACAAGCCTGCCAAATAAGAAGGATCTTTACTTCGAGGTATCACCCTACAAGAGTTCCTTTAAGGTATGTGTTGTTACCTCGACGATTTAAGCCTCAGATTCCAATCTTAATATGCACATAGAGCTGGTTTTGTTGGTTCAATCATGAGGTCAGATTCTACAACAACTCATTTCAAATCCCTTCCAAACAGTCAAACAAATGGACGGACACTTCCGTTCCTCTTGTAGAGGATTTGGTGGATTTATGCTACCCAGACCACAGCAATTGTTAATATTTACTGGTAGCTAGTTTCTGCTCATATGCTCTTTCCAGTACGGGTCTACCAGCGTTTGTACTACTTGTGCCTATGTCACTACAGAAAATGTCTTAACAGAATTTTTCAGACCACCAGTTCATTCCCATGCTGTTATTACCATTTCTCTAAGTAAATAAAATACTACAGTATAATATTTGATAAACTTTACTTGCCACGGGTTCACAAATCAATACCACTGGACACCACCACAGTTCATATTATCATACTATCTAACCTACACCTGAAGGCTGCAAATTGATCATGCGCCAAAACATCTGTGCACCTTGGATCCAGCATACTAAGGTCTAAACTCTAAAATATTTACTAGCTGTAATTACAAGATCTGGTTGAAGTCAAGCTTACTAAGGTAATAGAGAAAATATATTACAAGGAAAAAACCTAAGGCAAGCAGTACTCACTTGCATATGGCACATCCTCCAAGGTCATCTGAGATTGGGACAATTCTTATAGCTCTCTTCATTATTTGTTCAATAGAATCAACTCCGGCTTGCCTTCCAGCAGCCTTAGCATTTTTATTTTCTGCTAAAGCCTTTTCTTTTTGAACAAGGATGCTACAGTTGTCACAAAACCACTCTGAGGGAACCTCAGACAGCCCAACGCAAGCTACAAATTGTAAATAAGATCTATATTAGATTGATTGTTTAAGAAGAGTTGACCATACAAGAAAACAACTAAGAAATACCACTCTTGAAGCATTATTGACAATTAATTTCAGAGATAAAAAGGCCCTACCTAGGTGAAAGGACCTTGGACACATTTTGCAAGGGAAAATATCCCCCCCTTGACCACATTCTCTGCACAGGTCATCAGTTTCACGTTCCGACAATTCCATATCTTGTGATATTTTCATTGACAGCTCATGCAAGGATACCCCATTTGATGTAAAAATGTTGTCATACCTGATAGCAATGTAATAAATAAGAGCGAGCGGACAAGTGCAGGTTGGTTTAAGCTAAAAACAGGATACCACAGACTTACGGTTTGCGTCTTGATCCCTCACCCGCATGAGCTTCAAATGCTGAGGGGCTAACCTGGATAATAATCTCATAAAAGGTCAATTCACAGGAAATGATGGATCGTACTAAAAAGTAGCTTTGGCGGGAAAGGAGTCGCACCACTCTATTGCAGTGGTTACAGTAGATTCTTTGATCCTTGATGTACCCATCGACCTTTCTCTGCACAATACAAATGCAGATTATCAACCAGAAACACTGGGTGTGCATAAAGAATATCAGGAAATAGATCTTGGTCTACCAACCTGCCCATCAACATAGTAGGCTACTTCAGTACCATCAAGCAAAACCTTAAAGACCAATTTGTGTAGCCCAGTATCCCTGAAAAAAGTATCAAGCAGTGACCAATGAACTATGTGCTTCATAATAAGGAAAAGAAGGATAACATAAGTATAGAACTAGAAGTACCGACTTTGTTGTTACTTTTCCAGAACTCCCACCTTTGCTTGACGATATCCTCTTCAAGGGATCCTTGGAACTTGGAGTCAGACTATAGAACCCCAAAACAAAACATGGAGAGGAATATCATTTTTAAATACAATAACATATTTGCAAGCTAGAAGTCAACAAGTCAAAAAATATATAGCCATATAAAACAATCAGAACTGTGAAAGTTGCATAAGCTTAAAGTATGCCAGGTAGTATTATAAACATTCTATTTCCTTGGATAGAAGGGTGTAAAGGAAATATTACTTCAACAAATTATGCAACCGTGAGGTCTCATAGTTAATTAGTCATAGGAGCACATCTAGCACATTATGATGCTTAAATAGCTTACCTGGAATTGCTCTTGCTAAATGCATATGGGGAATTAGGATCCTGAGGTTGTGACTGTAGGCAATAGTTACACAGAAAGTGTTCAGTTTGTGATGAAGTAAGATGCCCTGCAGCATTAGGAGGCGTCAGAAAAGACTGTAGGGTACCAACGAAAACTAGGAATCCAAGTTTACCTAAGCATGGAAGTCTCACCGTTGCAATTCAGACAATTCGTGCGGCTCCTTATACTCATGGGATCAATGGAAGAACGGATTGTTTTATCTAGGGATTCCAAAGGAGAATTTTCAGCGTCATGTATCACATCCCGTAAACTATTACCGTTCGCTAAGTAGATGTAGTCTGTAGGGTGTTTTTTGCTGCTTCCAGCATGTTGTTCAAAGGTATAAGTAGAAATAGCCTGTAACATTCAAAAGGAAAACAGCATTAAGTGAACAGTTTGTGCTATGCAACGGCTTACAGATATAGGAGTAAGCACTAACCTATCTTTTTCCTTTTGAAGGGAAGGAGTACTAACCTTGGAGCCATCACACTTAACACAAAAGCAACGTATATTGCAACCTGAAATCACTCCATTCAGCACAGTCCTCTGCAACTTGCAAACGTAATTCATATTAATTGCACTGAATTATGATGATGTGCTCTACTTGTTATAACATGATTCACCGCAAAAAGCTCAAAATGGTGCCATAGAATAACAAAAGAGGGACAATTTTAATATTTCACATATCTCAGTGTGCAGCAGCTTTAAAGAGTAGCAAATCATGGGGCTAATTGGTTCATTGACATTCATAATATATCATGCTATGGCTACAAGAAGTATGGCATAACAAGCTTAGGCAAAAAGGGCCTGACTGTTGGTCTCCAAAAACAATTCCCAAGAAGTTATCACACAATTGATTGCGAGGTCTCAAATAATAGGAAGTGTCATCAAAGCCACTGTTGTTCCGTTACAAATTGAATTTGTTATTGGCAAGGTCTAGCAAATGACTTAATGCAGTGAAAGCAAATACATGTATTGTCTCAACAGAAGAACTTCGTGAATCCCAATGTGGAGTAAAAGATAAAAGGCCATAACAAATATTGACGGTTACTCGCCTAAGCTAAATCATGAAGCATAATAAGACACTGGGTAGCAATAGGCTTGTCTAATCCTAAAATGGAGAAATGTCTGCTGACAGACGAGAAAGTGTTGATAGAACTTATGAATAATTCTCTCGTACCTTGCTATTTGGGATGATGTACAAAACTGACATTCCCTCGAGCAGGCCGGTGCTTAGCAATTCCCTGACGTTGCCTGGGTGCTTTGTGATGCAGGCAACCTTCTTAGACATCTTCATCTCCATCTTCTTCACCGATGGAGGGGTGTTTGACGTGCTGTCAGTTGGTTCTTCAGATGCAACCAAACTGCTGGTGGGGTGCGCCTCAGCCTTTGGCTTGAGCAATGACCTTGTGAACCTCCTCCCTGGTGTTGAAGCCAAATCAATCGAGGAATCTTTCTTGCCTTCACCGCCTTGACTTTCGCTAGTTGCGGCCTCTTTGTCCAGTTTGCCATTGAGCCGCGATCGTGTGAAGCGCCTTGTAGGCTTGAGGTTGGCAGCGGAAGCGGGTGTGGCGGCGTCCTCAGCGACCAAAGAAGGATCAGACAAGACGTTGGCCAGTATATTCCGTCCATTTGATCCATGACATGCATCCATGAGCTTGTCGCTGTGGCTTTCTCCTTCTTTCATAGCAGTGGATTCCTGTAAAGCTGGCCGTGCATCCGATCCCAACTCAGCAGGCTCTTGCCCATCCGGCAGTGCAAGCGCAGCAGCAGCATTGGCCTCACCCTGTTTTGCAGGCATTGCAAGCACAGCAGCAGCATTGGCCTCGACTCCTGCACCCTGTTTTGCAGGCTCGCCATCAGATTCAGGTGGTTGGGTTACGACATCAGCGCCTTTGCTAGGAGCACTGAGACCATCCTTTAGGTGTTGAGGGAGATGGCAGAATTGGATTCATCCTCCTCCTTCTCCTCAGTTGGAGGCGGGAAGGCGCAGGCGTCCATGAGGTCGGCGTCCTGGTGGGTGTCGGGATGCTCCTTGAAATCCACCATGACAACGTCGTCGTCGGGGTTGGCCTTGGGCGCCTGGGCATCGATGATGATGAGGTCGGCGTCGTGGCTAGCCTTGGGCGGCGACTCCGCAGCATCGTGGCTGGCCTTTGGCGGCGCCTCGGCGTCGTCCTGGCTGGCTGCCTTGGGCGCCTCGGTATCCAAGGGCGGCGTGGGCGGGAAGACCAGATCCACGGGCTCCTCCTCACCCTTGCTGGGAGGGTCCGATCTAGTCTTCCGCCTCTTGGCGACGGCGCCGGAGGCCAGCGCAGAGGCGGCGGGGAGGAGAGGGGGCGGCCGGAGCGGGTGCGGCCCGGCGAGGCGGTGATCTCGGAGAGCGACTGAAGCGCGAAGGCGAGCTCGCGCTTCATGGCCCGCGGCGCCGAAGATGAGACGCCGCGTACGCTCCCGCTGCCGCCGCCACCGCCGGAGGAGGCGGTCATGTAGATCGAGAAGCGATCGTGGGGTGGGATTGGATTTGCTAGGGTTTGGAGAGATCGAGGAGGAAGATGGAGAAGAAAGAAGAAGGCGGAGGATCCCCTGTGATGTGCCCCAATACCAGTCCATTAATTAATCTCTATCGACTTTGCGAAAGGACGGTATTGCCCTCTTCCCTTCAAACCAAAGTGGCTTTTCCTCTCACAAAATATAGTCCTTTTGGTATTATTTTATTATTGTTGTTATATTCTTATATATGATATTTCTCTGTTTTTATCTATTTTTATTGGAGAACACGGGCCATAGTGACGACATATATATGGTTTCTTAATATATGGTCCCGGCGGGGTTGGTGGGTCGTAAAGACGGACAGCTCAGAACAGTAACGCGGTACAATATCTCTCTTGTTTCTCTTCTGTATGCGTTGATTCTAGAAAAGGTATATCTAAACCGATCCAGCTAAGGTACTGATGGCCGGGATTTTTAATTTTTCGATTTAAAAAACAAAACAATGGGGGAAAGATCAATGGTTTGGGTTTTAGCATGGCTGTGAAACGCATTCGTTGTTCCTTACGCGGCAAGTTCTCTTGTTTCTAGGCTCGGGGGAACATGCTAGCGTTATGAATTTTTGGGCCATTGTGGCTTGTACGGTGAACTCGACGTTGTGCAAAGAGCGGGTAAAAAATTGTGGGGCACGAGATCCCTATCTTCCAAAAACTATGAGTCAAACATATTACTGTTGATGTTGATATTCTTGGGTGGTCAGGTGTTCTTGGTGAGGTTCAATTCACAAAACAGAATGACAACTTGAGATCAAATTGTTAGCGGAAGAAACGAACGGAGTAACGGTTCTTAACTACTCGTAGAAACAAAGACACTAGCTAGGTAGAATTGGTAACTTGTTGGCATTGTACATCGATAGTGGCTAATAGTTGGAGGGGCAGTATGGAGAAAACGCATGGTTTTGTTGGTGTGCCGAAGGGTTTCCGTACGTGTGCGAGCACGTCATCACGTAAGCTCGTTCTCAACGGTTTGGATCTGTCCGTGTACATGCATGCTGGCACCGCGGCACGTACTCCACTCCACTTCACTCCAGCGAATGCACGTACGTACGCGTTGCATGCATGATACAGTAGTAGTGTGAGTTTGGCCGTACGTGTCGGCCCATGCACGTTCGCGCGCGCGCGTACTAGTAGCGCTTGAAATCAAAGGTATCATGCGTACGCGCGCAAGATACGTAGCGTATGTATAATTAGGTTCCCTCCACATATGCATGCACAAACCAGTTTCGTCGTTGCAAACGGAGCTTGGCTCTGATGGTTGGGTTCCCTGTGGTGGAACCAGCCCACCAGGTTCAAGTCCTAGACTTGGCATGGGCGTTTGCATTTACCTGGATTTATTCCAGGATTATCCGGCGCTATTCTTTCAGTGGTAGGTGACGTGCCCGTCAACAGCGAGGCGCCTGTGGTGACTTCGTCAACCTCAAGATCTGCCGGCTCAGTCCTTCAGAGGTGCTCATAGGGGTAGGGTGTGCGTGCGTGCGTTCATAGGGGTGAGTGTATGTGCGTATTTGTGAGCGTCTGTGTTGTACTGTGTTCTCAAAAAAAAAAAAAACCAGTTTCGTCGTTTTTTTCTTCTACTGTATTTTGGTCACAAGGATCGTGCTAGGTTTTTTCTTTTCTTTTGTTCTTCGTCTCTGCATTATGTGTTTTGCTTGTGAAGGGTTTTTTCACGGCCTCGACGCAGTTAGTACTTATACGTGCATTCGCTGGAGTGAAGTGAAGTGCAGTTAGTACATCAGAAGTCGGGTGACGAGGAGTGGATAAATCGTCTCGGACGAACAATGCTGCTATTATACGTAATAATCCTTACACATGAGTGCATATAATCAGACAAACTAGTTTCCTCGTCTTCTACGTATATATCTAAATAGTTTTCCTCCACTCTCTATTTTCTCCCTTTCATCAAGTACATGTATTAGTCTCGGTTCTGTCAATTCGTGTGATGTATTGTCGCCTCCCTCCCAAAAACCACACATTGATTAGTCACCCTCGCCTACGCACATATCTTCTTCTCTCCCACTCCGCCGATCTCCTCCCCTCCCATGTTCCCATCTATATAACCTTCTCAATGGTTCTCCTCCGGCCATTTTAACCCGTGATGAGGCCCCCACTACCCGGTGGCATATTTAAGCTCCGCTTGTAGGGCCAAGAGAGGCAAGACCATCATCAAGATGTTATGAAGGAAAGCTCGCTAACGTCAAGATGGGGTGGTGGGTGGCGATGATGTCAAACGAGTAGACCATTAATGAGATCTGAACCACCATCCTCCGAACGGTTTTCACTACCTCGACTTGAATCCATATATAACCAATGATGATGCTAGAGTAATATGACGTCGCCCGGTTACTTTTCTGTTGTGGCGTTTTCCGTGCATTATTTAGTTGAGTGTTTCCGATGTGCAAGGTTAATCTGCCCCTTTTATTTATGTTATTCCTGGTAGGATTGAGTGGTGTTGATCTTTTGGTGCACTCTTTGTTCTTTGTTCGACTTTGCTTCTAAGTGTCTACATGGGAATATAGCTTTTGTGTTCTCGTTGCCATTGATTTGCTTGCAAGAGATATGGTGTCAAGACAAAAGAGGCTTATATGTGTGTATGATAAATGCCACGAAAAATTAACTAGTGCTTAAGTATGAATTTCTCTTCCTTCAAAGCAGTATTCTCTTTCAATGATGCACTATATGTTAGGGAAAATTATGTGTGTGCTTAACACTAGATAATTTCCACACATTGATGTGAGACATTAACATGCAATCCGCCCGTGTGAGAGATGTATACTAAGAAAGAAAATAAAGAAAGAGTTGATGTTGTCAATGTGGTGGTAAAATTTTGAAGGACCCGTAGTTATAGGACTTCCGAGGATTAGAAATTAGATTTATGCATACTTGCATTCATGCATTGGAAATTTGGGTTAAAATTTGCGCTTTCATAAAAAGGGAGTCAAGGTGATCAACACTAGACTAGGGTTGTCGAGAGGGGTTGAAATAAACCTAGATTCCATATGTCAGGTTCAAATTATTTTCAACACAAGAATTCTCTAAGGAATTCAAATAAGACACATTATATTCTATACTCATCTCATTTCTCAAGAAACGAGTCTCTAATTAAAATTGAGATATTTGAATTCAAATCTCACGACAAGTGTCATCACAATTCAAATACTTATAAATTCATATACGAAGTCACATTATTAAGAACAACATGAATTATTTATTTCTTATCTCAAGATTCTTTATAAAAGAATAAATACAAAGTAATTTTACAAAAGGAATGAATTTCGTGAAGCCTATTACAAGAAGTTCTACAAAGAAAAATACAAAGGAAAATTCCTAAAAATCTAAACATAACTATTCTTGATCTTCTTATCTTGATGATCTTCACAACCCGCACAAAAACAAAGACATAAGAGAGTGGGTTAGGATTAAAATGCTGCCACCACCATTTGGTGATGACAGATTAGTATAGAAGATGGCAGTGGCCTGATCAACACTTGGAGTTGATCAAGTTCATGTGATAGAGGGCAAAATGAGCAAATAATCCAAAGGCAACAAGGGTCTGAACAATTTGGGTCTAGATCATGCTTGCCAAGATGCAAATAAAGGATTAAGGTAACAAAGGCAACAAGAATAAGATCAAACATAGCCAACTTGGCATTTGAGCAAAGGCAGCATAGTACTTAGCATGATCCAGTGATCTCTTTTAATATAAAAGCAACTGAAACAACAGTAGAGCCCTCCAACATGCCAAATTCAAATTAAACGCCCAAAGCCCATTGGTATCACATTTGACACTTACAGTCAAATGGAGCAAATTAACCTAAAGCCCAGAAGCAATTCATCTGAATTCGAGCAAACCAACCCAAGTTCAGCAAGGAAAACTCGTCAGAAAGCAACTAACAATAGGATCAGATAATTCTCTGCTCACATGGAGCACACATGGATCCCATGTGGCACACACATGGATAAATAAGCCAAAGGACACCTGAAAACAGTCATGGAAGGAGGCAACCGTCTCCAAAGAGTGAAACTTGAGCCAACCGACTCCAAAAATGGTGAAACTATGAGATCTTATCGTCACAGTGTTGTTAGTAATATCACAGATTAGTCATCGTGCACATATGTCCTTTGACCATGAAGGTATTTGGTTCATGCATGTTTGAAAGGTTACTCTAGTTATGTCTAATGTCACACCGTAACAGGGTGACATAACGGCAACTTCTGGGTAGCTCATAAAATGTATATTGGACTTAATGATCTAGAATTGGGAATTGCTCCTCCTGCAATGGAGAGATACATCCAGACCCCACTCGGTATGACGGTATCCATCATCATCTGCGCAGACACGATATGATGTAAATCATGGGTATAGCGGATTCAGGGAACGAGAAAAAGGAAACAAAACCGGTAACAAGGATAACAAGATAGTGATCAAGAGTTGTTTCCCATATATATCGGAACACTCACCTCCGGTATGTTTAGTATCGTGAAGCAATCGGAAACATGTACGAGAACTAACAGGTTCACTCGAGCTCAGTTGCATAACAGTGAGAAAGAGTCACCCAGAATAGTTTCGGAGTGATCAAAATATTTTTAGAGAGATTTTGGAAGAGTTCCTAGAATTAAATAAGGAGACATCATGAGATGTCCCGGAGTCATAGAAATAGTTGCTATCACTGTCGGATTATTTCGAGATTTTATAAAAGGGAAAATACTCGTTCAGAGGTTTTTGGACAAACACCGAAAGAGGGGGAAAGTGCCAGAAGGCGGCATGGGATGCCCTAGGGTTGTGCCCCACAAGAGGGGCAGCCGCATGGGCCCTAGGGGCCTAGCATGGCAGCCGCTCCACTTGCCTTGCCCCCAAGGCAAGGGGGGGGGCCGGCGGCTAGGGCAAGGGAGGGAGGCGCCCTCCCCAAACCCACCCCTCCCTCCTCCAACACATTGAGTTATGAAGGTGCCCCTCCTCCTCTCTAGATTGGATTCGATCTAACGGGTTTTGAGGTCTCCTCTCCCATTATATGTATATTTCTCTCTCTCTTTCTCCACCATGTGTTGGGATCTCCACAATACTTGTTCCGGTAGATGTTTAGTCCTAGACGACGAATTTCTGCTGAACTAGAGAAGATGAACGCGTGCAAACTCTCAGCGGGATCATACCTTTGATCCTATTCGAGTTGACGCTGACGTCGGAACATTGACGGACTGGAGCGGGGAATCGGCAACATCCTTACTGTCGGGGGCTACCCCCGGGTAGGGTCAAGGCTTGGCATAAGAAGAGTTTAAGGATATGCCGAGGTACGGAAAGGGCCGACCTATCTTGGCCCGGAGGGGTCCGAGGTATCCCGTTGGCCTGGACCGAGGTTCACTGTCCGAGCTATGTTCAGCCGACCTAACTACCTCGTGCAATGGTTGGTATTGAGTGCAGGAGAAGCTGTCCGAAGAAGTAATGTCCGAGGTGGTCGGATCTTAAGCGCAAGACCCGAGGTACGGAGCCCGTCACATCCGTGCCGAGCTAACCGAGGCAAGAGCTGTAGGTCGGGCAGGAGTCAATGCTCCTGTCACTTCCCGCCTGGTACAAGAGCGCCTGACGCGGGAGCGTCTGTCACGGAGCCTGGCAGAGGCGTGCCCCGGGTTCGGCGGGGCTGCACGTCTCTGACCGCTGACCACGCGAGATCCGGGGAAAAGGCTACGAGGTAGCACGCGGGCTACGTCCTGTCTCTGTCAGAGGAGACATGCTAGCTCTGCCGTTATGCAGCAGGGATGGGCAGGCCATGTCTTGTCCCTGACAGAGTACGGTGATGACCAGAGAGAGGCATGGCACAGTGTTCAGCGAGGGGCACAACGGTAACTCGGCTGGCCTATATAGTGGGCTTCACCCCCTCCTGCTAGAGGGATCGATCGAGAAACAAGGAAGAGAAAAGAAGAGAGAGAGAGAAAGGAACCTCGGAACCCCGGACACCTCGGATCTAGCTCGGAGTTCCTTCTTCCCCCGTAGCTCCATCTTTTACCTCAAGTTCTCACCATTGTATCATCATACAGCTCGAGGAGCAGCTTGTACTTGTCACTTGAGCTATACACTGAGTAGGATAGTGCTGCAGTAGGGGTGTTACCTCCACAAGAGGGCCCCGAAGCAGGGTACATCGTGGTGTGCTTTGTGTTCTTGGTTTCTTGGTTTCTCGTTCGTGTTCTTGCGTGTTCTTGCGTGTGCACTTCTTGAGTGCATAAACCCTCCCCGGATTCCCCCAACGACCATTCGGCCCCATCTTAGCCATACCTATGGCATCTGCCGTGATCCCACCACGACAGTTGGCGCCCACCGTGGGGCAGATTGAGGCGTTGGAGGGAGTTTACATCCGGACGGGCTCAGGCGAGCGTGTTCTTTCCGGGCTTATCGCCAAGATCGGTGAGTTCACCTTCATCAGCGACAACGCGGGGTGTTTCGCCGGCAAGCCCTTCCCCGAGCATGGCTTCACCATGATGCGGCAGCTTCGTCACCTACGTTGCTGTCGAGGTTGTTCGCGGTACCCGGAGCAGGTGCTCGTGGACGACGAAACTCCTCTCCTCGCGGCTTTAGGTCGGCGTATCACTCGCCCCGAGAGCTGCGTGGAGGTGATGATGACAGGTCCGGTTGATGCCGCTGGCAAAGTAGATGCCAGCAAATCCAAGGCGGCCGAGGTTGCTAAGGTGAGATCTGCAAAGCCCAGGCTAGAGAAAGAGTTGCCTGGCACCCCCGAGCTGCAGGGCCGAGGTGCGACCCTGGTAGAGATAGTGGAGACACTGGCAGACCCAGTAAATCCAGGAGTGGATGTAGTGGTGACTGTGGCCGACCTAGAGGCAAAGCGTGTCCTGTTGCAAAGGAGGCTGTAGCAATGTGATAGCTAGAGATGAGTTCAATAGAGATCTGCGTGAGTACAATGCAGCGAATGGCTTCACCCCGGTAGCAGTTGATACACATAGGGGAGCCGAGGTGCGGCAGAGAGGCAAGGGGCTCAATGATGAGATAAACAGGGAGGCTCGACCTACCACCTCGGCTAGGAGTGAGAGTCGCGTGTCGACTGGAAGGCCGGTATATAGTTCCCCTGCTAAGAACCTCAGAGCTGCCGAGGCAGGCAGGGCCGAGCTATCCGGGTTGACTGGAGATGCATGGCGTGCGCAGCAGAAGCGAGTCAATGAATTAGTGTATGTAGCTAACCAGCAGAATGAGGCTCTCCGCAGAGCATATGCCGGGGCTGGTGATTCGAGATGGTTTATTCAGCTAGGCCAGTTAGTCAGGTGTCCAAGGGGCAAGCCTCTCCACTCGTCGGAGGAGCCGATCGAGCCCGGAGTGTCACCTCGGGTCAGAACAAGCAGCTGCAGATGTATGATCCGTGTTAGCAGCAAAGCAGAAGGTGGGCCAGGGCAATGCTAGCCGAGCTAAGGGAAACCCCGGCCCAGGCAATGCAAGCCGAGCTAAGGGTAACTCCGGTCAGGGAAATCAGAATGGCGGGCAAGCAGCGTCGGCTGGCCGAGGTAAACCACCTCCGCCCCCGAGGTATCAGCAACAACCCCGGCAGGGGCAATATCAGCGAGAGCCGGAGTATGTTCAGCAACCTCAGAATCGGTCAAGGCGATGACCGATATGATGATGGAGACTCGGCCATGGCGCGAGCTGGATACCACAGAGTGGATGGGGCGTTGGGACCTCGGATAGGAGGTCGGATGTTAGCTCCAGGCGATGTTCGTAACAAGCTGGATAGAATCTACTTCCGAGCAACTGGAGGAGGAAGGCCCTCCTGGTCCGGCGTGTTTTGGACCTCGGATCATGAAGGAGCCACCACCGCCAGTATCTCAGTTCCAGTTAGGTCGGAACACCAAGCCATACAACGGGAGCACCAAGCCACAAGATTGGCTGACAGATTATGTATCCTCGGTGCACATAGCGGGGGGCAATCGCCGATGGGCGGTCCGGTATCTCCCGCACATGTTGGAAGGTCCAGCTCGGATCTGGCTGAATAATTTGCCGGAGTATAGTATCAACTCCTGGATAGACTTGGAGCTGGCGTTTAACAGCAACTTTGCTAGTACATACAAGAGGCCAAACCGACCTCAGCTCCTGGCAGCATGTAAGCAAGATGATCATGAAACTGACCGAGAATTCTTAACTCGGTGGAGCAATGTTCGGAATTCCTGTGAAGGAGTTGTAGAGGCACAGGCCATTTCCTGGTTTGCAGATGGTTGTCGACATGGCAGCATGCTGTGGCAGAGGCTCCAAAGAGATATGCCGAAATCCCTAGCAGAAACAATCCGGATTGCAGATTCTTATGCTCTGGGTGATCCGATGCAGCCAGCAGCAGAGGCAGTGGCACGTAACAGAAGGAGGGAGCCAATAAACAACCGGCTCGGACCAAGGTGTAATGACCGCCAGAGTTCGGACAAAAGAGGGAGCCGGATCTACCCTACACCTCGAACCAAGTTGCAGCGGTGAACCCGGATCAGCCCGGAGCTGGAGGTGTCCAGAGGCCAAAAATCAATGGTCCGGCATTTAGTCCGAACCCGGAGCCACCCTTGACTTATGAATCAATGATAGATGGTCCTTGCTGTTACCATACGACCGACCCGCGCAAGCCAGCCAACCATTCAACCCGGCAGTGCAGCTGGAACCGCAGAATCAGAGAAGAAGGGGCGAAGGCCGGAGGAAACAGAGCAGGACCACCTCAGAGATTTCAGCCGAGGTCCCACCCAATCTGTCCGGAGCAAATGTTACCCCGATAACCACTGCACCTCCTCCGAGGCCTGCAGCAGCAAGGCCCGTGAATGTTGTGAATGTCCGAGGTAATAACAACAATAATGGTGCCGGACCAAGTCAGCAGTATGAATACCCCGGAAATGACTATAGAGAGGCTCATGCGAGCTATGTGGTCTTTGTGACCGAGCCAACTGACAAGAAGAGCGTGCAGAGGCGTGCCATGGAGGTGAATGCAGTAATGCCGGTGGTGCCGACCTATATGAACTGGTCTGAGCAGGAGATCACTTGGAGCAGAAAGACACACCTCGGATCATGCCGAGCCCTGGAAAGTATGCCCTGGTGGTAGATCCAACGTTGTGTGGGCCTACCAACAATGTGAGGTTCACCCGAGTTCTGGTGGACAATGGCAGTGCCATCAACATCATGTACCGAGACACAATGGTGAAATTGGGCATATCGCCAAATCAGTTGATGCCAAGCAGTTGTACTTTTCATGGGATTGTGCCTGGCGTTTCCTGTGCACCCATGGGCAAGATATGGGTGGATGTAGCATTTGGAACCAAGGATAACTGCCGAGTTGAGAGTATCGAGTTCGAGGTGGTGGACTTGGAGAGTGCATACCATGCATTGCTTGGAAGGCCGGCTTGGCCAAGTTCATGATTTCCACCCATGTTGCATACCTGAAGATGAAAATGCCAGGGCCTAATGGGATCATATCCATCTCGGTGACTA
>CAMZMU010000094.1:22451809-22642609 GCA_947311845.1 Poa pratensis | reverse complement strand
TTTTATGGTCTCTTTGTTCTGCGGATGCTGAGCAAATCAGTGCTGCAAAGGCAGCTGAGGGGAAGATGCACTCAAGGAACTGTCAGAAACTGGCACGGATCGTGCAAAAAGGAAAGCTTCTAGCATCCTTGAACTCATCCGTCAAGCAGAAGAGACAACACAAGACTGGAGAACATAGATTTGTTAAATCTGAGGTTGTGGCCTAGATAAACCAATTGTACACGTAAATACTAAATTGCTTCTGGTTAGTGTTGACATTTGATTGTTTGTATCTAGCGAGGTCTGCTAAGAATTTTCTGTAAACATAATGTTGTATACTATTGTAAAACTCAGACCAAGTTTACTTCTTGATAAGAAAATAGTAAATAATTTTCCATGTGATTTAGTTTACTGGTTATTACGATTCAATTCTCATGCATAAAACCATTCCCATTTTGCTTTTAGAACAGGATATTTTTTATTAGAAGAAGCGAAAGGAAACAGGAAGTTGTTTTCCTCTT
This sequence comes from Poa pratensis, assembly GCA_947311845.1. Taxonomy (NCBI): domain Eukaryota; kingdom Viridiplantae; phylum Streptophyta; class Magnoliopsida; order Poales; family Poaceae; genus Poa; species Poa pratensis. The sequence continues at coordinate 22,642,109 of CAMZMU010000094.1, read as the reverse complement.
GACCAGCTCTGTGTTTTTGGGTAATGTGTTGGGTGGCTTCATACCGAAGTAAGTTCCTTCTCAGATAACTCTTGCAGCATTTTAGTTTCTATTTCTATCATTTCTGTGGAAATCACAACTACAGTTCCAATTACTAGGTTAATGTAGCTTAGCTTCTGTAAAGTTTAGATCCACATCATGGACCTATATAATACCGTATCCTCTAACTCATTGGAAACGCACTTTCTCTTCATAATTAAGTCGTGTGTGACAGAATATTGATATGATATATAGTCCACTCATGTATAATCATTTTCGAGTCTACATGTAAGCAACCTTTTGTTAGGAATCATACATATGCTTAAGTGGGACTCTGCCTATTCGTTTAATTCACATCAATCATTACATTTTTTTGGAAGAAATCATACATATGCTTAAGTGGGACTCTGCCTATTCAACTCCAAATATGGCATATGTTAGGAGTATGATTTTTTTTAACAATGTTCGTATTTGGTGAATTAAGGACCACAGTGCAGAATTCTTTCATTTCTAGTCACTTTTTTTTGTGTGTGGAAGAAATCATATACTTCTAAGCAGATTCTGCCTATTCAACTCCAAATATGTCACATTAAAAAAACTCCAAAAAAGGCATATGTTCGGATTAAGAAAACAAAATCGAACAATGTTTGTATTAGGTGAATTAAGGGACCATAGTGCAGTATTCTTTCAAGTCACATCGATAGTCACTGTTTTCTTGGAAGAAATCATGTACTTCTGCCTATTCATCTCCAAAAATGGCACATCTAAAAAAAAAACTCCAAAAATGGCTCATTTTAGGATTAAGAAAACAAAATATAACAATGTTCATGCATTTTCCCTTTTGAGTCTGTAAGTTATCTGCTAATGTGATCGCTGGGCTCCTTTTAGATCCCTAATCAGTATGCTTGCATCCATGGTATATTATAGAACCAGCCAGTGAACAGCTTCTGACTTGCTGTTATTCAATAGAATCAAACAAAACGAATGGTGTCATTGCATATGCAACTACATCTGTTTTGACCATGTGGGATAGGGTGGTTAACAATCTCAATTTTTAAAAGTAAACTGTTCGCCATCAGAAGATTCAGAACATCATTTGAACACTGAGACGGCTATATGCTGGAATGTCCAGAGGGAGGACAAGAATCAATGAACCCAAACCACCAGTTCTGCGCTCAAATCAAAAGTAGACGCAAGATGTAATACATACAGAGAACCAACAAGGCAAGACAGTGCAGCACATGGATCCTGTCACATAATTCGGTGCTAGATACTCTGTAAGCTAGTAGTGCTTTAGAAGAAATAGAGAGAGCAATGTTCAAAGGGGGGAAAACATGAGAGAGTAGGAGCAAGATGTGTCCACCTCACCAGCAGGATATATATCATGACCGCATTATTATGACATCTGAAATACACAACACGTTACGACCATAACTAGATGTCTAGAAATGTTGTCCGCAGTATGTAGTCTTTTCGGTACATGTCAGTCATGTCTTAGCATTCTTTTATTCTTTTTGAGAACCAGAGAAGATCTGGTCGTTTATCAGGACAATGAGCTTATAACAGTTTGTTGGGTATCATGCTGCCCATGTGGGGACAAGTGTCTCCGCATTGGTTACCCTGCAATTATAGCCAATTCCAGCAGAAAGCCATTTCCACTGCCCAAAAATAGATGGGACAGACTTCTTCAGCTGGCACGGGGCACCATGTTCCTCTGCGAAAACACAGGGTGGATTTGTTCGCAGCCCTTGATAAGCCACTGCCTTCAACGTAAATCTCTGAAGCATAAGATACAATTGAGTAAAGCAGAACATGATTACTAGTGTGCTCTGTTTCTATAAGAAATGGCCATCTAATTTAGTCTCCTAGAAAAGACCAGCCTGTGCTTATTGTTCACATCACTGATACTAATCTTCTATGCATCTCTCAATCCTTCACCTTTTTAATGAGATCATTTGGTTTCATACCGTTTCATGTATCTAGGTACGCATTGTGCATTTTCATTATTGTATCTTTAATTGTAGCCTCCACATCATTTAGTTAGTGAGACAAGAGCTGCAGAAGTATAAGATAAAAAACACCCCAGCCATCTCCTACACTACAGTATGTCAGTATAGAACACCAACATGGAACATGCAGCAGACCAGGGGGGCTGTTTGCACGCATCACATGGCCAACCTAAGCAACATGTACAGAGAAAACACTTCCCAAGCTAATCATGCGTGCCCATATCATTTGCTGGCTTAATCTTTCTGGGCTCATATGTCTTTACCGCCCCTTAGATTAATAAACAATACCACTTCTTTTGTGATGACACAGCTAAGATCTAATCCTTACACTAAAACAAGTAAGCAAGTTGGGTTGAAGAGATCTAAATGCTGGCCTGGTAGTAGTGTTCAACTTTGTCCTTTGACCCCAACCGCATGTACCTAATCAAGATTCTTGTACTTGGTTACAGCCAGAACATGCATGGTGATATTATTCTATCTCCGCATGTGATGTTAACTACTGCTAATTCCAGCTTAGCTAGGCACTCCCTATTGGCTCTGCGCATCATGTTGCTACAATTATGTGATATGATGTTACTAGTTAATCTATTGTATCTGCTATCAGAGTGGATCTGGATAGGTTGCTGTTTAGAGTAAAATATGCGTCCGAGCAGACCGTCCGATTCAGAAATCAAGGACCAAGATCCAATTCAGCCTGGTTGTGACTTGTGAGAGATCCGTGATGGGAGATGGCCCGCCTTTGATCCTGAGCGTCGATTGATTTTCAATAACTGATCTTGAACGTTGATTACCTGCCTCGACGACCTATTCTTGTCACTTAGTTTGTAGTGGATCCCTATAAAGGCCATGCATATATGGGAGTAAGCTATTTGGAGCTGTACCTGCTAGCTAGCTTCAGGCTTTAGCCATCAGGTGACATCATCTGAGCCTGAGAAGAAGAATGGGCCACATTGCTGATCCTGCGGGTGCTGTAGTCGTGGGTTGCAAAGTGCTTCCCATCTTCAACGAGGACGGCATCGTCGACGGTGTGGTGAAGAAGATTGTGCATAGGATCGACGGGAAGAAGGCGGTTGCTCGGGTGAAGGAGCTCCTGAAGTGGGCTGCTCAGGCCAGGCCTTACAGCACTGGCGTCAGTGGCAAGAAATGGAAGGTATATGCTGTACTCAATCTGTTTCCTTTGTTTCGGAATCCCGTTAACGAGTACATCTTCTTTTGAAAAAGTTTTGCTCACCCAGATAGATTTTCTTATAAGCTACTGTAGTTCTTACAAGAAATGGATTGATTTATTACAGCAGGTTCTGAGCTTCCAAGGAAGGGATGCTGCTGCTGGTGGTGGTGCAGCTAAGTGCGACGACGCGAGCTCCGGCAAGCTGAGCTTCAAGTGGGAGGCGGGGAGCTGCTCGTCGGCGTCGTCGGTGCTGTACTCGCCGATGTCGTTCGCGTCAGCGCCAGCAAAGGCGTCAGAGCATACCCCGTCGAGGAACTACATGTCGAGGCTTTCGTCAGTGAGCCAGAAGAGCTCCTCGTCGGAGGCGTGCAGGATGGCGCAGTGGATCACCACGGATTCAGACTGTGAGTACCTCTGCCTAACTATGTATGTACATCTCTGGATGGATAATTAATTAATTTACTAATCCGAAACGCTAATCCTTGAAGTGTTGTAGCTAATGATGTGCGTTTGGTTTATCAATTTGCAGTCGTAGTGTTGGAGCTGTAAGTAAGATTGATTTAAGATGGAGGAGAGCGGCAGGAGCAGGAGCGTTCAGAGGATTCATTCGGGGAAGAAGGCAAGCGTGCGTGTATGTATGTACTAGGGAGCAGCAGAAAATGGCAAGAATTACTAGGAAATTAGTAAGCATTGAGAAGAGATTGAGATCTAAAGCAAGCTAGTCTTAGTTAGGGGAGGGTGCTTAAGCTAGCTAGCAGATGTGCGAGTCTGACACACAGAGAGGCAATGATGGAGCTAGCAAATCAGTTGATGAAGTTGACTCAGATGTTGGCTGTGAAATTCAGTTTAAGTGTATATATGCTATGTTTGCCTTGCGATTGATAATCGAGATGACTAAAAAAATCGCATGTATGTTTTATTATTACCCGTCAAAGTTAGGGAAAAATTAGCGAGGTAAGCAAGCTTTCCAACAAAATTAGCGAGGGAATTAAGCATGTGTGTATCTCTCTATGACTCTATCTGTCTTTTGACAGTTGACACCACATCACCACCTAACAAATAATAATGCAAGGAAAGGAAAGAGGGAAAAGTCTTTGATGCACTCGAGCCACGGTGAGCTCGTTTTTCAAAAATTTCGAAAATCGTATGTCTCGGTCCAAAAGAATATGTCAAAGAATATACAGATACATATACATATTTACTATGTATGTCAGGAGTCTCCTTTCAATATATGTTGTGTTTTGAGCAACACAAAAAAAGACAAATTTCAGGACAAAATAAGAATTTGTCGATCCTTTATACATCCACAAATTTGTTACTCCTATTTTTCCGCGGATTTGCTAGAGCTCAGGCGCCTGAGATTTAGCTAAGTCTCAGTCACGGGCTGCACCGTCGGATCAAGGCGTCGCGATTCGTGCGTGTGTCCCAGTGTGTGCATGCACGTAAGGACTTCGTGTTTCTGTGTTGGCCGCGTTGGGCTGTTCTGTTTTTTTGTGCCGTGTTATGGGCCTGTCTTTTGTTTTCGAAAATGGGCTTGATGTGATCGTTGTTATGTATGCTTTTTTTTGTGGGCTGGATGTGGTCGTCGTTCTGTAGGCCTTTTTGTGTGCTGGACGTTGTCGTCGTCGTTTCAGCTCTCTTCTCAATAGAACAGGAGTAAGGGGTGGGGGATAGAGAGTGTGGAGATATGTCAAACATGCTATCCCAATTCTATTTGTTTATGTTGGTCTTTTAATATTTGATGTCTTGTTTTTGGATCACCTTATAGAATGAATTACCTTTTTTTTTTGTTATGTGGGTGGTATCTCAACAGAAAATACCATAAATAGTAGTGCAAGTTTTGAAGGAGTTGGATGGTCATATTTTTCTATGGGGTAACTCACCATTTTTTAGTGAGCATCAGTTGCATACTAGTCGCAATTGGACATTTTTATTGATATTTTTTGTGTTATTCAACAGTTGCATCCTAGTCGCAAATAGGAATTTTTATTGATATTCTATTTAGTAACCAGTTGCATCCTAGTTGCAACTGGCAATTTTACCGATCATTTCTTATTCACCAGTTGCATCCTAGTTGCAACTGGGAATTTTTATTGACTGTGAATTGTTTTATTTTGTATTGACATTTTTTTAGTGTGCATCAGTTGCATGGTAGTCGCAACTGGGAATTTTCAATGTTTCTTTTTTGCGCAACTGACCATTTTTTGCTTTTGCACCGGTTCGTAATGTTTGTTTTTTATTCACCCATTGAAAACTCATTCATATCGCATGCTACATGCAACTGGCATTTTTTTAACGTGCACCAGTTGCATCCTAGTCGCAACTTGTATTTTCTAATGTTTTTTTATTCAAAAAATTACTTCCCACTTGCATGCTAGCTGTAACTCACATTTTTTTATTCACAAATTTTAATTTCTTTTTTTATTTTTTATTCACCAGTTTGCATCCAAGTTGCAACTGGGAATTTTTAATTTTTTTTATTTTTTTCACCTGTTGCATCCATCCTAGATGCAACTGAGGAGTTTTATTTGATTTGTTTTTTAGTTTCATGCAACTGAAAAATTTCAATTTATTTACCAAATTAATTCCCAGTTGCATGCTAGTTGCAACTGACAATTTTTTAGTGTGCACAGTTGCATGATAGTCGCAACTGGGAATTTTCAATGTTCCATTTTTTTGCGCAACTGACCTTTTTTCCTTTGGCACCAGTTGCATCCTACTCGCAACTGCGAATTTTCAATGTTTTTTTATTCACCTATTGAAAATTCATTCATATTGCATGCTACATGCAACTGACATTTTTTAACATGCACCAGTTGCATCCTAGTCGCAACTTGTATTTTCTAATGTTCTTTTTTATTCACAAAATTACTTCCCACTTGCATGATAGTTGTAACTCACATTTTTTATTCACAAATTTTTAATTTTTATTTTATTTTTTATTCACCAGTTGCATCCTGGTTGCGACTGGGAATTGCATCCTAGATGCAACTAGTGTGAACTTTTTAATACAAGTTGCATCCTACGTGCAACTGAACATTTTCTTGGTTTTTAATAGTTTTATTTTGCATATGAGGCGCAATTTCCTACCCAATTGCATCCTAGATGCAACTGGTGTGAACCAGTTGCATGCCAGTTGCAACTGATATTTTTAACACCAGTTGCATCCTACCCGCAACTGACCATTTTCTTGTTGTCTTTATTTTTCTTTTTGCATATGCGAGTTGCATATGAGGCAAAAATTTCCTACCGATTTCATCCTAGACGCAACTGTGTGAACCAGCTGCATGCCAGTTGTAACTGGCCTTTTTACACTAGTTGCATCTTACATTCAACTAGACATTTTCTTGTTTCCTTTTAGTTTGGTTCTTTAATTTTGGTTTATTATTTATTGGCTCGCATTAAACCCCCGCCTTACTTTTCTTATCACTATCAAGATTTCTCGATTTAGGTGTATGCGTATGAAGGCTTCAGAATTTGTTCTACAGTGAAAACTTTCAAAGAAGACCCAGATTTAAAAAAATTGGTTCACCTTTAATTTGGTTCGTCAAGTTTGATGTGTTAAAAATTCATTCATATATTCAAAGCAAAAAAATGGTAATATATTTAATGATAATATAGTGTGAAAGAAGAAAATGCGTCAAGCAACTTAAGGGCAAATAACCACATTTTATTTCCTGGACATCTTTGTAAAACAGTTAACATCTTTTGTAAACTGCGTGTGATTTTCTTATTAGCGTGAACACCTTTCATAATTTGAACATTTTTTTAGTAATTAGAAGAAAAACGAAAAGAACAGGAGGTCAGGAGCGTTGCTAGTTGCTACGTGCTGCCCGCTGCCCGCTGATCGTTTTAAGGTGGCTTTTTTTTGTTTTTGAGGAGATCTGCATGCACTCGAGCGCTAGCCCAAAGCCCACATAGCGTGAATGATCTGAGCGAGCGAGGCCAGCTTCCGCTCGCGTCAGCTGGGCTAATTTGGTCGTGTAGATTAGCTGTTAGGTAGGGGTGACATCGGGCGACTGAGATCTAACTAAATCTCAGTCGCCTGTGCGTTAGGCGCGCCCATTTTTCTGTAGCCCGAAATAAAACACTTTTTTACCGAAACTTTGCAAGAATATGCATATGTATACATATTCACGTTAAAAAATTGGAATTTTTTGAAACTCCAAAATTCGATTAAAAAAAACCGAGGTCCAGTGAGCTCCGGTGCCACAAATCAGGGAAAAAAAAGCGAGCGAGTGTCCGACTCTCCGAGCGTGAGAGGGTTATCCATTCCCTCCTCTACTCCGTGTCTTCTTGTCGTGGCTGATTCCTGCGCCACCGCTCCCGAGGTCAGTAGTAAGTCGAGATGAAATGCCGCCACCGTCGATGCTGCCGCGGCTGGGCGGAGTCGGAGGAGGAGTAACGGCGGCGGCTAAGCCCCCCAACTTGTTCAACAGCTCCCTCCTCAGTATCGGCCTTGGCTCGCCCCCCTGCTCCTCCAGCAGCAGCACAAGGAGCAGAAGCAGCAGGTGCTTCTCCTCCAACGCCGAGCAGTCCAGCAGGAGCCGGAGGTGGTGGTCCGACGAGGCCCAATTCGACGACGACGACGATGAATTCGAGGAGGACGAGGAGGGATCCTCGTTTGGCGGTTCTGCGAGCTGGGACCAGGTGCTCGACGAGCCATGGTTCACCAAGGTACCTACCTGCTTTCTCCTGCTCTAGCTAGTGTTACTGAACCAGTGAGATGGGTGGGGAATTACAGAGCTGAATGATGGTGCAGATGTTGCGGGCGTACGGGTACGTGCTCCCATTGATTCTGGTGTCCATGCTGGTGGCCACGGGGCCGCAGGCGTTCCTCCTGGCCATGGCCATCCCGCTCGCCCAGTCCGCCGTCTCCTTCGCCATCCGCGTCTTCTCCAGTACGTTTGGCCGCCGTAACCAGGAGGAGTACGATGACGATTATTATTCCGATTACAGAAGCAGCGGCTGGGAGGAACCCGAATACAGCAACACCTCCTCCTCGACCAGGTATGAAGATAGCAGTAGTAGCAGGAGCCAGCAGCAGCAGCCATGGGCGAAGGATGTGACTGAAGATCCGAAACCAAAGGGAGAAGCAAATGACATTGACAGTGCCAGCAGCAGCAGCAGCAACGGTACAAGTAAAAGCGGCAGTAGTGCTGGTTTTGGAGGATGGGACGAGCTCGACGCCGGCGACGACCAGTACTGCAAGAGCAGCAGCAGGAGGAATGCAGGACCGTCGGCGGCTGCCGATACTGCTACTACTACTACTGGTGGTGGTGGTGGTGCGGCGAGATCAGTGAGGAGGAGCATGAGGAGCCCGCAACCTGAAACAACAACAAGGAGGAAGAGAAGCAGAGCAGCTGCAAGGTACAGGCAGTCGCCGCTGTTCATGCGCCTGCTTGTCGCCCTCTTCCCGTTCCTCGGGTCATGGTTCAGAATTATGCTCTGAAACTGATGCAACCATTCTCCTTAGCATATTTGATGTCCCATATGTACGTGACACTGGGCCATCACGATTGATTATTCAGCATTCACACGTTCAATTACTATTGATCAGCACGCATGACTGAACCAATTCGACGCACTCGCTCCTGCATTAGCATCGCATATGAATGATTGAGTTGAATCATTGCTCTTAAGGGGTTTATGTAAGAACATGGGTTTTTTACCCTTAAATGCACAAAGCATATGAGTCTGAGTGGGATTTTCTCGAGAAGATCATGAAGATGGGGTTCCACTCCAATTGGGTGAAACTGATTATGACGTGTGTCAATTCTGAGAAGAGTGAATTTTTCTGTCCATCAAAAGGGCTACGCCTAGTCTAGGGGATCCTTTATCTCCACTAGATGACCCGTTGCGCAACTGCGCAACTGCCAGAAGCAAGAGCATATTGTTGTCATAGCCTAATGAGAATAAAAACTATACATCTATGCATTGCAACCATAGTCTAATGAGAATGAGAATGAGAAGAACTACACATCTGTTCATTATAACCAATGTAACCGAAGGTGTAACAAATAGACAACTAATTCTCACAAAGATGCAGGAAGAACTGCATAAAAGACCAACACAATGAAAGACATTACCGGATCTTCTTTATTTTTATATTTCCAAGAATAATAGTTAGTATGTGGATCAGATAATACATTTCTTATCTAATTAGCTAAAGAGAATAACATAAAGAGAATCATTATTGTCAGGCAAAACTCATTCAAGGAGTGTGGCTAAAGAATAGCAGAAACTCCACAAAGGAGGAGCGCTAAAATTACAAATTCAGTGTGTTACATCAGTAAGCCAGTGCAGGCAGGGACATCTCCAATAACACATTCATATATGATCTCTATCTCTCTCTGAGAGATGCTTCTAACATTTCTTCTATATAATTCAGGAGTGCGATTCCATATGAAAAGAGCCTGTGAAAGAATGAAGAACAAATGTTACACATCCAAGATTGGCACGATGGGCCAGATGAATGAATACCAGAGTTGAGATAATGCTAATAGTAGTGGTAGAAAGCGTGGAGCCACCCATAGATCCTAAAATTATTGTGGTCGTAGTTATCATGTATTGTACACACCAATCTATCAGATATAGAAAGAAGATTGATATCCCAGACTGTAATTTAAAATACATAAGATGGTCATAGCGTTGAAACATGTGGTGGTAAGTGGTAATATGCATTTTCAGGATCAACATACTTAGATAGTAACTGAAAGTCTGAAATGCTACAATGGAGAATATGGGTTCACTACCTTGCTAAGTCTTTGTATGAAAGGGACGTCCAAGACAACAAAAACTCAGGAGAACACGAGAACATGTAAAGTATATACATGAATAAAAGTATATACATGAATAAACTTGCCAAATCTTGGCTGAAGCAAACAATCTACCAGGCATAAGTGTAATGATTTAGAAGTATACAGTAGGCACGTACATTAAAATAGTAGGCATAAATACGAAGTTCTGCTTAGTCCACTGATTTAAGCTAGATAGCAGAGACATATCTCTGCGGTTGATCAAAGAGATTCATGTGACCAATAATGTGGTACCAAAAGGCAAAGATACAGTCTCAGACGCTAACAAGTGTAATGTGGTACCAAAAGGCAAAGATACAGTCTCAGGCGCTAACAAGTGACATATGGACACCGACAGGATCTGGATGACTATGTAGCCAAAAAAAGCTGCAGGTAGACACAACCGACAATATGTACACCTAAAAGATGATAGAACTGTAAGAAAGAACTCATAATTACTTGATATATGTTTTTTGTAAAGCATGGAGTACCAGCAAGTAAAGTCTAATCTAAATATGTTATCTAGTAATTTGAGAGGGGGTGGCATTTAAATAGTAAATATGCTAACTAAACAATCCCAGCATCTTACTCATTTGCTAGAAGGTCCAGAGATGTAATTTAGGTAACTCAAAGGGAGAAATGAAGAATCTTGATGCTTATAACAAAACTCATAATGAGTTGGTACCTTCCAGAGTATGCAAGTACTGCATCTTACTTCCATTTAACCTTTGAATAGCAGATGACCCTGCAAGCGTTGAGCTACAAAGGGCAGGCTCACAAACAGGTTGAGCTGAATAACAAAAAAAAAGCAGCACGACATGCTACAGGAGGAGGTCTACACCACAAAATGTGTACACCAGGAAGTTAATTAGGGTAGCCAAATAGTGACAATACAGACAGCAACTCTCCAGGTCCAGACTTTGTCTAAACTCAATCAGGGCGGTAAAACTGTGCCAATACAGACTGCTAGAAACAATTTAGTACAGTTTAAATATGATAGCATCAAAACATTGAACACCTTGTTGCGGAAATTGTCGGTGATACAAAAAGGCCATACCGTAATAATGATTAGTTTATGGACTATTGACATTATAGCTGCTTGTAAACACAAACAGTTTGGTGTATCCAGTTTACTCCGTTCACTCGAATTACATATTATACGATTGATTCTAAAATAGTAATATGTCGGACAAACAGTAGCAGCAGGACTGAATCATATACCTCTACTAAAAAGTTGTTAAAGTGAATGCTAACTAAAATGAGATGGTTTCTGAAATTATGAATCTTGTCCAGGTATCAAATTAATTGCAAGAAACAAAATAAAAACACAGAAATTATTGAAACTTCTAAAGCAAGTGAAAATGACTATGAGGTCAACAACTGAAAAAGATCAAAGAGAGATGAATGAGGGAAAGAGATTACATGGGGTTCAAAGTTCAAACACCTGTACAGAAGCAAGATGTATGCAGGAGTAGAGCTCTGGGGCGACGACGTCACCGCGCAACTTGCATGACCCATAGGAACCGGTGACCGGAGTTCTTCAGGCCGACGACGATCTCTCTGAGCTGCTTGAGCAGCCCAGCGCATGGTCCGCGAAACAGAGGAACGTCTTATCATAAACTCTTGCCATTTTTTCAAACTATTGAAATCAAGGAAAATTGGTCAGCTAATAATATGCTTTAATTCATAGATACTCATGCCAACAGGAGCAAAAAGGACAGAACCATTTTTTTGAAGCATAGAAGCCATAGCAAAAAGAAACTCGGATCTCTATATGTTTGAGAGGAGGATTGCTACCGGATAGACTGCATCGCCTCCCACACACCATAAAGGAACAACTGCAAGAGTGGAACACGACAGCCCAGCACCAATGGCTGTATCAGAGAAAGGCAAAAGAGATTTGCGTAGTTAAAGTTGAAACCCTTCTGATCACAAATGGTGGACTATATGCGTGGATCAAACAATAAACTTCTATGATATCAAGACCTCCCTTTAACTAATAAAAGAACGCACTCCATCAAGAAACATACCCTTGTAAATAATGTTTCCAGACTGCATCAACAAAAGGAGTACAGGACATGGCAATAAAAGCAGAGGTCATGCACTGACTATATTTGTTATCACTATGAGGAGGCGAAGCAAGGGGGCGAAGCAAGGGGCAATAAGAGAATCACCACGCCACTGCTTAAATTACCTGAGAAAACACCTCAATTTTGATAATTTTTCTATCTATGCTCAACCAAAGGAACACAACGATATTAAACAAAACATGAGAAAGTGAGGCAAACATGCATCCGCGTGATAAATTTCAGCATGCATAATCAGGCAGTAACAAAGAAAAACTGATAATCGATTGGAAGCTCACCTCGACCATGATCGAATCTTGGAGGGTCCAGCTTAATGTTCCTCTGTACAACAAAGAAAAACTGATAATCAGGCTGTAGACAAACCCGTTCCTTTTTCCTTTTGCTTTGGCAAATAAAAAACACGCACAGTAACAACCATTATTAATTGAACCATGCTAATAGAAGCCTTAATAACCTAAATGGTGAATAATCACAAAAGCATGAAGAGAAGGGGATAAACCTAGAAACAAAAACTGATGGGAAAACCTTTATTTATGAAGCACGTGCATCACACAAACATAAATCAGTTTCTGAACCCATATATTAAAATGGACAATATAGGAGAGCATCCAAGTAAGAAAAACATATTTCTGAACCTGTAAATGGAGACGGAGATGAGACCTAGGGAGGCACAGTGACCAGGTGACCATGAACAGGGCGGCACCTGCAGTAATAACACGGCATGGTCAAATACTCAAATATGAAACAGACGCAAAACATGACAAAAGCAACGGATGAAACTGAGAAGCCAGTCCATTGGAAGCTCACATCGATCATGATCGAATTGCAGCGTCCAGCTTGGGATTCCTCTCAGCAACAAAGAAAAACTGATAATCGGGTTGTAGACAAACCCGTTCCATTTTCTTTTTGCTATGGCAAATACAAAACATGTACAGTAACATTCATTCTTAATTGAACCATGCTAATTGAAGAACTTATTAACCTATCTTTATGCATCAAGGTAAACAAAAGAGAAAACTAACATAATGCAGGCTATTTCTTGAAGCCTCCTTTTAGTGAGCTAACAACACCAAGCAGAAAAGAAAAAACAACTATATATCATGTGCTAATCCCACCAAGCAGGAATATTGAACAACTTTATATCATGAAGAGAGATCAAACGACAACCATCTTGCGGCTGGCAACCTCCAACACAACTTGGAGATCCAGTGTAGGTTGGCTTCCGCAGTCATGGCCACTACGGCCTTGGGTCGACACCGCTTTACTCCTATAAACAAAATTAGCCACCAATCAGTAACCAACTGAAATAAAAGGGGTCCTGAAGATTGCAAACACACACGAACTTTCTCATATACAAAACATAGCTACACAAAATTAAAACCCAATTTTCTATCTTCTGTTGCTAATTATAAATCTACGTGCATCGAGATCATTAAGCACTCCATAAGCATAAAAAATGCATATATCCTGGGCACCCAAAATCAACTGTGAAACAAAATAAGCAAGCAGATCATGAGGGGGTGTGGGCGAAGAGAGTGGTAGAAATGGATGAATACCTGGACGGTGTAATATCTCACTCTGCCGAGGTAACAAAGACACCACTGCAGTCAGCGGTGTAAATCTTCTGTGCACGATTACATCAGGACAGAATTGCCCATAAATGGTGAATACTGAACTTTATTTCCACATCACCACCATTGGTATTTATTTCAACGAACCTGTTTTACATCAAAACATAAATTGAATTATTCTAACTCATTCCGACAAAATTAACTATATGCATAATAAGCGAACCAGGCAATTTTGGCCATGGTGATGCACTGTATATATAAGAGCAAAGCCTGACAACATGGAAATGATTTAGATAAACCAAACCATCATCACACATTGTATCCCAGATGACGATATAAGTTTATCATATGTGCTACATCTTGGAAAATTCTTCTTAATAATCATATAATACATAAAAGCATCATATGGAAGGGATAACTCTGGAAAACCATAATCATATAATACATAAAAGCATCATATGGAAGGGATAACTTTGAAAAATAACTAATGCCTAGATTGCTAATATACCTTATTTTTTATCAAGCAGCATAATAGATGAAAAGGAAATAATGTGGCACAACATAGCAGTGACTACAAATGGACAAATGTTCTAATTAGGACAGTGGAAGGATGAATGACAAAGCTGCATCGTTACTCAACTGCAAACTAAAATCACAACATTCAAGTGCACATGGAAGGTAAATATATAGTGTAGCCATGTAGGTGTTCTGGACCTACAATCCTACATGGACCGAACACATTCAGCAGACCAAGCAAAGGTAGAAACATATGTATAGCTAAAGTAAACGGCCATTGATAGTGGGGCTTTTGTTTAGCAACACAAAAAAAAGATTTTTTATGTCAACAGATCCAAATATTACAGTCCTGTACCGCTAACAAGTAATCTCAGTCTCCATGTATACGTTTTTTGCTTGATATAGCAGTGCAAGCACATAACGTTCATTTTGATATGCTCAGAAATAAGCCAGAAATTGATGTACGCCCAAAAAGTAACACAATACTGGAAACTTTAGAAATAATGACATGAGAAGCGGTCCGCAAACCAAATATATGGAGTCATATTGTATAGACCTATGAACTTGTATCAAGCAGAGAATGCTATTTCCCAAAGAAAGTCTAATCCCTCCTAGTTAGAATACAAACCTTGGAGCAACGAAGCAAAAGGACGGGGAGCACATCTCTCAGGAAAAGGACACCAGAAAGGAACCTGCAAACAATTTTTCTTTGCGTAGTTACCTCCATGTATCACAATAGATTCGATGCAGAAATATTATGAAAGCTAGAAAGAACTCCTTTGTATTAGATTGCAAGGAAGTAAAATGACATCAACAACAATGGAACACCTCTCACTTGGATTCCCTCCACGAGCAGAAAATAAATAAAGAGAAGAGCCAAATTGAAGTTGGAAACTACAGAGGAATAGAATCATATTCTAAACCAAATGACAGCAATAGAAATAGTAAAGAAATATCTGCACAAGCAAATCATCATTGTTCAAAACTGACATTCATTGCACAAACAAATTAAGAGGACAAAGGAGAGGCAGGAGAGAGATAGGAGCATTAAGGTTCCTTTTGAATCCTCAGATCGAAGCACCACCAAGCATCACATCGAGGTGGAGAGAAGCCACCCAGCACGGCCATGGACGCTGCCGTTGAACACTGGCATCACCATTTTTGTACCCTAACAAACACGGGCTTAGTGCTGCTTGGCTGCAAGAATTGAAAAGGAACGGTTACCTATTATTGACAACAGCGGAAAGCCGGAACAAATTAGTGAACACTAAATCCATGGAGAAGCAAACTGAACATGTGAGATGGAGAACAGATCACCTGAATCAAGAACTTGGTAGTCATGAAAGCTGACAGCAAGGGCAAGCAACTCAACATATCCCTTCTTATCCGGGTTGAAAATTCCAAATTTCAGGCTCAGTCACTTCATTTCCTCGTATGAAATGGAGAATTTTATTGTTTCAGCAGATATACTTCACCACTTCACCTGCATCACCATCATGTCAATCTGCAAGATCAACCAGAGAATCAGTTTTAAACAAGCAAATGGAGAATTTTATTGTTTCATCAGATATACTTCACCACTTCACCTGCATCACCATCATGTCAATCTGCAAGATGAACCAGAGAATCAGTTTTAAACAAGCACACAGCTCTTGTCCATTTATTTACGTTCACCATTGAATGAAGTGAGACAATTGCGCCAAATCAAGACTGAATTTTGTCATATTTGGAAATTTCATTGGTACAATTTTAATTGTGCCAAGACTCGAGATAATTGTGCCAAGATACTCAAGTTAATTGAGACGGCTATGAAATTCGGTTATTATTTTGAAAAAGGCTGCAACTTAATTAACACTTTGGACAAAGCAGGGCTACAAAAATAGACATAATCATGTTTATCTCAGTACAAAAAAATTACATTTTTCATGTCTAGACCATAATTTAATTCGAATATTAAAAGGCCTAAAATTAATTTCTGGACAGTACACTAAAATAACCACTGAGAGCAAACCGTCCATGCTCATATTTGGGAATTTCATTGGTACAATTTCAATTCTGCCAAGACTCAAGATAATTGTGCAAAGATACTCAAGTTAATTCAGCAAAGACAACTCAAGAACTACTCTATAACTATTGTCAAATCTGAGATACATGGAATAGAAGAAGAGAGACCTCACCAGCAGCAGTTGGGGAGTTGGCCAGCAGCAGCACGTCCGTGTCATGCCTGCAGCAGCAGCCCGCATCAGCTCCTTCCTGGCCTTCTCCTCCATCTCACCTTGCATCAGCTTCGTGCCTGCAGCAGCAGCAGGCCGCATCAGCTCCCTCCTGGCCTTCTTCTCCATCTCGCCCTCGGCCCGCATCAGCTCGACCTGGGAGAGGAGAGGAGGTGTGGACCAGCTCAGGCAGGTCCCGTCGCTCGCTGCCGCCGCAGTAGCATCTGCAACATCCTCTCCTCCCACAAGCGTTGCCCCATGACCAGGATCTGCAGATGCAATCCGTTTCCAGATGCAAACATCAAACCGAGAGATTGACTTGTTATCGATTGACTGAAACTAATAAAATCACCACGCCCAGATGTGAGAGAGACGTAGAGCAGAGAGGATAGGGGAGCGCATGGCCTTGCCTGGTCCGGTCGTCGCCTGCCGCCGGCGCTCTCTGACTGCCCGCAGCGTCTGCACGCCTTCTTCCTCTCTTCCCGCTCACCAGCGGCGGTGTACTCCGTGGAAGCCGGCCGGCGTCGCGCTCCCGTGGCCGAGCGCCTCCGGCCACCGGGGCTTGGCCATCGAGCTCGCGCTCGCGCGCGTCTCTGGCAGCCCACGCAGGAGAGGGAGCGGGAGAGTGGAGGCGCGGTGTCGAGGACGGAGCCACCCAGCGAGCTCAGCGTGCTCCTCCGGGGCGGAGCGGAGGTGAGGGCGAGGGGAGAGAGCGAGAGGGAAGAGGCGGCGGCGGGAGGGGCGAGATGGAGGAGTGGGAGGGGATTGGGTGAGGAGAGGCACAGCCGCACAGGATTGGCCTAGGGTTTCACCCCGGGCGTTGGTTTTGTGTCGCTGCGGGGCGTGGGAAAAAGGAGAGCGACGCGGACGAGTTGTCTCGCCCTCTGACTTGTTTACCCTGGACCCACCGGTCATTGACTCCACGACATGTTACTATTCACTCAAACGGGTGGAAAAAGTTTTCGCTGCATCCAACAGCCAGCAGTCAAACACCCATGCGTTTTTACTGTTAAAAAACGCATCCAACGGACAACGATTGACCGGAGGGGCAAGTAGGGGGAACATGCGGGTACTCCACGGGCCTTTATAGAAGAGATACTTGTTCTTGTTGTGTGCAGCTCAGAGAAGAGCATAAATGTGTTCATGTATGTCGTGATGCACTATCTATTTGTAAACTTTTGTTTGCGGATGATTCAATAATTTTTATGTAGGCGGATGTCCAAAATGCAAACCGTTGGAAAATATTCTTGATGAGTACTGCATGTCTGCATTATTCTTGGTTAGTAGATACAAACCAAATATTTTCTTCAGCCTAAACACAGATGTGGATAAGCGGGAGGAAATATGTACAATTCTGAAGATTATGACAGTCTTTGACATTGAGAGTCGAATATCTGGGGCTGCACGCAATAGTGGGAGCCGACAGAAGTGACTGTTTTCAGTTCCTAGTGGACAGAGTATAAAATGATCAATGTGTTTTGAAAACATTCCTAGGGAGGGAAAGAAGTGCTCCTCAAGTCGAGGATTGCACAAGCTAGATACCATCATATGGGATATCGGTCTTCAAAATTCCAAAACAAATTTGCAAAGTAATCACATATGTCGATGTCTCAATATTGGTGGGGTCACCGTGCTCATCACAAGAAGATGCACTAGCTAGCCTGGTGGAAATTATGTATCCCAAAGAAAAAAAAGAGAGGAATGGAATTTAGAGATACCATTGCTTCAACCTTGCCCTCATAACAAAGTAAGTGTGGCGCCTTGTAACATCACAGAAACCCGAGGTGGAGAATACTATATCGTTTTTAAACCACATTCCATCATACATCATCTTAGGTTGCATCTCTTGCCATGATAAATTGTGTAAAAGCATATGTTTTCCTTGCCATGCTAACAAGTATAGATCGTCAACATATTATGAACTTATTAGTTAGTACTGAATACACTGTAACTTGTAAGACACATTTGACAAATAAAATAAAATTCACGCAAACTGTTCAATTTATACTCTAGATTTTTTATATATATTTGCTTACATAATAATACACTACACACCTCTAAATATGAGATATTTGTTAAGTTTTGTACTTTGAAATCCATAAATATATAATAATTTTAATCGTAGAGAAGAACATTCACTCAATAATATACATATACACTATATAATTCATCAATTGTAAAAAATATCAAGGAGGCGTGCATTTTCTATTTTTCACATTTAATGTGGTTTTGTACCGTGTTAAGGGTAATATCTCACAAGGAGAATACTATTCTGCAACTCAGATATATTTTTAAGGACATACGCTGTAACTATATAACAAAAAATAATTGAGAAAATTTATTGCATGGTTAACAATGCTCTCTAAGTAGGATGGAACTTACATTTATTAAAACCGCAATAACATGAAAATAACAAAGTATAAAAGTTTAGTATAATTATATTTACTCTAATTTGCCATGTCGAATGATGGTTTTAGAATCCCACGGCAATCTCTGCTCCGATGATGATCGGAAGAGAATTTATTTGTTCGATACAAGCTCAGGCCAACAGGTAGGGATCGATGATGATGAACACACACGCAGACATGTACCCAGGTTCGACTCCTCAATAATGGATAGAAGTCCTACTGCCTTCTCTTGTAGTATATATGATGTACAACGAGGATTACATCTTGTAGATGGGAGAACTCAGTGGGAATTTATATGATGATCCCGACGAGGCTGTGGTGGACGATCTGGGGTGTGGAAACCCTAAATAGGTTTTGTACATATATGCTCATGAAGAGGGTTGCCACGCATCTTTGGGTGTTTGATTAGATGTTCTTCGTTGGAGCATTGTATCCTCTTTATATAGGGGCTTGGAGGAGGTTTTTTTTTGTCTTACACTCCAAGTCTTGTTGATATCCTTCCTTGGTAGTCATCAAGTTGTTATTTGGTCATCCAGGAGTCAAGGCCCCGCACACCATTAGGTCGGTGCAGCCACACAACGGGCTCCCATGTCTTGATCTTCATGGGTGGGATGCGGGTAGAAGTCGTATTCCGTATTTATACCGGCTGGCCCCATATATCGTGAACACACCCCAACATTAACTTGGAACGAGTCTGAGTATAGTGTACATTTGATCAACTAAATGAAGCTTTTCTTTCTTTGTGAGTTAAACTGGATTAACGAGAATGTTAGTTTTACATCATCACATCATGCATCATATTTTTTTGCATCATTTTTTATGGTGACATTTTCTCTCCTTGAATTTATGGTTTTGGCGTTTGGTACAAACTCGGGGTTTGAGGCGAATACTGAAGGTGAACTAGAATGGGTCCAAGGTAACTATAAGAGAGGCATGTACCCCTTTCACCCGTTGTTTAATTTTCAACCACAAAAGTTGACATCCCTATATATTTGTGCCGTTGTACTTATTTGATAATCTTACTAAATTGGTACTTGGTAATCTACTAGGTTGTGTGCCTTGACATGTTACGGTTGTGTTTCTTTTGCAACTGACTTAATGAAAACTGAAACTAATATGTGACTATGAGAGACGATGAGATAGTCGCATGTGAGTATGCAAGTCTAGCTGGTCTTGTGGTGTGCTACCTTGGCATTTGTATCTTTGTGGGCTATTCTCTGAAAGCCATGTGTAAATTCCACCCAATGCTGACCACCATGTCTTGTCTTGAAGTATAGGCCACAGAGGGGGTAGCTCCCTACTCAGGAGGTGACTCGGCAAGCTGTTGTTGGGGTATTGTGTGAGGTGTACGCAGTTTGTTTGAGATAATTAATTACTAAATTGGTATGAATGAGGAAAAGGAGTTATGAACTGTCCATGTTAGATTTGGTGAACTATGTTTTTGATTATGTTGATGAATGTTGGTGATACCAGCTTGTGGATTTTACGTTTGCCTCACTTTGTAATATGTTGTAACCTGGTACTTTTCTTATGATGTTGGTCTTGAGTTTCAACACCTATTAATGATTTCACTTTTAAATTGTGGTTAAGCTAATGAACTAAAACTTGATTGTACCTGGAAGCACCCAATTAATTTCTTGTTGTGGATAAGAGTTGCGAGTACCCTTGTGAAAGGACAAGGATGTCGCCTAGAGGGGGGGGGGGGGAGGTGAATAGGCGATTAAAACTTTTCCGGTTTAGGCTTGATAATTGCGGAATAAAACTAGGTGTTTAAATTAACAAGCCAACAATCTAAATAAACTAGGCTCATCTATGTGCACCAACAACTTATGCTAAGCAAGAAAAGCAACAAGGTGATAGCAAGATAAAAGACTTCAAGCACGAAGGCTATCACAATGTAAAGTGCATAAGTAAAGAGCTCGGGTATAGAAATAACCGAGGCGCGCAGAGACGATGATGTATTCCCGAGTTCCTCCTTTTTAGGGGAGTACGTCTCGTTGGAGGGGTGTGAGTTTCAAACTCAAACGCCACAAATGGCCTCACCCTATTCTCCGATGAACCTTGCCCAAAAGCTCGGTTCACCTTCCACTATCGGAATCCTTCAAGGCGGAATCCGGATCCTTTACAACAATCTTGAGGCATAACCCACAAAAGGATTGGGAGCTCCCAAGCACAACAAATCTGCCACATAAAAGTAACAAGCAAGTAAGTACAACAAGATGCCTAATGCAATGGCAAGAGCATAAGTGCTCAAATCCTTCACTCTCAAATCCCACCAAAAGCAACTAATGCGTATGGGGGAGAAGAGAGGAAGAACAAAGAAGAACTCAACAAATGGAACTCCAAGATATAGATCCAAAGGGTTCCCCTCACTTAGAGGAGAGATGGATTGGTGGAAATATAGATCTAGATCTCCTCTCTCTTTTCTCTCAAAAATATGCAAGAATCATGGGAGGAATTGGGAGAGGGGCAAGCTTTCCAAGGTCAACAGTGGATGTGAGAGAGGGGGAAATTTCGTGCTTGGAAGAGCTTGTCTCTTTGGGGAAGAAGTGGGCCTTTTATAGGACCCCACAAAATAGAGCCGTTGCAGGAAAAACGGGGAACCAGATATTACGGTTCAACTTTGGACCGGAATTTCCGCCCCAAACCAAAGAGCAGCGCAACTGTTGAAACCTTCTGATGGTAGCCGGATATTTCCAACCGGATATTTCCAGAAGGACCGGAATATCCGGTTTTCTGAAAACTGACAAAAACAGCAAAACGAAAACTGCAATACTTTTTCATCCGGACTCCGATTTCGATGATCTTGGGCTCGTTAGAATCGCAACGAAGATCTCTTTAAGATCATGCAGAGAAACATCATAGTCCATCATGTGAGGAGGAAGCCACAAGGAGAGAGTTTGACCTCTCATAGAAAAGACAAACCGGTAAAACCTCAAACATAAAAAACGCAACAAGATATGCAAATGAAATCCGTTTTTGATGAACTAGAGCTTGGTATGGAGATAAACACAAGCTCTAAATTCTCACATGGATAAAAACCAAATAAGAACCAAGAAAGATGATATGCCAACTATGCAAAGGTTTGAGCTCTCCACAAAGATGCGATCAAGTTACTCACTTGAGAGCCCCTCTTGATAGTACGCCGTCTATCCTATAACCCGGTTTCCCACTAACACCATGAGACCGGTAAAATAGAAACCCTATCAAGATCATACATTTGCCTTGCGCATTCCACTTGAGCTAGATGATGACGATCTTGATCTCTTCAAGTGGACCACCTTTTTTGATTGCGCTTTGCTTGGTGAAGACTCACATATCGCTCCCCCATACACCACTATGGGAAGGCCTCTACACATCTTCACTTGACCATTATCTTCAAATGGGTGACAAGCTTCAAGCATAGGATTTCTTCGAGATGCTTCTCTTGAACTTGCACTTCATCTTCTTCTCTTAATATATATGATGACTTGGAGATAAACATGAAAGTTCACTCAATCTTATTTTCCAAGCCACACTTGCAATAAGCTCAACTCTAGATGACCATTTGTGTGGAACACACCTTGAATATCACTTTGGTCATTACTTTATCTTCTTCTTTCAATCTTGATACCAACACATGGTGTTCAAGCATTGACAATGGACAAGCCCTACAAGGATATCTCAATGCAAGCATTAGTCCATAGAGATTGTCATTAATTACCAAAACCACACATGAGGGCAAATGCACTTTCACCTTGTACTCAGGTGCTACTTGTAGTTGTAGGTGACTTCGACCCCGAGTTGGGTGAGTTCTGATCTAGACTATAACATGTGAGTTTGGGTTTGATTCGGTTGGTTGCACGGTGGATGTGGCTCCAATTTGATCTTCTTGATTTCAACCATCTTGTGGTCCTTATGCTTCACCTATCTTGCACTCCTTTTTATTTGGCAGGTTGGTTCATATGTGAAGTATCAAAGTTATGTAAAACCACTGTATTTCTAAAACTCTAAGCTTGTAGTGGTACAATTATGATATGATGGTTGACTATATATGTGGTTCCTATTGTGTGCATGTTTTTGGAAGGCATCATGTGTAGTGAGAGTTCATGAAATTTAATTCAAGTTTATAAATTGTAAATTGGGATGTATTGGCAAATCATCCGCCAACCACATCTTGTCGCATATATAAACTTGAGTAAAATTTTGGAGGTCCTCACATGCCTAGTCGAGGAGCCTGACTCACTTTGCGCTAGAGTACTTCGTGTTAAGTACTTCCATTTCGGTGACCTCCTAAATTCAGAATTAACGAAAGGAAGTTCTTTTACATCAAAACATATGGTCCGTGATTCAAAATCCAAAGAAAGGCCATATGTGGAGAGTTGGTGATGGAAAATCCATAGATATATGCGATGATGGGTAGATACCAATGATGCTTGTCGTCAGGTCATCAGTCCTAGAGGTCAAAATCTTGTGACTTGGTTCGGTTACTAATCAATGGGATGATGACTTAATTGACCAAACTTTTTGGCTAGTGGACGTGTGTCAGATCAAATCATTTCCCCTTCCGAGTTTTGATATGACATATTTTGTTGCTTAGAACTTGACAAAGAATGGATTATTTTCTTTTCGGTCTGCAATATTATGCTAAATGGGAGGCACAATTTGGGGTTTCCTAAATACTGGCCAAGGCCTTGGGTCAACGAATTCACACCCAATGTGGGAGATAACCAAGAAACTGAAAAAATAATTATTTCTTTAGAGAAGGATGCAAGACACAATGCTCATAGAAAGATTCCTGGACATACAGATTCAAGGAGGACTTCTCTCTTTTGGTTCATAGAACTAAACAGGATAGACATACTTTATTAATTCCTTTGTTGCAGCAATGTAATCTGAACCATACCTCTCCCCTTGCTTCATGTAAATATTCCATGGCCCTTGTGTTGGGTGTTTTAATATAGAGTCAGTAGGGGCCTTTCCTACTGTCATAAAAGTTCAAAAAAACAAGACACAATGCTCGGTAAGTTACTCTTGCGAATACACATGTGAAGGTCAGTGGCTAGTGTCCACTATGTAGGAGTGGTTCTAAAGATGTGAGGAATCACAATTCAAGTGCCCACGAGCTCAATTAGTGTAGAAGCATTTGTGCTTGGACCTAGCAATATGAAAGGTTAGCTCCATTGACCTAGCAGATGCTTGAGTTGCTGCTCGGTTCTGATCATTCAACTACACCTATTTTCGAACATCTAATCACCACGTAAATATATGCTTTAAATTTTTGGCATCTATGTCAAGAAAGGAGACATGCGACCAATAGTGAGAACGTACATCCAACGAGCAAATTAGTGATGGCGATCAATGCACTCATTGCCAATTTTCGAGCTACCAATTACCCCGAGGCTATACGAAGAAAGTACGTTGGTCTAAACCCCTACTTGACTTTTTAAAAGTGAATGTCGATTTGTTTTGACAAAGATGCATTGTGTCGAAAGATGGGTGTGGTAATCTATGATAGTAAGGAGAATTTTGTTGTCGCTTGCAACTGTAAGATCGATCATACCTTTGACATATTAACAACTGTTGTGCTAGCTCTCAAGACTCAAGTATGAACTCAATTTGTTTGTTGTAGAAAGATTATCATCAACTCAGATTTGCCTGGAAGTCATTGATACTATGAAGAATGGGGTAGTAAGTTATGGAACATCAACTAGGATTTTCGATGATTGCTACCATCTTGCTTGTGATTTTATCAAAGTCCAATCTGATCATGTACCTAGATAATCTAACAACATAGAGCACATGATTTCTAGAATTGCCCCAAGATCATAGACCAGCCACAGCGTGGTAAAAAGCGATTCAAAGGGGAATTTGAATCGATTCATCACACTGCAGCGAGCCGGTTCAATGTGTCAGAAAGTAAAAACGATTACTAGTGTTGGTTCGCCTCTAAGGAATATGCATGCAAGGATTAGGGGTTTGGCCCACATGGCATGCAGCACACGGAAGAGAGAGAACGGTTTGAACCTACAAAAGTAGTATGCACGTGTATAGACAAAGTGATTCACATAGTGTAGCAAATCAGGAGGGTTTCCAAACTCTGACATGTTTTCACCGGCATCAGTTCACCAGTGCGGAGAACATATCCTGTGCATCCAATGAATTGGTGCACCCGGTGCACCCAACTGCGGTAGACCACCTAAAATAGTTTTCAAAAACATGGAAAAAAGTTTGGTCATAGGTAATACTCGTATCTAGCACACCACAAAATTTTAAGTCCGAATTCGTAACACATGTCAAGAAACAAAATATACAAATTTGCAATCAATAGTGCCAAAATGCAATTTGGGTTTTGAACTTGGCCCATATGTGTCACTGATGATACCAAATTTGGTTTATTTTGTTTCTTGACATGTGTTATGAATTTGGACTTACTTTTTTGTTCTCATATTTTTTGAAAACATTATAGTGGTCTACCGGAGTTGGGTGCATCGGGTGCACTAATTCGCTGGTGGCACACGATACATTCTCCACCAGTGTGCAACAACAAGATTTGGGGCACAAAAGTTAGGGGTTGAACTAAGCTCACCGAATAATGTGAAACCATAGTTTGAAAGAGATAAGGCAGTGGATCTGAACTTCACACTTGTGGGAAACACCCTGCGCTTGATCTCAAGCTCTACCTACAACTTCCTCTCCTTCAATTCTCTCTTGGTTTTCTTTATTTGTTTCTCCAATGGAGGCTAACATCGGATTTGAATGATGTCGAGGCACAACATCCTCATTCCCTAATGTGTAAAGTCCAATGATATCGAGGCACAACATCCTCATTCCCTAATGTGTAAAGTCCCAAATGATTATGAGTCATAATCTTAATTGGTAGTGAGATTTTGCATATGTTTGCGCCACCTGGAGGTTTTATGGTCATCTCCTCCACTAGTACAGAACGACACATCGGATACCCCTTTATGTTAACGGCACGAGATAGGCGACGGAAAATCGTGCTTTCCGCACGGCCGGTGCATACAAACCTGACCTGGGCCGCGGCTGGCCCATCAAGATAGGTAACGGAGAAAGTAGTACCTCCGTTACCCATATTATTGGCAACGGTTATAACTCCGGCTCCGATTCCGATATGTGATTCTATGGCAACGGTCATTTTTCTGTGTCCGTTTGCAATGTGGTCACGTTCCATCTTCTTGGAATTCGAAGCGAGGCGAGTAAATGCCATGGCGTAGTGGCACCGCCCACTACTCCTTGAAAACCCCAATCCCTGCTAGCTCAAGACGCCACAGAATCTGCTCTCCATCTCTCTCGCTCGCTCCCTACTACTGATTAGCAAAGATGCCTCACAGCAACGACACACAGGAGCACACTCCATCGCCGCGGGACAGTCCCCTCGTCAGCGGCGAGTCTCGTCAGCGGCGAGTCCGTTGAAGGACCGACGCCGGAGACGAGCGATGACGAAGAACTCGCCAACTTCCATGATCCCACCTTGATGCTGGGCCCGCCGAAGGTTGATTCCGATGAGGAGTCAACCGAAGAGGAGAAGGAGGAGGACGACGACGAGGAGGACGAGGACGAGGCGGAGGCGCCGGTCCCGAAGAAGGAAACCCCGGCGACGGAGAAGAAAGCCGCCGCCTCCGCCTCTGATATGCCGAAGGACCCGCCGGAACCGTATTCTTGCCAGGAAGAATACGACTCCGACGAGGTGGAGGAGGAGGCGCCGGAGGAGAAGACAACCGGCAAGAAGCGACGCCGCGCCGTGGACGACAATGGCGCGGAGGCAGGGCGGAAAAAGAACAAGTAGAGTAGATTGTTAGTTCAATTGTACTATTACGTAGGCCCAGTGTGTCAGTGAGCAAATAAAAGGATACGGTTGTTTATCGCCTCCATTTCCGATATTGTACTTTGCGCTATAAATACGCCATTACAACCCTAACGTTCTCGCTCCCACCCTCACTCTCGCTCTCACAGTGTGACGGCAGCTCCAAGCAGCGCCAGATCTAACCCTTATCTCGCAGATCTGAGCGGCGCGGCCGACCGGCATCGCCGCCGCATACCATCTACCCCTAGCCGCGCGTTGGCGAGCCACCGCGCATCTTCCCCCAGTGGTGCGTCGGTCAGTCGCCACGCATCTTCGCCGAGCGGCGCATCAAATCTTCCCCGAGCAGCGATGCCACCGCCGGTAAGCTCATCCATGCACTGGACAAGTCAGATAACGCTATGTGTAGTTGCCACAGTTTGTTGCTCGAATGCCTAGCCATAGATAATTATGCATGCGCTCGATCTGTTTATTCTAATTGGGCACTGTAAGTAGATCGATCTGTTCTCTCAACTATGTAACCATTAATTGGTTTGCACTTAATATTATACACCTACATGTCTCCAGTATGTAGATCTATACAGACCATGCATTAATATCCTCATCAGATGCACAGAAGATGTTGTTGGAGATATGCCCTATAGGCAATTAATAAAGTGATTTTATTTGTCATATCTCAATTGTTCATAATATGTTTTTGTACCATGCTATAACTGTATTAAGCGGAAACATTAATACACGTGTGGTATTAAACAACCAGGTCCCTAGTAGCCTCTATTTAACTAGTTTGTTGGGCAACATATGATCAAGGTTTCCTGATCATGGATAATTACGTCGGTTGACAACGGAGTCATGTCATTAGGTGAATGATGTGATGGACATACCCAAAAGATATAGAAACGTAGTGCTCATACCTTCGACTGTGAGATCATATCAAATCACTGCTTCTGGAAGGTGCTTTGATTGCATCAAACGTCATGTCTTATATAGCGTGACAATAAAGGTGACACTTTCGGGTATCCGAAAGAAGCAGTGGAGGCGAATGATCAAGAGCGGGATTTGCCAATCCACATAGCAGGATAGATACTCTGGGTCCACTTGGTGAGATTACATCAGTGAGCTTGCAAGCATGTGACTAGGTCACGGGGATGTACTATCACAGACGAGTAAAGATAGATTTGTCAACAACGAGATCATGCTCGGTAATCGTGATACCGGAGAACGATGCTCGAACAATCTAAGTATCGCTAGGCAAAAGGATGAGACTGGACGTCTAAAGGTTCAAACGATGAAAAGACATTCGTGGACACACAGGGGCTATCATGGGTATCCAGACCCCGCTGTTAGTCATTGATCGGAGAACGTATCTCGATCATGTCTGGAGTGATCCCGAACCGTACGGTAACACACTTAAGGGTAGGTGACGTTTTAATTAGATTGGATATAAGAGAGAAAGAAACCGGAGATTCCGGAAGCGTTCCGGGACATGTCCGATATTGATCGGAGGCAACGAAATATGTTTCAGAGCTCGAATGAATTAAATAATATGTATTTAATATTAATAAATGTTATTAGTGATTAAATATATTTTTATTTTTATTAATTTCGAATTTTTAAAGGCATTAAACCTAAATGGGCCTTAGAGGAAAAATCCCAAAAAAGAAAAAGGAAAAAAAAGGGAAGGAGGCCAGCCGCCCTAGGTGGGCCGAATGGGGCCCACCAGGAGCCGGCGCACCCCATGGCCGGCGGTGGCCATGTGGGAATAGTCCCACATGGCCTAGCCGATGGGTGTGGCCTCCCTCTTCCACCTTTAAATAAGGGACCCCCATGCCTTAGAAATTCACCTTTCTCCCTCTTCTTCTCTCCTATCTTGAGCGTGGTTCCGTTTCTGGAGCTGCGTACGAGGAGGGAAGTCTCTCCACTATACGCACACCGCCGTGCTGCTAGATCCAATCTTCTGCTTCCGCTGCTCTGCTGGATCTGGAGCCCGGAGGTCGTCATCTAGACCGTACGTGTGTGGAACTACGAGGCGCTACTCGGGTAGCGCTGGGAGTACGTCTACTTTCTCTACACGACCTTGAGGTCGGCTTCGTCGGCTTCATTGACAACGTTTGTGCGGGAACGTAATCTCTTTTTCGGTCTACAAGGGTATGTACTTCGTCCTCCTCCGTATAGTATATCTGCATAGTTATAGATCCTGGCTAGTTTATGGTTATCGTCGGTAGGAATTTTTTTTGTTTTCTGTCTACGATTTCCTTCAGATGTGTCCTTACTAAAGATGTGCTTGCCAAGGCTGATACTCTTCTGTGGAGTATCAATGATTATCCAGTTTTGGCCACTATTGCAGGACGAAGAGTCACAAGAGGTTATAAAGCATGCTGTCAGTGCTACCAAAATCATTTGTTTATAGCAAAGAGAGTTGAAGATGTATCACAGTTTGCTACATCTGTCCTTACTAAAGATGTGCTTGCCAAGGCTGATGCTCTTCTGTGGAGTATCAATGATTATCCAGCTTTAGAAACTCTGGCAGGAAGAAGAGTGGCAGGAGGTTATAAAGCATGTCATCAGTGCTACCAAAAACATTTGTCAATAGCTAGCAGGTTATAGAGATGTATCACTGTAATGTAGAGATGTATCACTGTAATGTAGAGCTACCTTATGAATCTGATTTGTCATTCTTGTGCTTGTGCTGTGAGATTTTAAATGCCCAGTGGCATCTGTATTCCTGCTATATGCTTATGAAGAAACCCAATGCAAACGAGTAAATTTACAAACTCCGTTACTGATGAGCTCGACACTGAGGAAACGAAGATATGTGCAGAACCGTTGCCAAAACTTGGCCTCATCGGATATGGTTTTTTGGCTCCGTTACCGATGAGGGTCTTCACATCAGCCACGGGGGCGGGGACACGGACCACTTCTCCGTTACCGATGAGGGTTTTGGCCCGTTTCCGATGTGTCGTTCTGTACTAGTGTCCCAACCCACGATGTTGTGTGTCTTCTGTTATCGTGGCGGTAATGGAAATTGATAACCCCTCGTGGGTGTTTTCACGTGAAATTAAAAAAACCTCCTCCCAACCCACATAAGAAGGATACCCAATAGTGTTTGTAAAAAAAAAAGTAGTCCATCAAAGGAGGCTGAGTTGTACGTGAGACAAGTATCAACTATAGATCCTACCTTTTGCTTTTGCTAGTTTTGGACCTGAAGTATCCCTGGACTATGCCGTCTGTCTTCGATCGCGGCGACAGGGCTGTGCCAACAAATTGTACCAGCTAACAGCAAACACGTCGAACTTAAGCTTTGTTGTTTCTTCGCTGGCAAATGTACATGCAACCAAATGCATGCGTCTAGAGCCATTGGATGTACTTACTTGCAAGTTAAGTTACATGCTTTGTTAGCTGTAGTGCACTGCTTCTGTGCTGCACAAAGACTAAGACACCATATGAAGCATGCATACCCTTTTTTTCTCTGTCGAAGTTTGCATATATATGTTGCTTTCACCTGCATCTCTAAGGATCTCCTCTCGGTGGGGCGATGGTATTCACAATGCAAAACAGAGACCGTTGACTCGTTGTTTTCTCCGACGCTCGGTCGACGCATGAATGGTTCATATGCAACTACGGACGTACGTGGCTATACTGATTAAAAATGGTGGCCTCGGCCACACCCGGCCAAGTACATAACTAGCTCCGTCGTTCGATCGATGATACCGTGAGCTCCAACTGCGTCGGCAATGGCGGCCGAAGCCGGAGCCAGCAGTAGCGCGGACGACCAGCTGCATGAACGGTACGAGGTGGAGCAGAACTCCATCGGCGGGGGCGCCTACGCCGACGTGTACCCGGCCAGGCACCGCCTCACCGGCCGCCGTGTCGCCGTCAAGATATTCCACGCCCCCGTTCATCTGGACGAAGGAGGAGGAGGGCCAGAGAGGGAGATCCGGATCATGAAGCTGCTGCGGCACCACCCCCACGTCATCCGCTTCTACGAGGCCGTCGCCACCGGCAACGGCGGCCACAAGAAGAAGAGAAAGAAGAAGCAGCAACCGCAACAGCCATGCATCGTGATGGAGTTGGCCGAGTCCGGGGAGCTGTACAACCACGTCCTCTCCAGCCCCGGAGGCCTGGAGGAGGGCGAGGCGCGGCGGGTGTTCCGGCAGCTGGCGTCCGGCGTGGCCTACTGCCACCGGAACATGGTGGTGCACCACGACCTCAAGCTCGAGAATGTCCTACTGGACGCCGGAAACAACGTCAAGATTGCCGACTTCGGGTTCAGCAACATATTCGGCCCCGTCCAGGTCCCGGGGGCTGACTGCGGGAGCCTCCTCTACGCCCCACCGGAGGTGATCGCCGAAGGGGGAGGAGCAGGGAGACATCTTGGTCCGGAGGTGGACATGTGGAGCTGTGGCGTCATCCTCTTCGCCATGCTCTGTGGCTACCTCCCCTTCGATGGCCCCGATGATGAAGCTATCAAGAGGACAATCAACGTAAGTACCCACTTCGATCTACAAGCTACGGACTTCATTAATTCATCGTCTCTTGATTGGTTGATTGATTGATGTCGATATTTTTATGGCTAATTTGCAGATTGGGAATGTGAGGATGCCAAGTAGGATGTCGGACGAGCCGAGGGAGCTCATCTCAGGCATGCTTCAGGTGAACCCCGAGGAGCGGATGAGCATCGACGAGGTGTGCTACCACCCATGGCTCCAACATGGCATCCCTCCATACCTCACAATGCCGCCTCCAGTCCATGATGCCAACACCAATATCCTCAAGGTATCATCCCACTCTCCTCATCTAGATCTTGGAACATATCTGAGCATATACATTTATTTGTTCTGAATTTTGTTTGCAAGTTCCATCAGGTTTGTGATGATACCGTTGAGGATGTAGTCAGGTTGATGGATGGGTTGGACAAGATTAATCTTGTTGAGTTGCTGCACAATGGAGTCGAAAACCAAGTATTACCCAAACCAACCATATCCACCATGTCTCTGTAGAGTAAATAGATAGTACTGATGACTTAGTCTTGATTAACGAATGTTTTAATTTGTGGTAGGCGACAATTGCATACTATCTCATGTTGGACAAGCGGCATGACGCTCCTACTCGTTACGTGGCGTTAGTGCATGCATGATCAGGCAATGACGGTACATCAACACTATTACTACACACATATTTGTTTTTAGTTCACGACCTAAGAAAGCTAAACCCAGCTTGTGTACCGTGATATTGGACAGGCGATCATTGATTTAGTCGATCCTGCTACTATAGAACACAACCTTTTTTTTAGATCATGTACCGTGGCATTCGACAGGAAGGCATCAATAATACTACTACCACACTTGAGCCAATAACACAACAGGTCGTAGTGGCAGCTGATCGACATATCTGCTTTCTCAATTGCAGGTACTACCGTCGTCACTACTTGTGAGTATTAAAACAAAATGTACATAATTAATTTAAACACATGTGTGCTGCAGTGTCATATCGAGCTTGTTTTAATTTGTAGTTGTACAAGAGGCAAAGGTGATGAGGAAACTTCAATACCAGCAGACTCACATCGAGTTATACAACTACTGCCAAAGCTTGTTATAATGAAGTTTTGTCCTAGAGAGTGATGTAACTTATTAGCAAGCTGGATTATATGTGTAACATCCTAAGTTTCAAAATGCTTACTCCCAATCTGTGTTGGGCCGACTTGCACACTTGGCCAGACTTAACATCAGGTTACATGATGCCTTAAAGTCAATAAAGTGTCACCGTAATGTCAATAAATATTTTCTTACATGTGTGCTGGCCAAACAAAATTTAGTTCTAATTGTGTGAAGCAAGAACATATAACATCAAAGATTGTGAATTATGCATGAATATTGGTTATGCTACATATATTTTGTGATAAAAATGCATAATGGCACAAATAGTAATTTATTCTGCCATCGCTCAAGAACTATTATTTGCAACTTCAGGTAGATGCTTCTATCATATGCCACATATCACTATATATAAAGAGAGTTCGACATTGTATTGTTTTATTATTATCCGGTCAACGTGCATTTATACATCACCTTAAATATCATGAATATCACCTTTGTTCGAAATATATATCATCAAACATAGTGTATATGCAAGTGAATTTGTCTACCTGAAAGTACTCGTGAGTTCATATGTTGTATATAATATGCATATATTTGTCTATCTGTAGTGTCTACATGGATAACCACATTATGGTTCCGCTGCACTCAACACTCTCACTACCGGATTTGCTGAGTGTACCTCCTAAAACACATTCGGGAAAACCTATTTTGCCAAGTGTAAGGGAAAAACACTAAGCATTCCTATTTTCTTTCTTACTTGTAGGACTGTATTGATTTTTTTAATTAACTTGTTCTATTTTTATTATTCAAAGCTGATGTACCAATAATAATCTTTTTATAATTTTAGGACTAAACTAGAACAAACTTGTAGTTATAATTTGAATTGCTTTGTGCAATATGTTGAAAATTCATTTAACTGGGAAAATGTAGCTTAAAGCGAGAAAATTCTTACCATTTGGGATTGACCATCTAATATGGTTGTCGTGGTATTGTGCACGGCATATGTCACTGGGGGTGACTTCTTGCGTGGGGACACAGGTGGCGTGCGACGGCGTGTGCGCGGGATTGGATATGAGCAAGGTGAACACCGAGACGTACCCAGGTTCGGGGCCCTCGTGAGGAGGTAACACCCCTACTCCTGCCTAGCTGTGGTATATCGTGGTCACAAGGTGTTACAATGGTGCTCCTCGAGCTGTATCGAGTGTTCTCTTCCTGCTAGGAGATGAGGTGAGTCTCTGGGGTGAACTGGGATCCAAACCCTTGTTACGTAGGATCCGGCTCTCCTTATATAGGCAGAGCAGCCGGTTACAGAGGCGGCTACCCGGCGTCGGGTCGCGGAGACAGGCCGCCGGTAAGGACGTGGCCATGGTGGGAGGCCGTGACAGCATGCGCAATGATGGCCTATCCTCCCTGTCTTGTCGATCGTGGGCCACGCGGTACGGCCCACGAAAGCCGACGTCATCTTTGACTTCGGGGGCGCGGAGCAGCGCGGGGTCTATCCTCCTCTTGTCTTCTAGTCCTTCGACGCCTACGAAGGGGATCCTAGGTGCCAGCGAGGCCAGCGGCCGGCAGCCGGGTCCTGACAACCGGCTCGGAGGGGGAACCCGGAAGATTCCCTGACCTTGCGGTTACCCGGGGAGAATATCCCCGACAGTAGCCCCCGAGCTCTTGGAGGTTTAGAAGCCGGCACGGCCAGAAGCCTTCAGGAGCTAACAATGTCCTTGCTGCCTTTGCTAGCGTCGAAGAAGTGATCGCGAGAAAGAAAGACTCCGGCTGGTGGGAGTTCCGGCCAGGGGGAATACCGGTCAGCGGGAGCGCCGGCCTGCGGAGACGACGCGTGCCGGGCTTTCCGCCGCTATCGTCAGGGATGACGTGGGCCACGTTGCGCGCGGCCAGGCGTGGGGCGACTCCTCGATTTCCGGAGCGGGATCTTTTGTGGCAACCGCACACACGTGGGATTGTGTGCGGCAACCGCCGGTTGGTGGAGATCGTGGTCTGCTGTTACTGCCCGTGCGTGATGATGAGGGACCGTGATTGCACGACCTGTGGCAGGGCAGCGCGTCAGTTACCGTTCCCCCCCTTTAAATATTCACCGCTGCGGGAGGGGACGGATTTTACTGTGCACTGCCTCCTTTCCCTCTTCTTCTCCTTCCTTGAGTCCAGCACTTCCCTCGCATCCAGCATAGGACCGAGATACTCGAAATCCGCCGACGCCACCATTGATCCCTCGTCGGCGATGGTGCTGAAGGGCGACTGGATGGGCTCGACGGTGCTGCGGAGCGAGCTGAAGTGCTACCAGCGCGAAGGTTACCTGCCGCCGAAGGAGCTCGTGGAGTGGTGCGTCCCGCCGCCGAACGAGGTCTCGCCGGTCCCGAGGGCAGGCGAGCGCCTCGTCTTTATGCAGCACATTGAGCGCGGGTTCGGGCTTCCCATTAGCCCGTTCCTATGGAGGTTCCTCGACTTCTTCGGAATCCAGATGCATCACCTCGGCGCCAACGCCGTCTTGATGCTGTCCTACTTCGTCACGCTCTGCGAGGTGTATTTGGGGGTCCTGCCCAGCGTCGGGTTTTTCAGGACCCTCTTCTACCACAAGGGGCACCCGGTGACGGGCGGCGGGCGCCTCGCTACTTGCGGGGCCGCGACGGTGGCGTGCCGGACGTCGGGGACGCTCCTCAAGCTCTCGATCTTGGACTCCGTGCGGAAGTGGCAGCAGAGCTACTTCTATGTGAAGAACAAGACGAACGTCGACCACATCGGCCTGGGGCCGTACGTGCCCGGGCGCCGGAGAAGACAACTGGGGTGCGCCGCGTGGAGCCACCCACCCGGAAGGCTCCGAGTTGGTGGGGCGGATGAAGGTTCTGATTCGCGACGGGCTCTCGTCTCGGGACCTGGTGCTCTTCTGGATATCGCACCGGGTGATGCCGCTGCAGGCGCGGCAGCACAAGATGTGCTTTCTTGATGGGAACGCGGACCTGACGCGCATGTCGCGGAACGACCTCCCGTTCGAAGCGTTGGCCGGCTGGCTGATCACCGTCACCAAGCTGACGGTGGAGAAAGGATGGACTTGGGGCCTTCTGCCGTTCTGCCGTGTGAACCGACCCCATTCGGTGAGTGTTCCTTTATTTCGCCTCGTCGTGTCGACCTTGATGTCTTTGGGCGCCTCTGAATCTTGCTGTGCCTTTCGTATTTGTAGTTGTTCGCATGCCAGGTTGCCGAGGATGGTCCGAATGGCCCGGAGTTCACCGCCAACCTGGACGACCTTGTTGAGGGAGCCGGGGAGAATCAGCCTCAGGATGATGATGAGGATGACGACGAGGGTGACGTAGGCGCCGGGGCGCTCCTGGCGGCCGACGTCGAGGAGGAGAGCCAGGCTGAGGTCTCGGGGCGGCCTCCGGTCGGTCTGTCCCCCGGGTCGACATACGCGACTGGCCGGAGGACAAGAGCGATGACGGAAAGCACCACGTCGCCGAGGATTCCGACGTCGAGGAGATTCCTCCTCCGGCCGGCGCTGCGGCGTCCAAGCGGGCGAGGACCTCCGGGGAGACAAGCCGAGCGCCGCAGCCGCCCGCCACCAAGAGATCGAAGCCCATCCACTCCAGACCGCCGCGGCGACCGCACCGCCTGGTGGCTCCCGGGTGAGTTTCTTCATAGAGGCGCTGGTGGGGGAACCTTTTGCTGGTTTCTGTTTTTCTTCTTACGGCGGCCATCCTCCGCAGGGCCATGGAATCTGTGATCGACGACAGCACGATGCGGGGCGGGTTCCCGCTGCCCAGCAATGTCGGCGACGGCGAGGTGGAATCGGCCGCGCCTCGAGCCCCGATGCCCCAGCCGGATGACTTTGCCCGGGTGACGCACGAGGCCCAAGGCAGAGACGGCAGCACGGCCGACCCATCCACCGCCCAGGCGGAGATGCAGATCGTGGTGTTCGACGCGACCGCGCAAGCGGACGCGGCTCCCGAGCAGGTGGTCGCACGGGTCGACGACGTGATGATGGAGGCGGTGGTTCTGCAGCCGGTCCTGCAGCCGGAGCCGGTTCGCCAGACAGGGTACCCGCTGGGCATGGAACCGATCAACGACCAGGCGCGGGTCGATGCGGCCACGGCGATGGAGGAGGTGGAGCAGCTGGTGGAGGCCGGGCACCAAAGTGACCTTAGGCTGGAGCAGCACTGTGAGATGGCGGCGCCAGTCGCGGTCGTCAGCGAGATGGAGAAGAACATCAATTCCGGGCTGGCCGGGATCGGGATGATCCGGGAGTCGGTCGAGGTGAGTTCTTCGTGGCTGCGGGTGCCTAGAGCTGGTGTCGGGTCACCGGAGAGATCTTGACTTGTTCCTTCTTCTTTCCAGAACGCGCTACGGGGTCGATGAGGCGGAACCAGCAGCGGGAGGACGAGGTGCGGCTGCTCGAGCAGCAACTTGAAAACAACAAGAGTAAGCGTCCTGCCTCATATATCTTCTCCTTCCTTATCCTGTGTCGGGGCTGAGGCAAACTTCCTTGTGTAGGCTCGACGGCGGAGGCAGTCGCGGCCAAGGTTCAGGAGCACGAGGAGGCGACGAAGGCGCTCTGTGAGCGCGCCTCCCTGGCGGATCAGCTGGCGGCCGAGGCGGAGCAGCGGCGGAAGGCCGACGCTACCCGCGCGGCGGAGTATGACAAGCTTGTCGGGTGGAAGGACTCGCTGGTGGAGCAGCTGGAGACGGCGAAGAAGGAGAAGGGTGAGGCCACCGACATGCTTGCCGAGCGGGTGGCGGCCCTCGAGCTCTTGAAGCAGAAGGAGGAGAAGCAGCGACGTGAGCACAAGCAAGCCACCAAGCTTCTCGAGGACCGCCAGAGGGAGCTGGAAGGGGAGTTGTCCCGGGTCGACGAGGTCGTCGTCCGTAAGTTTCTTGCCTTTAATGTTTTCTTCGTGCTTCTTTTTCTTGGTCTTGATCCTTTTCTTCCGGTTTTCAGGCTTCTACTCTGACATCGGCGAAGCAGCGCCTGAGGGGACTACCGAGGACCGGGTCACCGCGCTTGGTGAGTTGGCGGAGCGGTTCCACAAGATCGGCGCCGACGTCTACAGCACGCTGTGGCCGGAGGGCGGGGCTGACACTGCTGCTGATGTCGCAGCCCAACTCCACGACATACCCAAGGCCCTGGACACCTTCCAGGACACGGCGGCTCGCGGGGGGTCCGAGATGACGATAGCGGTGATGCTCTCCTGGTACAAGCATGTTACGGCGAAGAGGCTTTCTTCCGGCCTCCGGGAGGGTGCCGTCTTCCAGGAGCTGCGCAAGGAGCCGGGTGTCGCGCTTGTCGCCAGCCGTATCATGCGGATGGTGGACTTTGGGGACATCGTACCTCTGGAGCCGGAGGTGGAGAAAGAGATAGCCGCGGAGCAGAGCCCTGGATTGGAGCGGGCGGTTGGACAGACCTCGGAGGCGACGAGGACCACCGAGCCGGATCGGGAGCCGACGACGGCCACGGGGTCGACCCCGGAGGCGACGAAGACCGCCGAGCCGGAGGCTTGAACTTGATTCCCGGATGCCGGGCGTATTTGTGTTTAAAGAACTTCTTTGCTTTTGTTGCCTGACGTACTTGTTGGGCCTGCTTGTGAACCTTGATGCGGAGCTTCTGACTCCTTTATCTATTTTGCTTTTGTACTTGTGAGTTTTTTCCTTTATCTCGATGCCGAACGGGCATCCCCCAGCCCCCGAGTTTGGGTCGGCGTGCCGCAGGGAGGCCGGGTCGGAACTTCTTCTTTCTTCCCTGGCTCTTTTTTCCTTCTGTGTATTGGTTCTTTCCGTCCCCAGCCCCCGAGTTTCTTGCTGGCTAGCGGCGAGGGAGCTGGGTCGGGTGCCGGGTAC
Organism: Poa pratensis; assembly: GCA_947311845.1. NCBI lineage: Eukaryota > Viridiplantae > Streptophyta > Magnoliopsida > Poales > Poaceae > Poa > Poa pratensis. Next base: position 22,604,080 of record CAMZMU010000094.1, on the reverse strand, counting down.
CGGCTGGCCGGGACCGGGCTCCAGTGTTCGTGAAACTCACAAGTAGGGACAAACGTGAGCACTTGTCAGTAAAAAATTATGCGAGTAGAGGAGACGCCAGGTTTCGTGCGAGTGCAAGAAAAAACAACTCGCCCTTTTCCAATTATATCGGTCTTTTTCTTGTGCAGCTAGCCGTCCAGGCGCAGGCTCTTGCCGGCTGGCCGGGTTGCGGTCTGCAGCCGGAACCGAAGAGGCGCCGGAACGCGCATGGCACAATACTTAGGTCTAAACAACTGGTTTTGGGTGCTTCACGGGGGCCGGCGACCGCTCTTTCCCCCTATGTTTTTTCGCGTGCAAGCGACCTCGGGCTTTTGCTCTTGCCAGCCGTACTGCCGGGTTGCGGTTATGCGGCTGGAACCGAAGAGTGGGCCTCTGGTGTTAGTGCACGTTACTACTTCATCTCTGGGAAAGAATGAGCCGCAGGCGGCCGGCGAGCCCCCGGGTTACGAGTCCGGGAGGCCGGCCAAGAGAAGGAAGAGGTATGCAAACTGAAGAAAGATACAAAAAAGGCCAGCCCCCGAGTGTAGCTTGGGACTGCCTACCTTATTCATGATTTGGGTACAGGGGTACGTACATCTTACACCTAAGTGTAGAAGGGACGGAGGAGGGCGGCGTTCCACGACCTCTCCGACTCCACGCCTGACGTGTCTTTCTTGTTTTTTCTAGGTTTTCTCGCGTCAACGAGGTAGTAGGCGTCGTTATGCAGGACCTCGCTTATGATAAAAGGGCCCTCCCATGGCGGGGATAGTTTGTGCATGCCTTTCTTGTCTTGGATCCACCGAAGGACGAGGTCTCCTTCGCGAAATGCGATCGGCTTCACGCGACGGCTGTGGTATCGACGTAGGCTCTGCTGGTAGATGGCTGATCTTGACAGCACCAGCTCGCGTGCTTCTTCTAGGAGGTCGACTCCTTCCTCTCGCGCCTTTTTTGCTTCCGCCTCCGTGTACAGGACCACTCGCGGCGCGTCGTACTCGATGTCGACTGGCAGGACTGACTCGACGCCATACACGAGGAAGAACGGGGTGTAGCCGGTCGATCGGTTGGGCGTCGTGCGCAGGCTCCAGATCACGGAGGGCAGCTCGTCGAGCCAGCACCCGGGAGCTCGGTGTAGTGGTTCTTCTAGCCGGGGCCGGATGCCGGACAGGATCAGGCCGTTCGTTCTTTCGACCTAGCCATTGGTTTCCGGGTGCGAGACGGCGGCGAGGTCGAGGCGGATGCCTCTGCGGCCGTAGTAGCGCGCGAAGACGCCCTTGGCGAAGTTCCTGCCGTTGTCGGTGATGATGCTATGCGGATACCCGTACCGGCTGATGATGTCCTCGAAGAAAGCGATGGTGTTGTAGCCGTCGAGCGTTTTGATGGGTTTCACCTCGATCCACTTGCTGAACTTATCCACCGCCACTAGGAGGTGCGTTAGCCCGCTTTGCGCTGTCCGGAAAGGACCGACCATGCGAGTCCCCATACAGCAAACGGCCATGTGATGGGTATGGTCTTCAGAGCCGACGTCGGCTGGTGCTGCTGCGACCAGAAGAGCTGGCAGCCCTTGCACTTGCGGACAAGCTCTTCCGCGTCTGCCAGCGCGGTGGGCCAGAAGAAACCGTGACGGAGCGCTTTGGCCACGATGGCCCGTGATGACGCGTGGTGGCCGCATTCGCCTTGGTGTATGTCTTTGAGGAGGTCGCAGCCGTCCTCCCACTTTACGCTGCGTTGGAACACGCCGGAGACGCTGCGCTTGTACAGCTCGCCGTTGATGATGGTGTAGGCGTTGCACCGGCGCACGACTTGCCTTGCCAGGACCTCATCCTTCGGCAACTCGTCCTTGACTATGTAGGTGAGGAAGGGCTGCGCCCAAGATGGCACTTCCTGGACGGCGAAAACGTTGTCTGTCGTCCAGTCCTCAGCCCCTGGGTCCGTGGAGCCGGAGGACGGCGTCGGGTTCCCAGCCCCCGAGTCGACGATCATGTCTCCTGGGTCCGCGGAGCCGGTAACCGTGGTGGAGGTCGGGGGTCCGAGATCCAGTATGTAGATGGACTCGGAGTCGGGTGATGATACGATGGACAGCTTGCGCAGGTGCTCGAGGGAGATGCTGGGCGGAATGGCCTGTCGGGTAGAGCCTATGCACGCAGGGTGTCGGCCGCTTCGTTGTTCGCGCGCGGGATGTGATGGAACTCACATCCTTCGAAGCAGCCGGAGAGCTGCTGGACGAAGAAGCGGTAGGAGGCCATGTTTGCGTCCTTTGCGTCCCAGTTACCCGACACCTGCTGCACAATGAGGTCCGAGTCCCCGAAGCACATGATCCGGTGGATGTTCATGCTTTTAGGGAGCTGGCGTCCGTGGGCGAGCGCCTCGTACTCGGCGACGTTGTTGGAGGTGGTGAAGTGGATCTGCAGGATGTACTCCAGCTTGTCGCCTTTCGGAGAGGAGAGGACGATGCCGGCTCCTAAGCCCCCGCGCATCTTGGAGCCGTCGAAGTGCATTAGCCAGTGCGAGGAGTCGGGAGCCGGTGGCAGGTATTGCGTCTCCGCCAAGTCCACGAAGAACTCGGCGAGGAACTGGGTCTTGATGGCCACCCTTGGCTCGTAGAGGATGTGGTGAGCTGCCAAGACGACGGCCCACTTGGCGATCCGGCCAGTGGCATCCCTATTGCCAATGATCTCTGAGAGGGGAGAAGAGCTCACCACCGTGATGGGGTGCTCCTGGAAGTAGTGCTTGAGTTTTTTGGCGGCGAGGTACACGCCATAAGCCATCTTCTGGTAGTGAGGGTAGTTTTGCTTGGAGGTTGAGAGCACCTCACTCTGGTAGTACACGGGACGCTGCACGAGCTGCGTCTTGCCTTCCTCCATGCGCTCTACCACAGGGACAACGCTGACCACCTGGTTAATGGCAGCGATGTACATCCTCATCGGCTCCTTGGGCATTGGAGGAGCGAGGACCGGTGCAATCGACAGGGCCTTCTTGAGGCCGAGGAAGGCGGCGTCGGCTTCATCGTTCCAGTGGAAACCGCCTGCTCGCCTGAGAAGGCGGTACAGGGGAGGGCCTTCTCTGCTAGCCGATTGACGAACCGGCTGAGGGAGGCGAGGCAGCCGGCAAACTTCTGCACGTCTCACAGGTTCCGAGGCTGGTGCATGCGCTTGATGGCGGAAATCTTGTCTGGGTTAACCTCGATCCCTCGAGCCGACACGAGGAAACCGAGTAGCTGGCCCGCCGGGACGCCGAACACGCACTTCTCCGGGTTCAGCTTCATCTGGAAGCGGCGGAGGTTGGCGAACGTCTCCTCGAGATCGCCAAGGAGGGTGCCTCGCTCCTTGGTCTTGACGACGATGTCATCCACGTATGCGCGCACATTGCGGCCGATCTGGCTGTGCAGGCACTTCTGCATGCACCGTTGGTAGGTGGCCCCTGCGTTTTTCAGGCCAAATGACATGGTGACGTAGCAGAAGGCACCGTACGGGGTGATGAAGAACGTTTTTAAGTAATCCTCAGGGTTCAACTTGATCTGGTGGTAGCCAGAGTAGGCGTCCAGGAACGAGAGCAACTCGCAGCCGGCTGTAGAGTCGATAACTTGATCGATCCGGGGCAAGGCGAAGGGATCCTTGGGGCAAGCCTTGTTCAGGCTGGTGTAATCGGTACACATGCGCCAAGTATCATTTTTCTTCAAGGCGAAGGGATCCTTGAGGGAGTTCATGGAATACTTCCATGATGAACCCGGCTTCCAGCAGCCGGGCTATCTGTTCTCCGATAGCATTTCTTCTCTCTTCCGCGAAGCGGCGGAGGGCTTGTCGTACCGGCTTCGTGCCCGGTTTCACATGGAGCGAGTGCTCGGTGAACTCCCTCAGTACACCCGGCATGTCTTTTGGAGACCACGCGAAGATATCCCGATTCTCACGGAGGAAGTCGACGAGCTCGCCTTCCTATTTGCTGTCGAGGCTTGACCAGACGAGCACGAACTTGGTGGGGTCGGTCGGGTCGAGGAGAACCTTCCTGGTATCTTTGGCGGCCTTGAAGGCGGACTCGCCCGTCGGCTTCTTGGCATCGGGAGCTGGCGTCGGGTCGCCGGCGACCTTGCACTTGATTTCTTTCAGCTCCTCGGCTAGGAGGATGGCGTCCGCCATTTTCGTGCCAGCCGATGCGCAGTCCAGGGAGCGCCGGTAGTCGCCCACGACGGTGATGATGCCCTTTTCGCCTGGCATCTTCATCTTCAGGTATGCATAGTGGGGGACGGCCATGAACTTGGCGAGGGCGGGGCGCCCGAGTATCGCGTGGTACGCGCTCTGGTGGTCCACCACCTCGAACCAGATTGGCTTGTGTCGGTAGTTCTCCTTTGTGCTGAAAATGACATCCAGCTTGATCTGGCCCATCGGGGAGCACGAGAGCCCCGACACTATGCCATGGAAGGTCGTCGAGCTGGGTTCCAGGCGGCTCAGGTTGATGCCTAGCTTCTCCGCCGTGTCGCGGTAGAGTATGTTGATGCTGCTACCGCCGTCGATGAGGACGCGGGAGAACGTGACGGCGGTGCTGTCTGTGAGGATGAGCGGGTCCAGGAGCAGCGCGTAGCCGCCTGGACGCGGCATGACAGCCGGATGGTCCTCGCGCCCCCAGGTGATGGGCTTCTCTGACCAGTTCATGTACTAGGGGACGGGAGGGACGGTGGCGTTCACCTCTGCGTGACGCTGTCGCCTGGCACGCTTGTCATCACGCTCGCTAGTGTAGATGACATAGGTAGCATCCCGGTTGGGGAAAGCTCCACGGTTGTCGGGTTGCCGAGCCGGGGACCGGCGAGGCGGAGTCCGACATTGGTTGTCGGGTGCCCGGCGGTCGCCGTCGCGGCCGTGATCGTCGCTGCGGTTGCGGTTGTTGTCGCGGTTGCCGTCAGCCAGCACACGGGTAGGGGCTGCGGGTAGGCCCTCGCCGCGGGCGATCCGAGCAGTCCAGCTGCACTGCCGGGTGGTGTGGTTTGCTGGGCTGCGGTCAATGCTATGGTACTTGCAGGGCATGTCGAGCATGCTGTCGAGGGTGTACCGGTTCTTTTGCCACGGGCGGCTTTCCCTCATGCGGTCTCCGTCTGGGCGACGGCGACCTTCCTCGCCGAGAGCGACGTACTGAGAATCGCGGCGGTTTTCCGAGTATAGGCCCTTCCTCTTGTTGCGGTCGTCGCGCCGGCCATCCGCGTATCGCCTGGAGGAGCCGGCCTCATCGCGGTCTCGAGGCGGATCTTTCTTCTTCGCCTCGCCGGCAGCCGACTTGGCGGGGTCGGGTAGCCCGACCGGCGCCTTCAAGGCGGAGTCAGCTGTGGCATACTTCTCGGCGATGTCTAGGAGGTAGGCCATGTTGTCCTGCTCCGCCCGCAGGAGCTTGTGCTTGAGCATGGTGTCGCCGTGGCAGCAGTCAGTGAAGTAATGGATGGCCTCACGCTCTTCGATGCCCTCGCGGGAGTTGCGTAGCTCGGACCAGCGGTGAGGTAGTCGCGGTCGGACTCCTTTTCTTCTTGGGTGCAGAGCTGCAAGTGGCGCGGGCGCTTGTAGGTGCTGTTGAAGTTCCCGACGAAGACTTCCTGGAAGTCCAGCCAGGTGTTGATGCTGCCGTCCGGCAGGCTGTTCAGCCAGATGCGAGCCGTGCCCACCAGCATGAGTGGGACGTAGCGCACGGCCACCCGCCTGCTGCCGCCGGCTATGCCGACCGCAGTGAGGTAGTCCAACAGCCAATCTTCCGGCTTCGCGGAGCCACTGTACTTGGGCGTCTCCCGGGGGAGGTAGAAGCGAGACAGGAATGGCTCCTTCCGGATGCGGGGGCCGAAGCAGTCGTGGTCGTGGCAGTCCTGTTCTTCGATGGCGCGTGAGGCGGTCACCTTGTTGATGCGGCCGCGCGCGTCGGCATCGGGTTCCGGTCCCAGAGGGCCTAGCCGGCTACCGACGGGCGCCTTGCCGCTAGCCCGAGTCGGCCCAAGGTTGGCCTTCCCTTTCTCGGTCCGCGCTCTGTCGCGGTCCTAGTCGTCATCTTGTCTGGTGCCGGCGTGATGGGTGCGATCGCCGGTATCTCGGTCATCCTCTCGCCGACCACCAGGGTGCGGTTGTGCCCGTCGGGGCGGTGCTTGTCCTTGCCCGAGTTGACGCTTTTCTCAGGTCCGCCGGAGGCCCGTTGCTTGTTGCCGACCAGCGAGGAAGCTCCTCTGGACTTGCTGGTCTCCGGGTGGGGGTCGCTGATAACCCCCAAGAGCAGGGGATCACTGTAGCACCTCTCAATGTGGAAGTAGGGTATCGATCCGCAGGAGCAAGAAGAAAAAGTTATCTATTCCCTACAACTAAAGTGTCACAAGTTTTAGTTGATTATGCACTAAACAGTTTAAAGAACAAGATGGTTGATTTAATGGATGGAAGTTTAATGTAACAAAACAAGAATGTAAAAGTGTCCCAATCCTCTTCAATGCAAGAGGACAAGACAAAGGTTTTCTCTTATAGGAACAATGGACATGGGTTCATGGGTTCACTCAATCCTCTCTCCCATCTATGGTGATTATCATGTTATAGATAAAAAGTACACACAATTGTCATGCTTTAATGGTAAACTTCTATGACGGCTACATGTCCTAAAACACATAGTTGAAAGAAAATAATCATTTGTGTTGCTAGGTCACCCTCGTAAGGCTAGCGTGGTTTGTTGTCACTCCCACATCATACTTCTTCCTTTTTACCCCCAGATAAAGGATGTTGGGCTGTATTGTGTCACTCAATACATATGCGTTGTCACATCGGCCATCCCGTACCTACATACATCATACTTCATAATGGACAATATTCTAAACACTAGTGCAATGATTCATATTTCGTGTGCATGACCACATCTCTCTCATCTATCTACACTTGGTGGTGTCAATCACCTCATGACATGGATAAACAAGGCATTATGCATAAATCGAACCATCACATGCATCATAGAATATCTCCAAAGTATGACAAGTCATAAAAGATCCAACACAACGGTAAATGCATAACAAATATCATCTCATACCACAATATCCACCATAGGAATTACATAGATAGATCCATACTTATGCAAGGCACATCATATGGACTTCAACAATGATCATACATAGAGAGATTAGATCAAGTTACCACCACAAACCCAAAGTCCAGGGGGTGGACTACTCCCCCTTCATCATGGTGATGATGGTGGAGATGTTGGAGAAGATGGAGACCACCCGGCAGCGCCCCGCCGGAGTTTTCCCCCTCCAATCTGCAGCTCCAGGTCTTCTGTTTCGTGGTTTTGTGTTTCTGCGGCGCTCCTTTCCGAAGCGTCGGGGACTATTTTTATAGTCGTTTTTAGGTCAAGACGGAGGCTCGGGAAAAGATCGACGCAATCGGAGCTCGAGGCCCAGATGGGGGGTCCCACGCGGCCAAGGAATCTGGCCGCGTGGGCCACCTCTTTTGGCCCTCGGGCCTCCGTTTGTTCGCTTCCTTCGCTCTACGCTTCGTTCCTTCCAAAAACTGATGCTCGTAAATATTAGGTCATTTGGACGTCGTTTGGGTCCCTGAAACATCAAAATATAGAAAATAGGGTTTTCTGCCTGTGCAGGGTTAATTCCAGAAAAATAGGGAAACAATGAAATATTCCCAAAATCAATATAAAACAATGATATAACCCTTATATGATGCAAATATGATTGAAATATAAGTAATATAATGCAAAGTTCATGTATGCATTTTACATGCATCAACATCCCCAAGCTTAACCTATACTCGTCCTCGAGTATGAAGGTGATAAAACTAACATGGACTTTGCTTTTTAATACTATCAATGGATATCAAAGATGATTACTATTGCTACATAGAGTCAAATGATTCATTCTTCAAAGGAGTAGCAATATACAAGATAGATTATGAAGTGATATCAAATATTCAATGTAAGGATGTTCAATGATAATTCACAAAGTGTAACATAGAAGAAAGTACTATGGACCAAATGTATGCATAATGAAAAGTAAAAACATCCTATAATGGTCATAGAGTATTCTTGTAAATCTGAATATAAAAGGTGGACACTTTGGAAAGATATATAAATAAGTAGAGGTAAAACATGAATAAGTTTCATCTAGCTTCCAAATGCTTCTACTTAAGTTAATGTTTGCAATGTGGTATTCATTGGTGTCAAGCTCTCATTACCCCTATCATAGCATCTTGAATGGTTAAAGTTTAAAGTGAAAGCAAATATGAGTAGTATGCTTGACAAAGTATGGGTTGAATGTCTCATGCCCCGTGAATACGAGTACCTACACCACGGTGTTACTCAACTTGGGACACAAAGCAAGTTCAAGTTAAAGTCATTGTAAGTAATATAATAGCGTCATCAAGAGCGTCAACTGGGGTACCTCTTGCCTCAGGACATGGAACAAGCCCATGTCAAAATGACAAGACAAACAAAATGAACAATCTCACACTTTTTATTTACTATTTGTATAGCTTTTTATTGTGGTGCATCACTGAATGTTCACTAGCATGTAAGTAAATTTCCACCATGAATGATGCATGGCTTAGATTAGCGGCCCAGGCGTCTCTCTAGCCATTTATACAAACTCATCAAACTTACTAAGTTTCCGCATTTATTTGGCACCATGATAAGCATCCATAAACAAAAGTACATGATATCAACTAAAATATAAGAGCACGTTGAAAGCTTGCCATGTGACAGCACATATGAGCTAACTCCCAACCAAGACTCTTGTCAAGCTCACAACTTCATAATTTTAATCACAATGGTTCATGTTTATTAAGTGCAATAAAAGTAAAGTGTGCATCAAGTTCGTGAGAGCTTTTTAACCAACTTTTCCCATAACAATCAATAACATAAGCATTTTAATTCAGAAGTATAGATAATACAAATAACATGATAAACATACTCGGAATAGCATAAAGCTAATAGGTAGATATGGTGGACTCACTGGAAAAACTTTGGTTGAAGGTGTTGGAAAACAAGTTTTTACTTGTTGGAATTTTTGGGCTAGCAAGAGGGAGAAAGTTGACCGTCTAAATGCATGCATAAGTGTCCATAGAACTAACCAATCCATGTTAAACAAAGTAAAGTAACATTCAGCATCAAAACATGAATAAAAGATAGCTCTTGATAAAACACTTGCAAATTAATACTCATTAAAAAGCACATGAATCATGCAACTATATGTATCTTTTTGAATCAACTCAAACATCCCTTTCCCAATCTTTTTAATAGCATCCAACTTAATTCAACCCAAATTTCCAGTAGCTCTCTCATATATAAATGATAGTGGTGGTCTCAAAAAAAAAACAAACCGAAATAAAAAAAATAAAAGACGCTCCAAGTTTATGCGATAAAGTGCATTGATCGAAAAACAGAAGTTAGACGTGTGCAAACCGAGAGTGTGTTGGTCCAATGGGGTTGTCTTCACATCCCCAAGCTTATGGTCTTCACCATCCTTGGATAGCTCTTGGTGCATCTCCTCTAATCCCTGTGAAAAAACTTCAAAACACCGTTTCTCCCATTTCTTTTCTGTGGGGACATTAGTAGTGATAGACAAATGAATTGCTTGCTGCATAAAATCCTTAAACAAAAATTCATATGAATGTCCAGAAAGTGTATAATGTTGTATGCCTACTTATAAACTCAATTGGATCAAAAAATTCAAGTTAAAAGTTCAAAGAATGCATCAAACAAAATGGGACAGAATCTGTCCAGAAAAACAGCAGCAGCAAAACGCATTTTTCTACCCTACTTAAATATGTCGAAAAAATCTGAAAAATTCACGCTTACAGAGGATGAAAAGTTGCAACTACAGTTCAAATCTCAGCTCATTCGGAGTTACAGAATAGAAATGAAAAATCATACCGTGCACAGATTCGTGCTGGAATAAAATCTCCGAATACAAATAGCAACCTTTTCAAACCAAAACGGGTAAAACTTGGCACTTTATTTAGACTCTATTAAACACTAAGATGAAAACTTTATTACTATGGAGTAAAATGGCAACTAAATACCAAGGTCCCAAGGTGTGCTCATGCCAATCAAGATAATGATCAAGTCAAAGCATGGCAAAAAGCAACACAAGATATGGAAACAATGGCAACGAAGTCTCACTTTCTTCCTATGCATGGGCATTTTATAGATGAATGAATCACAGCACACAAAAGTATAACCACGCATATTACCAGTTGATGTGTACAACCTATAATTTTCACAAGCATAAGGAGGGCACTTGTCACCTCCTCTTTCATAGTAGTTGCAATCACTAGAAGCAAATTCATCAATATAACTATGTGGATCATGCAACTTAGATACTTTAGGCACATAAAGAGGGTCATTGATTTTGTTATGGAATTCATTAGCATGCTTTCCTCTTTCAAAATAATTGCAAGAAACATCATAAACATTATTGTTGTGGGTGTAATGGTTATTAGTGCAAGATGATTTCAGCCCACATAAGTATTTTTCAACATATGAAAACTTCTCCTCTAAGGTGTGAATGGGAGAGCTCAAGAAAAATGTAGGACTAGCATGAATAGGAGTGTCATTACAACTAGAGATTACCCCATCACTATTTGTGTTCCCACATAAAGTAGTAACTATTTCTAAGTGTGGAGATTTATCAAGTAAATTAGGACCATCATCTAGAGTACTATCATATAGTGAATTGGGTATAGTAGGAACAATAGTAGAATCATCTTCTCCTAAGGCGTTTTGCACCCAGCCATTATGTGAATCATTAAAAGAAGTGTGCATATTGATATCTTGTTTAAATGTAGATTCATCATAAGGTTCATTATTATTAGCAATTCTAATTTCATCAACCCCTTCCACAGGTAGTATTATGTCACAAGGTGGGTCATCTAATGATTTATCATAAAACATATCCAACCCATATTCCTCATTATCTTTAAAATCATTATCAATGATGTTCTCATTAAGCATAGGTTGATCTTCCTCATCATCATCAGAATCATAAAAAGAAAGTCTATCATAAATATCATCATCAATAAAAGTTTGAGTTTGATTTTCAACCTCATATGTGGATGATGGAGGTGGCGCCTCATTTGCTTCCTCCTCTAGTTCATCATTTCCTTCATCCTTTTGCTCTTCATTGTCCTCCTCTTGGGGCTGCATGGGCATCCCCAAGCTTAGGCTTTTGTCATCTTCTTCCTGCAAAATATTAGAGCTTTCTTGGGCAGCTCTCTTCCTTGTGTCAACAACATAGATATTTTCATTAAATTCAACTATGCAGAGATCAAGGATAGTGGCAATCAAAACTTTAAATTGAGAAGCTATAGGGCAGGTTTCATGTTCATCAATGAAGGTGTATAATTCATAGGCTGCCATAAAAATAACAAATTGCTCTACTTCTTCCATCCCTAAGTGAGCATAATTCCATGTATGATAAGTTGCAATAACATGTTCTTTATTGGAAGGGCATTGGAATTCAAAGTGTCTAAAGTATTCAGAGCAACAAATTTCTTCCTCATGATAATTAAGCAGCCCACTAGCAATTTTATTTAGAAGCTCTATGTAGCCTCCTAATCTTTTCCCTTCATTTGATTTTCTAAATTCAGCAGCTATCATGGCGTTTTCATAATAGTTTTCCATTTTCTAATTTTTTTTGGGTTTTTGATATATGGATAAAGTGAATGCAAAGCTGAAAGTAAATCTAAGAAAAACTCACAACCAAACAAGTTAAAGAGGAAAACCTCCCCAAGCTTAGATGATTGCAAGATGTAAAACAAACAAAAAGAAATGCAGAACTGAAAATAAATCTAATGACTAGCACACACGAGAATAAAAACTTTAGCGCTACGCTCCCCGGCAACGGCGCCAGAAAAGTACTTGATAACCCCCAAGAGCAGGGGATCACTGTAGCACCTCTCAATGTGGAAGTAGGGTATCGATCCGCAGGAGCAAGAAGGAAAAGTTATCTATTCCCTACAACTAAAGTGTCACAAGTTTTAGTTGATTATGCACTAAACAAGTTTAAAGAACAAGATGGTTGATTTAATGGATGGAAGTTTAATGTAACAAAACAAGAATGTAAAAGTGTCCCAATCCTCTTCAATGCAAGAGGACAAGACAAAGGTTTTCTCTTATAGGAACAATGGACATGGGTTCATGGGTTCACTCAATCCTCTCTCCCATCTATGGTGATTATCATGTTATAGATAAAAAGTACACACAATTGTCATGCTTTAATGGTAAACTTCTATGACGGCTACATGTCCTAAAACACATAGTTGAAAGAAAATAATCATTTGTGTTGCTAGGTCACCCTCGTAAGGCTAGCGTGGTTTGTTGTCACTCCCACATCATACTTCTTCCTTTTTACCCCCAGATAAAGGATGTTGGGCTGTATTGTGTCACTCAATACATATGCCGTTGTCACATCGGCCATCCCGTACCTACATACATCATACTTCATAATGGACAATATTCTAAACACTAGTGCAATGATTCATATTTCGTGTGCATGACCACATCTCTCTCATCTATCTACACTTGGTGGTGTCAATCACCTCATGACATGGATAAACAAGGCATTATGCATAAATCGAACCATCACATGCATCATAGAATATCTCCAAAGTATGACAAGTCATAAAAGATCCAACACAACGGTAAATGCATAACAAATATCATCTCATACCACAATATCCACCATAGGAATTACATAGATAGATCCATACTTATGCAAGGCACATCATATGGACTTCAACAATGATCATACATAGAGAGATTAGATCAAGTTACCACCACAAACCCAAAGTCCAGGGGGTGGACTACTCCCCCTTCATCATGGTGATGATGGTGGAGATGTTGGAGAAGATGGAGACCACCCCGGCAGCGCCCCGCCGGAGTTTTCCCCCTCCAATCTGCAGCTCCAGGTCTTCTGTTTCGTGGTTTTGTGTTTCTGCGGCGCTCCTTTCGAAGCGATGGGGACTATTTTTATAGTCGTTTTTAGGTCAAGACGGAGGCTCGGAAAAAAGATCGACGGCAACGGAGCTCGAGGCCCCAGATGGTGGGTCCCACGTGGCCAGGAATCTGGCCGCGTGGGCCCCCTCTTTGGCCCTCGGGCCTCCGTTTGTTCGCTTCCTTCGCTCCCACGCTTCGTTCCTTCCAAAAACTGATGCCGTAAATTATTAGGTCATTTGGACGTCGTTTGGGTCCCTGAAACATCAAAATATAGAAAATAGGGTTTTCTGCCTGTGCAGGGTTAATTCCAGAAAAATAGGGAAACAATGAAATATTCCCAAAATCAATATAAATCAATGATATAACCCTTATATGATGCAAATATGATTTAAATATAAGTAATATAATGCAAAGTTCATGTATGCATTTTACATGCATCAGTCGCGTCAGCGTCCGACGCAGCCTGCATCCGGTTGGCGGCGTCGAGAACCTGCTGGACTCGCAAGCACTGGGCGGCCAGCTCGTCGCCCTGGAGGTTATCGAGCTCGCGCGAGACAGCTTGGCCGCGCGCATGTTTTTGGCGGGGCTGTCGTAGACGGGCATGATGAAGCTCGGCCGGATGGGATCCTCGTTCAGCCGGCCGCCGAGCGCACCTCCCTTGCGGCGAATCTCCTCCAACCTGCTGGGATGGTCGCTGGCCGGGGTGATGTTGTGGGTGGAGTCGTACTCGCGCATCCTGGCGGCGAGGCGGCGTTTGGTGCCGGCGACCTCGACGGCGCTGTCGACGAGGCGCTGGCGCTGCGCCTCCAGTTCTGCGGCTGCAACGGCCGGGTAGATTGTTGACGTTGAGAAGCGTGCGAAGCACGTCGATGGTCGCTTGGAGCGCGCCGTCCTCCGTCGTGGAAGACGTGCTCCCGTGCTTGCGTCGAGTGGTACGGACGTCCGCGTCGTGGTCGACGCCGGTGGTGAAGACCTCCGCGTAGACGTGGTACTCATCGCTGGAGTCGGAGCAAACGGACAGAGTGTCCGGACAGGGAAGTACAGTGTCAGGATACTCACTAGGGACAACGTCGATGTAGACGCGATGGCTGCCGAAGTGGACGATGGAGCCTCCGCCTGTGGGAGGGACTCCGCAAAGCAGGCGGCGTTATCCATGATGCAGTCGAAGGCGCCGAGCGTCAGGATAAGGCCTGACGCGACGCGCTGGCCGGAAGCGGTGAGGGGTCCCGTGCAGAACGTGACCCCGGTCGCCGCGCTCGGCCCCACGGTGGGCGCCAAATGTCGTGGTATTGTGCACGGCATATGTCACTGGGGTGACTTCTTGCGTGGGGACACAGGTGGCGTGCGACGGCGTGTGCACGGGATTGGATACGAGCAAGGTGAACACCGAGACGTACCCAGGTTCGGGGCCCTCGTGAGGAGGTAACACCCCTACTCCTGCCTAGCTGTGGTATATCGTGGTCACAAGGTGTTACAATGGTGCTCCTGGAGCTGTATCGAGTGTTCTATTCCTGCTAGGAGATGAGGTGAGTCTCTGGGGTGAACTGGGATCCAAACCCTTGTTACATAGGATCCGGCTCTCCTTATATAGGCAGAGCAGCCGGTTACAGAGGCGGCTACCCGGCGTCGGGTCGCGGAGACAGGCCGCCGGTAAGGACGTGGCCATGGTGGGAGGCCGTGCCAGCATGCGCGATGATGGCCTGTCCTCCCTGTCTTGTTGATCGTGGGCCATGATAACCTACAAGTATAGGGGATCGCGTGTAGCCTTTTCGATAAGTAAGAGTGTCGAACCCAACGAGGAGCTAAAGGTAGGATAAGTATTCTCTCAAGTTCTATCAACCACTGATACAACTCTACGCACACTAAACGTTTACTTCATCTAGGAAATAATACTAGAGTAACAATACGGGTATGAGAGATAGCTTTGCGAGATAATAAATACAAGAAAGTAAAAGCTAGTGCTGCAGCAATAAAGTACACTAAGTAACCATAAAGTGGTGGTGGCTTTGTCCATGATTGTGGAAATAAACTAACAGTACCATGATTGTGGAAAAGTGGTGGTAATGGTGATGGCTTTGTCCAAGATTAATTTGTAAAGATATCGGGTTCATTGTCTTCGATGCAGTTTTCTATGTGGGAGAGGCTAAATATACATGCACTCCACTACTTGGAATTACAAGTACTATATGATTGGATTGTTAGCAAACATCCGTATATACTAACAATGCATTAAGGTTTCCCCAACCGTAGCCTTAAGTTTATGGTCCTCTTACTCCCATACGTGCAACTAACCGGTTCGAGTCCTCAGGTTTCAGTCACTCCGGCAGGCCTACCCCCTTCCTTTGACATACTACTAACCCTAGAGTGTTGATCCATGCGCGCACAAATATAATGGACACCAATAGGACAGTACCATATCAACATACAACTCTAATGAATCAAAAACCTTTAGCAAAGCAATCAAAAGACAAATAAACTACACAAACATGATATAGATCATAGGATAAATATTATAGCATCAAGCACCATGTTTACATAGGACGGTACAGAGGTTTGTGGGAGGATGAACCACTGTATACAAGGAGGAATTGGCGGTGGAGATGGCGGTGAAGATGGTGGAGGAGGCAGCGCGAGGCGCAGGGCGGTGGCGGCGCCGGCGGTGGCACAGGACTCCTCCTGCGGGCCGCCAGCATGGAGAGGAGCGCTGCCCCTTAGCCTCCTTACTTCATGGCTTCTTGGGAGCCCTCTCCCATGGAGATGAGGTCCATGGGGAGGCAAAAACGTGGCTTTGGTGGCTGGAAATTCGTGGGTATGAGGTGTTTTCCACGACCTAGGTTTCCTCCCTTTATATAGCTTCTCGGATTCCCGTCATCCCATATAGGGTTTCGGTAAATCGGGCTTATCTCGGCCGTCCGGAGTCGGATTGGGCCGAATTTTATGTCCAGATCCATTAGGAGAAAATTCCCTGAAACTTTCGCGACTAGACTTTTTCCGTTTGACGTCGTCTTCTGTCCGGTACGTGACAATCGTCAAAAAGATTTTCAGACAGATTTCAGGAAAGTCCCAATTCGACTCCAACAAGGTTTCCTCTTGTATTTTTGATAATTCATACACATCAAAGAGTAAAACAAGAACATTGTGCACTTTTGCAACTATTAATAGGTTAGTCCAAATAAATCATAAACTTAATATAAAAACAAGTGTCAAAGGCATAATATTAACATGAAACAATCAAAAATTATAGATACGTTTTTAGCTAGGCACAACAATACGAAAAAGTAAAGATACAAAAGAGTTGCTACAGAAATAGACAAATTCCTTGACTCAATAAAAGAAAAATTGCAGAAATAAAAAAATAATGGGTTGCCTCCCATAAGCGCTTCTGTTTAACGCCTTTTACCTAGGCACTTAGTGCAATACATAATATTTCCAAAGTGCTGCTATTAAACCAAATCAAATTTTGTTTCTAAGTTACAGAAAGGTTGATTAAATGGCCAACTTCTAAATGAAAGGTAAGAACCATTAAGAATCAAATGAAAACGCAAAGAGGCCACTCTTCCAATAAAAGTCGGAATCTGTCCAGAAAAACAGCAGCTGGCAAACGTAATTTTTAGGTTCTCTTAAATATGTCCGAAATTTTAGCCAATTTTTGTGCATTCAGATGATTCGGTGATTTTTAGAGTTTCCAGTAAAATATGAAAAATCACGCAATGAGCAGTAGATGCTGAAAACAGAAAATCACTTTTTACATATGTATCAACTAAGCTAAATGGGTAAAACTTGGTACTTTATTTTTGATAAACTAAGAGACCAGAAGCTAAGCAAGACCTAAACATGCTAGCTACAGCAAGGAAAACTCTAAATAAAAATCAAAAGTAAAAACCAAATAAAATCAAAATAAAGAAACAAACAAAGAAGCAAAACAAAAGAAAATATTTTTGTTGTTTTGAATTTATAAGTGAAAGTAAAGAAGCAATAGAAACCAAATAAAGAGCCTAATAAAACTAAAGAAGGCAAAACAAAGACATATAAAAGCAATTATAATACAAGTTAAGACAATACATATCATGTGGACGGGTAATATAGAGTATGAACGAGACAACCTCATGTTAGTTGATGAATAGGGGATGACTCGGACATCCCCAAGCTTAGATGATTGTATCTTCTTGAATATGTTCTTGGGATGTACCTACACATCCTCAAGCTTGAGTTCTTGCGTCTTCTTATTCATCTCATATCACTATATTGATTAGATCTTATAAGCTACATCCACATAAAAACTTCACAAAACTCATTAGTAGGGTTAGTACTCATTAAATAAAATCCACTCATGTTCAAGCATTGACAAGTTTAATTTAACATTAACTACTGTATACTAACCAATTTATAACTTTTATTGATCAAGTGAAGATTATAAACATTGAGTATAAGTATAATACTAAATAAGCATAACAATCTGCCAAATCTAAACAGTCTGTAAAGATGACACTTAAAGAGATAGTTAAGTAGCTCAAATCGAAAAACTTATAACTAATGAAAGACAGATTATGATCTCAGGTTGATGCACAAAAAATTTCAGGTCAAAATACTATTCTGAGATTTATCAAGATTTTATTTACAGTGAAGCACAGAAATCTGTCTAAACTAAACAGTCAGTAAAGATAGAATTTTTCGGGACAGCTACATAACTCAAATCAGAAAAGTTAAAACTAATAAAAGAAAGCTAATAAGCATCACTTTGCACTCAAGAAATTTCAGATCAAGATCACGTTCTGGTGATTTTAAACATTTTATACGGTGGAGCACAGAAAATCTGTTTCTGGACAGCAAAGCAAAACTATCAACTTTTAATTAACTTGAGACTATAATTAGCATTTTATTTTTATGTACAGAGGTATATACACAATATTTACAATATTTAAATGTTTTTGGTTGAGAAGCTTCCATGGAAAGATTTGCTTTGGTTTCATAGGCATGAACACAAGTGTTCAAGGTCGACCCCCACTTAACCATTGCTCATCTTTCCAATCACTCTCTTTTTGAAAACGTTTTTAGATAACAAGTACAACTAATTTTTTTATAATTCGCATTCCCTATCCATAGTAAGATAAAGAATAACTTAAAACTGAAAATAAAAACTACTTAGAGATAAAGCAAACAAGTGCACACAAGAACATTAACCTACGCTATGGCTCCTCGGCAACGGCGCCAGAAAAGGTCTTGATAACCCACAAGTATAGGGGATCGCGTGTAGCCTTTTTGATAAGTAAGAGTGTCGAACCCAACGAGGAGCTAAAGGTAGGATAAGTATGCTCTCAAGTTCTATCAACCACTGATACAATTCTACGCACACTAAACGTTTACTTCATCTAGGAAATAATACAAGAGTAACAATACGGGTATGAGAGATAGCTTTGCGAGATAATAAATACAAGAAAGTAAAAGTTAATGCTGCAGCAATAAAGTACACTAAGTAACCATAAACTAGCAGTACCATGATTGTGGAAAAGTGGTGGTAATTGTGATGGCTTTGTCCAAGATTAATTAGTAAAGATATCGGGTTCATTGTCTTCGATGCAGTTTTCTATGTCGGAGAGGCTAAATATACATGCACTCCACTACTTGGATTTACAAGTACTATATGATTGGATTGTTAGCAAACATCCGTATATACTAACAATGCATTAAGGTTTCCCCAACCGTAGCCTTAAGTTTATGGTCGTCTTACTCCCATACGTGCAACTAACCGGTTCGAGTCCTCAGGTTTCAGTCACTCCGGCAGGCCTACCCCCTTCCTTTGCACATACTACTAACCCTAGAGTGTTGATCCATGCGCGCACAAATATAATGGACACCAATAGGACAATACCATATCAACATACAAATCTAATGAATCAAAGACCTTTAGCAAAGCAATCAAAAGACAAATAAACTACACAAACATGATATAGATCATAGGATAAATATTACAGCATCAAGCACCATGTTTACATAGGACGGTACAGAGGTTTGTGGGAGGATGAACCACTGTATACAAGGAGGAATTGGCGGTGGAGATGGCGGTGAAGATGGTGGAGGAGGCAGCGCGAGGCGCAGGGCGCGGCGGCGCCGACGGTGGCGCAGGGACTCCTCCTGCCCGCCGCCGGCATGGAGGGGTGATACGTCTCAAACGTATCTATAATTTTTGATGTTCCATGCTTGTTTTATACCAATTGCTACATGTTTTGCATCTACTTTATATCACTTTTATACATTTTTTGGGACTAACCTATTAACAAGATGCCGAAGTGCCAGTTCCTGTTTTCTGTGTTTTTGTATTCCAGAAAAGCTAGTCTGGAAATATTCTCGGAATTGGACGAAACTTCATTGGGATCCCTATTTTACCAGAACACACCTGAAGGACCAAAGGAGCAGCAGAGGAGAGCCACCGGGGCCCCACACGCCACTAGGGCGCGGGCCCCCCTGGCGTGCCCTAGGGTGGTGTGGGCCCCTCGGGGGTCGTCAGCCGCCGCCCTTTCGCCTACTTATTCCCCCCGACGCGAAAACCCTAAGTGCCTGAGCCAATATCCACGAAAAGTTCCAGAGACGCCGCCGCCGTCAACCCTAGCTCGGGAGGGTCCAGAACCTCTTCCCGGCACCCTGCCGGAGAGGGGAATCGTCACCGGAGGCTTCTACATCGCCATGCCTGCCTCCGGAGTGATGCGTGAGTAGTTCATCCTTGGACTACGGGTCCATAGCAGTTAGCTAGATGGTTGTCTCTCCAATTTGTGCCATCATGTTTAGATCTTGTGAGCTGCCCTACATGATCAAGATCATATTATTGTAATGCTACATGTTGTGTTTGCTGGGATCCGATGAATATTGAATACTATGTCAAGTTGATTATCAATCTATGCCCTATGTTATTTAAGATCTTGCATGCTTTCCGTTACTCGTAGATGCTTTGGCCAAGTAGATGCTTGTAACTCCAAGAGAGAGTATTTATGCTAGATAGTGGGTTCATGCCTCCGGTAATCTGGGAGAGTGACAGCAACTTCTAAGGTTGCGGATGTGCTGTTGCCACTAGGGATAACCTAACAATGCTATGTCCACGGTCATATGTATTTGTTTACATTACGCACTTTACTTAATGCAATTATCCGTTGCTTGCAACTTAATACCAACGGGGACTCGGATGACAACCCGGCGGTGGATTATTAGTCATAGACGCTGTTGGATGACGGTCTATGTATTATGTCGTAATGCCCAATTAAATATCATAGTAATCATCATGTCATATATATGCATTGTCATGCGCTCACTATTTGTCAATTGCCCAGCTGTAATTTGTTCACCCAACATGTTAGTTATCTTTTATGGAGAGACACCACTAGTGAACTGTGGACCCCGGTCCATTCTTTTACACTGATTAAACCACCACAAACTGCAAACTGTTCCTTTTTCATTCTCTGCAATTTAATACTCATTTTCCACACCATGTTTAATCCTTTGTTTTCAGCAAGCCGGTGAGATTGACAACCTCACTGTTTCGTTGGGGCAAAGTAGTTTGATTGTGTTGTGTGCAGATTCCACGTTGGTGATCGTGTTGCGCCGCGTGAGCCACCAACAACCTTCTGAAGAGTTGCTGCTCCTACTGGTTCGATAACCTTGGTTTCTTTCTGAGGGAAAACTTGCTGCTGAACTGCATCATACCTTCCTCTTGGGGTCTCCCAACGAACGTGTGATTCACGCCATCAAGCTCTTTTTCTGGCGCCGTTGCCGGGGAAGTACTCATCATCACCATCATCATCATCCTCAAATACTCTCCCGTCAACCAGGCGCCAGCATCTTTTTCTGGCGCCGTTGCCGGGAGACAGCAGTCTTCTGCAAGGGGAGTTTCACGCTTCCAATCTCTTTACTTTGTTTTTGTCTTGCTTAGTTTATTTTATTTTATCTTGTTTGCTTTCAATTATCAAAAACACAAAAAAATTAGTTACTTGCATTTAGTTTATTTTCAGTTTTGTTTTCTGTTAGTTATCATGTCTGGTTCGGCTCATCATGTTTCGGTTCCTGAAGTTGAGGTTCGATCTTTTAAGCAACAAAGTGGAGAAAGTTTGAAAGATGCTTGGTATAGAATCAGCGATGCTCATCGTAGGTGTACTAAAAAATATTCCACTATGATCCTGCTTAGAAATTTTTATGTTGGCATAACTAGCTGGTATAGATATGTCTTGGACACTTTGACAGGGGTAACTTTCTTGGTACCCTGCGTTGGAAGCTAGTTATATTATTGAGAGTCTAGTAGGAACACCACCTGTTAGTAACATTAAAAATGAGATCACCTTGGAAGATGTTATAAAGAAATTGGAGTCTATAGAGAAAAATTTGCCAAATCTCCTTGATAGTACTAGCAAAGTTGATGAATCACTGGGAACCATTAATGAAAGAATTGCTGTTTTAGAAACTAGTACTATTCAAGATAATCAAAATCTTAGGATTGGTGAATTAGAGGAGGCTATGGATGTAATAAGTTCTACTTTTAAAACTAAAAAGCAAAAGGCTTTTGTGGGGAGAGAGCAAAAATTTATGTATGTGCCAAAAATTTCTAAACCAAAACCCACGGGTGTGTTTAAAACGGATAACGTGTTCAATGAGCTTGAGGGTGAGTCACATAATGGTCTATTTAAATTTTCTTCCCAAGAATTACGTAAACTGAAAAGTCCTAGTGTGACAAACCCTGTTCTTGATGAAGCTTTTGATGAATTAGACCTTTCTTCACTTGGTAATACTTGATGCATGCTTTGTGCCTAGCTAAAAGGCGTTAAAGAAAAGCGCTTATGGGAGGCAACCCATTATTTTTTTTCTGCAATTTTTCTTTTATTGAGTCAAGGAGTGTTTACTTCTGTAGCAACTCCTTTGTATCTTTATTTTCTCGCATTGTTGTGCCAAGAGTAGCCTCTAATGTTAAGACGATGCTTAATTTTGATTGCTGCGCAGAAACAGATTTTTGCTGTTCACTGTACGAAATTCCTAAAATCACCAGATTGTTAATTAAATCTGAAATTTTTTGCGTAATCTTTATGAATGTCTGAATCTTTCATTAGTTCAAGTTTTCGATCTGAGCGTCGTAAGTGCCTCGAAAAAATTCGTCTTTGCGGACTGTTCTGTTTTAGACAGATTATGCCTTTTTATTTTGCATTCTCTCTTTTACTAGTGTTGAGTGAAATTCTTTTTTGGGTGGAAGAGCTTCACATAACATCAGTGGCTGTAGCTAATGTTTAAAGTAACAAATCATATTGCGTCTTTATAGAACATGTGAATTTTTGATTATGCACTAACCCTCTAATGAGATCTACTTTGAGTTTGGTGTGACGGAAGTTTTCAAGGGTCAAGAGAGAAGGATGATATAATAGGATCAAGAAGAGTGAAGAGCTTAAGCTTGGGGAGGCTCCCATGGATCTCCCCAGCATATTTCAAGAAGACTCAAGCGTCTAAGCTTGGGGATGCCCAAGGCATCCCCTTCTTCATCGTCAAAATTATCAGGTCATCTCTAGTGAAACTATATTTTAATTCTTTCACATCATATGTGCTTTTCTTGGAGCGTCTGTGTGCTTTTATTTTCAGTATTGCACTTTTATTTTCAATAAAGCTTGACTGGACCCTAGCATTCTTGATTGGGAGAGAGACACGCTCCGCTTTTTCATGAGAATACTCCTATTCTTCACTTATATTTGTTGAGTATTCATATCTAGCGCTGTTCAGCTTTTAGCTCTTGTTTTCATGTATCTCTTGTCAGAGCTATTAGCTTTCTTTTGTAGAAAGTACTCTCTTGCTTCACTTATATTTGTTTGGAGAGTTGATGAAATAAATTGATTGGTGTTTGGTTGGTTCAGAAAATGTTGCATGTGGTAATTGGTATAAGGAAAAACTTGCTTAATCTTGTAGATCACTAATGGATAACTTGATGCTTGTCAATTGTTTTGAGTTAACAAGTAGATCATGATTAAATTGTGCATCACATGAGTTAAGCCTATTAGTGAAGAACTACCGTAAAGCTTGTTGAAAATTTGGTTTGCATCGGTGGTATCTCTAAGGTCTAGATATTTTCTAATAACAGGGTTTGGTTAACAAGGAAGACGGTATGAAGTCTTATAACGTTTGCAATATGTTTGTCATATAAAACTTGGTGTACGGGTTGATATTCTTGTTTGCTTACATAACCTTGCTAGCCTAAACTCTGTACTGAGAGGGAATGCTTCTCGTGCATCCAAATCCTTGAGCCAAAATCCATGCCATTTGTGTCCACCATAACTACCTATATGTGGTATTTCCTTGCCACTCCAAGTAAATTTTTCATGTGCTACCTTTAAATTATTCAAAATGTTATTATTCCCTTTTTGTGTCAATGTTTACTAGCTCATGAGGAATTAGTGTGGTTATTCTTTATTCTATTTGTCGAATGGACTTTTACACCTGGACTAGTGGCATATACATCCGCTTATCCAATAATTGCAAAAAGAGCTGGCAACGGGGTGCCCAGTCCCAATTAATTACAACTTTAACCAATTAATTCTCTTCACACTTTTGCCCTGATTCATCAGTAAGCAATGACAAACAGTGAAATACCTGAATGTGTGTAAACCAAAGAGAAAGAGGGATGATCTGCCTTGCTGGTAGAAATAACGTCCTTCATGGGAGCCGCTCTTAAAAGTCCGTTCGACAGGTAGAATACTGTTCTCACCCGCTACCATTCGTTGACAATTAACAAACACCTCTCAAAAATAGATACTCCTCCATGGTATGTGATTGATGGAAGGCACCCGAGGATTCGGTTAGCCATGGCTTGTGTTAGCAAGGTTGGGAGGAGTATCAAATATTTTATGCAATCTCTATATGCTTTCAAAAACCTAAAAGCTCTAGCACATGATTAATCCCTGCTTCCCTCTGCGAAGGGCCTTTCTTTTACTTTTATGTTGAGTCAGTTTTCCTATTCTTTCTGTCTTCCACAAGCAAACACTAGTGTCAACTTTGTTACAACATGCGTTATATGCAATGTATTGGACTTGTTATACTACTTTGTGTTGACAATATCCATGAGATAAATATGTTGAAAGTTGAAGCAAATGCTGAAACTAATTCTTCCTTTGTGTTGATTAAATACCTTTTATTAGAAACTATTGCTTTATGAGTTAACACTTATGCAAAACTGTTTGATGCTTGTCTCGAAAGTACTATTCATGAAAACGTTTAGCTTGTGTGATTCATTGTTTACTCATTATCTATTTGGTAGCAAATTATAGACCATTGACTTGGATCACTTCATTCATTTACATGTGCCTTGCAATATTATATGATCAAGATTATGATGTAGCATGTCACCTCAAAAATTATTTTGTTTTTATCGTTTACCTACTCGAGGACGAGTAGGAACTAAGCTTGGGGATGCTGATACGTCTCAAACGTATCTATAATTTTTGATGTTCCATGCTTGTTTTATACCAATTGCTACATGTTTT
The DNA here is from genome assembly GCA_947311845.1 of Poa pratensis. Classification (NCBI taxonomy): domain Eukaryota; kingdom Viridiplantae; phylum Streptophyta; class Magnoliopsida; order Poales; family Poaceae; genus Poa; species Poa pratensis. The sequence goes on along the minus strand of CAMZMU010000094.1, from coordinate 22,579,634 downwards.
GCATCTACTTTATATCACTTTTATACATTTTTTGGGACTAACCTATTAACAAGATGCCGAAGTGCCAGTTCCTGTTTTCTGCTGTTTTTGTATTCCAGAAAAGCTAGTCTGGAAATATTCTCGGAATTGGACGAAACTACACGGGGTCCCTATTTTACCAGAACACACCTGACGGACCAAAGGAGCAGCAGAGGAGCCACCAGGGCCCACACGCCACTAGGGCGCGGGCCCCCCTGCGCGCCCTAGGGTGGTGTGGGCCCCTCGGGGGTCGTCAGCCGCCGCCCTTTCGCCTACTTATTCCCCCCGACGCGAAAACCCTAAGTACCTGAGCAAATATCCACGAAAAGTTCCAGAGACGCCGCCGCGTCAACCCTAGCTCGGGAGGGTTCAGAACCTCTTCCCGGCACCCTGCCGGAGAGGGGAATCGTCACCGGAGGCTTCTACATCGCCATGCCTGCCTCCGGAGTGATGCGTGAGTAGTTCATCCTTGGACTACGGGTCCATAGCAGTAGCTAGATGGTTGTCTCTCCACTTTGTGCCATCATGTTTAGATCTTGTGAGCTGCCCTACATGATCAAGATCATATTATTGTAATGCTACATGTTGTGTTTGCTGGGATCCGATGAATATTGAATATATGTCAAGTTGATTATCAATCTATCTATGTTATTTAAGATCTTGCATGCTTTCCGTTACTCGTAGATGCTTTGGCCAAGTAGATGCTTGTAACTCCAAGAGAGAGTATTTATGCTAGATAGTGGGTTCATGCTCCGTTTAACTGGGACAGTGACAGAAAGTTCTAAGGTTGTGGATGTGCTGTTGCCACTAGGGATAACCTAACGATGCTATGTCCACGGCATATGTGTTTGTTTACATTACGCACTTTACTTAATGCAATTATCCGTTGCTTGCAACTTAATACCAACGGGGGACTCGGATGACAACCCGGCGGTGGATTATTAGTCATAGATGCTGTTGGATAACGGTCTATGTATTATGTCGTAATGCCCAATTAAATATCATAGTAGTCATCATGTCATGTATATGCATTGTCATGCGCTCACTATTGTCAATTGCCCAGCTGTAATTTGTTCACCCAACATGTTAGTTATCTTTTATGGAGAGACACCACTAGTGAACTGTGGACCCCGGTCCATTCTTTTACACTGATTAAACAACCACAAACTGCAAACTGTTCCTTTTTCATTCTCTGCAATTTAATACTCATTTTCCACACCATACGTTTAATCCTTTGTTTTCAGCAAGCCGTGAGATTGACAACCTCACTGTTTCGTTGGGGCAAAGTAGTTTGATTGTGTTGTGTGCAGATTCCACGTTGGTGATCGGTTGCGCCGTGAGCCACCAACAACCTTCTGAAGAGTTGCTGCTCCTACTGGTTCGATAACCTTGGTTTCTTTCTGAGGGAAAACTTGCTGCTGAACTGCATCATACCTTCCTCTTGGGGTCTCCCAACGAATGTGTGATTCACGCCATCAATCTCTTTTGCTGGCGCCGTTGCCGGGGAAGTACTCATCATCACCATCATCATCATCCTCAAATACTCTCCCGTCAACCAGACGCCAGCAAGGGGAGCGCCGCCCCTTAGCCTCTTTCCTTCATGGCTTCTTGGAGCCCTCCCCCATGGAGATGAGGTCCATGGGGAGGCAAAACGTGACTTTGGTGGCTGGAAATTCGTGGTATGAGGTGTTTTCCACGACCTAGGTTTCCTCCCTTTATATAGCTTCTCGGATTCCCGTCATCCCATCTAGGGTTCGTAAATCGGGCTTATCTCGGCCGTCCGGACTTGGATTGGGCCGAATTTTATGTCCAGATCCATTAGGAGAAAATTCCCTGAAACTTTCGCGACTAGACTTTTTCCATTTGACGTCGTCTTCTGTCCGGTACATGACAATCTTCAAAAAGAGTTTTCAGACAGATTTCAGGAAAGTCCCAATTCGACTCCAACAAGGTTTCCCCTTGTATTTTTGATAATTCTACACATCAAAGAGTAAAACAAGAACATTGTGCACTTTTGCAACTATTAATAGGTTTAGTCCAAATAAATCATAAACTTAATATAAAAACAAGTGTCAAAGTCAAATATTAACATGAAACAATCAAAAATTATAGATACGTTTTGGACGTATCAGGCCACGCGGTACGGCCCACGGCAGCTGACGTTGTCTTTGACTTCGGGGCGCGGAGCAGCGCGGGTCTACGCTCCTCTTGTCTTCTAGTCCTTGGACGCCTACGAAGGGGATCTGAGGTGCCAGCGAGGCCAGCAGCCGGCAGCCGGGTACAGATGACCGGCTTGGAGGGGGAACCCGGAAGATTCCCTAACCTTGCGGTTACCCCGGGGAGAATATCCCCGACAATGGTCTACCTAGGTGACAAATGGAGACTAGTCAATTGTGCAAGACACACGTTTGGCACTTCGAAAGTAGAAACTCATCTTTTAAACTAGCTTGGAAGCTAAATGTTCATAATAGGTCATTTTGTGAAGTTTTTCTTAAGATTTCAAAATCCATATTTATCATTTTTTCTCTAGCAAGTTTTACACAAAGGATTCCATACCAAAGCATTACATTTTCTAAATTTTCTTTATTTTCTTAGGTTTTTTTTTCTAAAATGGGGTCAAATGGCACAACTATTAATAACAAGAGTTGGATCTTTCAACACCCTATGTGTTTATTGCATAAAACCCTACTTGGCTAGCTTAAAATGGTCTTTTATTTATTTCTGGAACCAAACTAGAACACACTTTGTAGTTAAATTTCAATTAATTTCAAGAAATTGATTGGCATTTATTTAAATAGGCAAACATAGTTAGAAATCAAGAAAAACTAAATATTTGTAAATTGGCCATCCAGTATGGTATAGTTTATGTAAAATTGAAGTGGCGTAGTTTGCACAATGTTGTTTGAACTTGCTTCGCAAGAAGCCACAATTTTTGTACTTAGAAATGAAATCATTTTTAAGTAGAATTTGGAAACTCCTTTTGGCATCTATTTTTTCATGGAGAGATGCACCTTTGTATTGGGTTGCGTGTACGGTAAATTAAAATTTTCGCCACAACTACGCAACAGCTAAGATCTACTATGAAGATAAAGTAACAACACATGCATATTGATCTAACTGTAACTCGTTACCGACACCGTTGAAGCGGAAGAGATGTCGATGATGACGTTGATGAAGCTGTGGAAGAACTCCCTCGGTAAGCCTAAGCGAGAGAATATCGTAGACTCCTCGCGTCTCGCCTTGATCCAACAGAGAGAGGGTCTACCGCCATCATAGGCAGCACACCCCTCTGAGTTTCGCACACATACATCAGATCTAGTTCAGCAGGGCTTCTCCATCCATGCTTGAAGCACTCTCCACTGGTGCATATGATGGTGGAGATGTCAACACATGAGAAAGAGAGAGAGAGAGATTAGATCTAGGTCTAATCGGAGAGAATCCCTCTAAACGTGAGAGGTTCCCTCTAATCCAACTAGAAGAGATCTAAACTTGTGTGTCTCCAAAGAGAGAGGTGGGGTGTTTATATAGGAGTCCAAGTGGTAGGGATGCGGTGCGCCGGTCCTAGGGGAGTTGGAGTCCAACTCTAACTCCTCCCCCAAATCGTTTTGGGGGACTCCCCTAAACCGCCTCCCCTTATGGGCTTTTTGGCCCACTAGGGTTTGGGGAGAGGGGGAGCTTCCCCCCTCCACTCGCCTTGGCCCACCCGCCCCACTTGGGGGTGCGGCTGCCTAGTGGGCCCCATGGGCCCACTAGGTAGCACCTTTGGTAGGTTCCAATTAATTTATTTATTAATTAAATAAATTAATATTTAAATAACTAATTATTTATTTTGTCTAATTAATTCCTAATTGAATATTCCCTTTTACATAAAATTCCCGGAATTAATTACTTATTATATAAACATATTATATGATCCGGGACACCTAGTATCCGCTGACAAAACACTCCGGATAAATATTTCCATCTTATATAAACCTTCGGAATAAATCTGATGGTGATAAAAACTTCTATCACCCTGAGACATTCAATGTCTACCTGATCCAATCTCTCTGATATGAATATATCTATCACGCTGAAACCATTCTGGTGATACTCTCCCGATGTTCCAGACCAACCATAATACACAACAAACTAGAACTTGACTTAAGTGTGTTACCCTACAAGTTCGATAACGTGTAGCTATAATTAGATGTACTCATCTAATCACCAGCCAGGGTCAGATCCATGGACAACCTGAATAACTGCTACCGTTATGCGAATAACACTCTTTTGAACTTGTTGATAATTAATATATCATTCCCATTACTCACGATACTGAACTTACCAGAGATTAAGTATTCCTGGTATTTCCGTGAATCAATCCCTGATTCACTATATCTTTGTCTATCTCGTTAACTGGTAAGTTTCCTTTTCTCGTTCCCGTAATCCGATATCCCACACGATGTAACTTCGTCGTGCATTGTCTGCTGCACATAGTGGATATCATACATACCGAGTGGCCCTGGAAGTATCTCTCCTTTGACAGAGGAGTAATTTCCCATCTTGGAACATTAGGATATATGCACACCTTTGCAATCACCCAGTGACTGCCGTTATGATCACCCAGTTACGGCCGTGATGGTTGATAGCACCAAAGTAACTCTTCCAGTATTCACAACCCTAATAACCTCATGATCTAAGGATATGTCATATAATAACCTACTGCGATATTGCACTAAGGACAATAGACACATTGGAATCTCTTAGCATATCAACGATTTGGGTCTACCCAGCCATATTGTCTCCACCAACAATATGCCACTCATTGATGCTGACATAAACACAATGTCCTAGATCAGGAAAACACGGTCATCAAGCAATCAACGAATTAGTCTAAAGGCAAGACTAGGGTATACTTTATTCGGTTCATGTCTCTACACGTGCATGTGAGTTTTCCTCTGAATTACATATTCAGGAGCCACCGCAGTTATAGCATAGAATCATGAAGCATAATTATGAAATAGATGTTAATCTTTATTGCCTTTTGGGCATACATCCAACACTTTGTGACATAGATGGTCACATTATCATGAATTATGCCATGGATATTATCATGAATTATGCCATGGATATGGTCATGACTTTGATCCTTTGGCTTAAAAGTCAAGAATGATCAAACATGACAGGCCACTTTGTGAAGGATGTTTTTGGAAAGATTTCAAAATCCATATTTATTATTTTCCTACCAATTAGTACATTTTTTACATCTTTTATTTTCTTTAATTTGTTTTAAAAATGGATTAAAACCACCAACATAATTATTCATAGCAAGAACCTAAATCTTTCAAACACCCTCTATGGCTATTGCATATAATTGAGTACCTAAAATGGTTTTTTTATTTTTTAGAACCAAACTAGAAAGATTTGTAGCTCAAATTGGAATTACTTCCAAGAAATAGTCCAATTCATTTCAATAGGAAAAAGAGGATAGAATGCGATAACATTCTTAATATTCTGGAACTTCGCATCCAATGGCTCGAAAGATTGAGAGGTTTCATTTTGCGCTATATTTCTCGACCAAAACTCCTTTTTTGCACTTGAAAAATGGAAACTCATGTGTGTTAAACTAAAATTTGGAAACTCGGTTTGGCACAATTGTTTGTCATGAAAATATGCACCTTAGTGCCAAAGAGGGTCACATTATCATAAAATATTTCATGCATATGATCGTGAACTTGGTCATTTGGCTAAAAACCATGAATGTCATACATGATATGCCACTTTGTGAAGATTGTTTTTTAAAAGATGTTAAATCCATGTTTCTCATTTTTTTCTGTCAACTAGTACACATAAAAGGACTCCATGCTAAAGAATTACATTTGTTTTTATAGTTTCATAATTTTCTTTGTATGTTTTTGAAAATTGGGTCAAACTCGCCAGCACAACTATTCCTCTCAAGGGACTGAATATGTCAATACCCTCTGTGACTATTGCATACAATCATATTTGGACATCTCAAAATTTATGTTAATTTCTACGCTTAATCAGGAAGTGACACTCCATAGATGATGCTCCAATGGCTGAGATTGCAACTTACTATTTCAGCGAGCACCATGTTTTGGTTGTAGTTAGAGTTAATGAATTATTATCTTAACACCGAAGTGCCATTATCTGTAGTAACGATCCAATAAACTCGTGGATCGTAACTTTGATATAAAGTTCAAGAGCGTTGGACGGGTGGCACTTGTTGAAAACTTTAGTTTTTGCCTTGTGTCTCCTTTTAGAGTTTCCCTTTCTGGATTTTCCTTTTTAGGATTAGCAGCAGAACTCCTTCTAGTGCCAAAGACAGCAAATCTTCAGAGAAATGGATGACTTCAAGAGGGACATTGTGAAGAATCTGTATTTTGCCCCATATCTTATGAAATGAATTCTTGATAAGGCGCAAATGAGTACTGATGATCTCAGGTTAGTTGCTCATCCATCATACCAGCCTTAAGGAGATAAACACATCACAGTCGGTGTTCATTTTCGCAGTTTGATGTTTGTCAGTACCTAGTCTGTTTTTGAGGTTTGCTTGGTTTGGGATCGACACATCCATAATATCACGGACACCATATTGGTTGGTAAAAAATAATATTACTTATGTAAACCTAGTTTAATAGTATAACTACATTTCCAGATAAGGGATCTCACATGTCTGTTTTCGTGTCTATGTATACATTCTTCATAAGGGTCAGCCGCACTTGGCGCTTTTAATCCAACTCCCAGAACCACAACGCAACATATCATTGCAACATAACAATGTGTTTTACACAATCGTTAACTGATAAACTCGTTGTCTAACTCTGCAACCACACGTGTGTCATGTTTACTCTACATTGTTTTGCTCCTGTAATCCGTTAGACACCATGTTATCGAACCCAAGCTGCATGGCTGTTGTCTTAGGAACATGTTTTGATACCAGCATGGTAAAGTCTATGTATATATACAAGCTAGTTTGTGCTCGCATGAACGCAAATCGAGGAACATGCATTTATATGAAACATAGATATATGCATTTCGATAGTGTGTGGAGTTCAATATGCCAATATGCAAGATACTGAAACATGGTAAGAAGGACGTCAAAGATTAAAGATATTAGATAGAAGAATCTTATTGTGGAGTGCGCCTCTATTTATAGGATTATGTCAACACCGATGGATAATTGACACAAACCAAACATCACAACACTCTCAACAAAACTAATATCGTTAACACTCCCTAATTTAAGATATTTTATCTATACAAAATATATCTACTACTTATCCTTGATTTTTTTTCTGCAGCTTTAAAAAACATGTTATTTCTCAAGGGTCTAGAAAATTCTTGCCACAGGTGTGCATGAGCTGATTGGATCATCATATAAAAAAGAGAATAAGAAGAAGAATTTAAAAAAAAAAAGAATAAGAAGAAGATAATTGTTGCTCATTAACCAATTCGATAAACGCAAGAAAATAAAAGGAAGATATTTGATGGATGCATGCTGCACGGGATTATTCTTGCATTAGCGCGGTTCCCCGGAAGTGGCAGTTATTAGTTAGAGCGCTAGCTGGAAGAGATCCAATCGTCGGGCTTGAATTGGCGCGCCCGTCAACGCAACCAACCGCCTCAACCCACTCCCGACCTCTCCTCTCCCCACTCCCGCCGCCTATTTCTTCACTCCCATCGCCGGCGCCGCCGATCCATCCATCGCCGCTCGCCGACGTGCACTCCTCTCCCCCCCCCCCCCCCCCCCCCCCCCCCCCCCCCCCCCCCCTCCCTTCTGACAAACGTGCAAATGCACTTCTGGTAGATGAATGAAAGACGACATCATCTTGCGCGGGCCCATCGTCGACATGGACCACCTCACCTACGCCTGCAGCAACTGCCTCACCGAGCGCGCCGTCGTCTTCTGTCGCTCCCACTTCGCAAGGCTCTGCCTCGAGTGCGACGGCGCCGTGCACGGCGCCAGCGCGCTCGCGCGGCAACACTCGCGCGCCCCGCTCTGTGACGCCTGCGGCCGCGCTCCCGCCGCGCTCCGGTGCACTCTCGGCGACGCCCACGGCCAGGTTTACACGCTCTGCAACGACTGCGCCGACCGCCACGCGCCACCGCCGGAGGACGCCTGCAGGTCCGCCGTCGAGGAGTACACAGGGTGTCACGCGCCGGCGGAGATCATTCGCATCCTCTCCGTCGAGGCGCCGTCATCGCAGTCACAGGAGGACTTCGATCAGTGGCTCGCTGACAACATGCCCCAAATCCTACAAGATGTTCAGGTAAATATACCTCAACATCCATCTGCTCAATGGATTACTAATACTTGCTATGAATTCTATTTCTGAATTAATATTATGTGTGTTGCTGCCTGCGCCAGTGCATTTCAGACTCATCTTCTGCTCTGTTCTGTGTGACAAATTTTACATTGGACAGTTAATTGTGTGATTATGTGTGATCCAGTGATAAGTGGCGCTACTATATATCAAGGGAATGATAGAATGGTGATCTATATACAAAGTGAGAATGAATGTAAACTTTGTACTTACATTAATTAAGGAAGTGGGGAGAGTGTACTATTACTGATGTAAAAATGGGATCTGTTTGGGAAGAGATATATGGTCCTCCAGATTTCCTGATACATATTATGGTGGAACGATGATAAAAAATTAATGAAAGATCATATACTCTGTTTATATCAGAAAGGTTGGCCAATTTTATGGTGCCTTGGATCTTTATACAGCTGACTGATATCCTTTTTAACATTATTATCAAACCTAATGCACGCTAGCTAGCGTTTTCAAGAAAAAATGAAAAATAGGTGACTGATACATATATCTAGGCTAGTTATCGAACTTCCTTTCGCTATGTCCCATGTAAAAAATGGATTCACTTCTCTTCTAAGTTTGCTTCAGAATTTCTTTTTAAATAACTTTCATGCAAATAAATGAGTATATGAAATAAAAATGCTTCCGTGTCCTAATTGAGCGAATTAGAAAGAGGTACTTTTGAACCAATTAAAAACCTTCTTTCATTTCTGACACACAACCAACAACTAGGTATAAGCACACCTAAAAAAATAGCTAGAAGCATAGTGCTCATATTGGCAAGCTTGGTTGGCTCGATGGACCAACGAACATATGTCTAAGATTAAATATCTCTCTTACCTCTTAACTAGGATGGCGCATATAACTCCGATGAGTACTCATTATGTTAATTTGTGGTGCACAATATGTTCATGGAGGATGGATCTCGTATTTGCGATGGAAGTGGAACGACGAGTACAACAATTATAGGAGAAAGAAACAGCTTTGGCAGTGATGATTGGAATAATGCTTGTTCAACTATCTATGCTCCACCTTGTGCTGGGCTTGAGAATACTAATGGAGTATTTGTTGATCATCAGTCAGCCGGGCCTTTTGAGGTACATACTAGTATACCACTCACTCACACAGCTAACTAACATATTTTTTGCATGCTCTGTTGGACCCCAATTTGACAATGACAATAACAATTAAACACTTTTCTTGGTTTAATTTCTTCTTGGCAGCAGCAGCAGCAGCCACCTTCGATGTGCCAGTATTTCTCGTCAGCATATTCATCTTATAATACACCATCGTCATCTTGCCAACCGGTCATGACATCGACTACTCTTCTGCAATCTATGGGAAACGATCATCACCAGTCGCTGCTGCTTGACGGCTTCCCTACTTTCTGCCCTAACTTGCCCTTAATATCACCACCACCACCGCCGGAAAACGGCAACTTGCATGACGCCACCCAGACACCACAAATGTTGGTCGCGGATGAGAAAGCAGCAGCACATCAGCAAGACCCGAGCACCATGACCAAGAAGCGGGAGGAGAGGGACAGAGCCAAGCTCAGGTACAACGAGAAGAAGAAAAACAGAAAGTAAGTCTGAAACTTCCATTTGATGCATGACACTTATATATACTAGAAATTGCAATGCAGGTTTGAATTGAATCCAAATGAATTTTGCAGGTTTTGCAAGCAGATCATGTACGCCTCCCGCAAAGCGAGAGCGGACACACGAAAGCGAGTCAAGGGTAGATTCGCGAAGGCTACCAATGAACACCAACACATACTCCACACCGATGCATCATAAATTCATTTTTGATACGATCAATTTTTTCGTTCTTTTTCCCTTTCTTAAATTCGTTCTGCATATAGACAGTGCATATACACAAAATCAAAAATGTTTAGTTACCTTTCTTTTTTTTCCACTGTAAATAATGTCTCTACACATTATAGTGGATCATGCTTAGGTAGAATACTCTTCTCCACGCCACACAAATACATACCTCTTATTTGTGGAGAAGGCTGTTGCACCTTAGATCTTAGCCCTTTTGCTTTTCTTTTTTGATTTTGGCATTTTTTTTCGTTTGAGGCACATTCTTTTTCGGAGAGATAGTTTTGGGACAGATTATGTTTAGAAAGGAGATTTCGAGGCAATTTTGAGACACTCTGGTACCGTGGTCTAATAATTCAGCCCTTTCATGTGTACATATATAATTATTTTTTGGCCTTGGTGAATAAAGTCATAATTTTTTCATGTGTTACGTAAAATGTCGTGTACGTGCGAGATACTGGTCCTTTTTGTTTTGATTGTCTGGCAAGTGTGCAAAGCATGCTTCCGATGAGAAAGATAAACAGTTGTATATTTTTGTAATTTTATTTTCAAAAAATGTATATGCCGTATACAAGTATGATCAGTCAAAAATAATGATAAGAGTGTACTCATTATTATCCTGTTTGAAAAAAGGAAAAAATTGACACAATTATGCTATATTGGGCCAATTATATTTTTGTCTCGTGTAAATAATCTTTTGCAGGTAATACATGTCTAATTTATATAATAAATATTAAGCCACAAGTCATGTAAAACACTGACATGAGAGAACCGGAAAGATAGGAGAAACCTGAATTGTGCAAAAAGGATTCTCAGCAAAGAAAGAAAATCACAATCCAGGTTGATGAAACAAGAAACCTGTAGGCAAGAAACTAACAAAACCAACGCATGTCACTCGCCTCCGGTACCACCGTAACGGCTATCCAAGAAAAAGTGGACATGTCACATCTTCACCCGAGATCGACACGGCTCTATCGTTGATCTGCAACTTTGTGGACCTCCAATGTAGCTCGCCAAAAGTAAAGCCATTGCAATTGAAAGAATCTAGCTGGGCGGCACCCCGGATACGCCACTCCATGCAACGTCGGAGGAGGAAACCAGATATGCCATCCTCCAACCATAAACCCGGCATAAGGTTCACCATCTTCCAGCTGCCACTGATGTCGACTACCTTCTGCACGCGTCACTGAACAATCTCTCGAGCTCTGCTCCCGCAATGGAGCGAGAGTCGTCATAACGACGGAATCAGAGGATACATGTTCTCCACAAGGTTGCCGTCGTCGCCACGTCATCCCCGCTTGAACAAACTACCACCTAGATCCATCGCCGACCATAGAGAAGAACACCGCATCGGAGAAGAATCTAGAACATTTTTATTCATCACCGTCGTCGCCTTCGCCGGAGGCAAGACGTCGAACGGTCGAAAACCTAAGCTAGAGAGGACCTAACCCTCTATTGGCGACGAGGAGGTCGTCGGTGGAGGGGGGCCACCGGAGACTGGCGTTGGTAGGCTAGTGCCTTAGGGAGATCACTTTTCTCTCCCTGGCACACCACGTACCTTCATACAATGCATAACTATTGTAAAAAAATCAAAAGATTTTGAAAATGTACAAGTGCACCATTTTGTTAATTGGTGCGTTTGCTATAAATCCGTGCATCGTGTATGTATTGCATGCCTACATGTCAATGGAACCATAATTTGTGGGTTCTTTTGACTTGTGAGCTTGACTAGTTGCCTACCTACCTAACCCATGCTTGAACTGATCATGTGTTTGGAAAAAAAAAGTAGAAATTACTTGGACCAACTGGAGAAAGAACTAAGAAGTGCCTTGAAGATTAGGTCGTGCATGCATGGATTCATTCAGTCTCCGATTGAATGCTTTGCTCATGCTATTTGCTAATTTTCCATCAAATTATTTCCTCCTCCTTTCGCAACAGCTAGTATTATCAGGGGTAGTCTTCAAGGCACACACCTTCCGTGAAACTTCATAGTAGTTGGGTTGAGTTGAGTAGAATCTTTTTTTTCTTTTTTAATTGATTAGGTGAGGTCGATGTGGTAAACATCTTTGCTTAGTCGTCTTCAGTATACTAACCATTTTCCATCTGCTTTGTATCTTGGGAAACAAGCTACGCACACTAGTAGAGAAAAGCCTACCACTGACGCACAGTTTTTGCCTACTGCTGACGGGCGGGCGCCCGTCAGCGCTATCTCGTCAGTGGTAACCTATACCACTGACGGGCAGACCGCGCGTCAGTGGTAACGAGACTTACCACTGACGTACATAATTCCCGTGACGCACGCTCTTTTTGCCCGTCAGTGCTAATTACCAGTGACGCACGCTCTTTTTGCCCGTCAGTAATGAGGTTGCATCTATAGGCTTTTCCCTACTAGTGGCACGCACTTAAGTATTGCTCTAGTCATGTGTAACATTTTATTTTATTTACCAAATTATTCAGATATTCAAATGGGCCACCAATACTATAGGTTCCTTCCAACGGTGAAACAAATGATGACGTCCGGATTCCCAATGGCACCCTCACCTATTGGGTGTGGGTAGAGCTTATTCAAACCCGCATCCGCATACTCATCCTCGTATTTTAACCACACTCACACCTATACCCGCGTCTGGGTGCAAATTTTGTACCATACCCGCACCCGCGTGGGTATTAAAAACCCGCAGGTAAACCCACTAAAAACATGTCATTCATCCATAATATATAAGAAAACCATTGACATGTATGCTCATTCATCCGCTCATACGGCAAACGGGCAGACATATATGAGAAATAAACAATAAAATAACACAATGTACATGAAAATGAACAAGAAAACAACTCATTCATCCACATGGAGCTCACCTCCACCAGTGTCCATGGCGAGCCGCGTCCAGGGTAGTGTGTACGGAGAGAGCGAGATGGAGGACTTGCGGAGAGGGAGGCCAGTGGTTGCCTGGTGGTGGAAATGGCAGGGCGGTGACGAGGAGCCGGGAGGGAGATGGGCCATATCGATCTAAAAGTAGTGGAGACTGGAGAGAAAATGATGTGGGCGAGGAGAACTGCCTGGGATTTGTGAATCAGGAAAACAAGCGAGAATTACGTAGCCGGTTAGTATTTTGAGAATTTTTCCAGAATAATCCTATATACCACAAACCTACATGTAAAAAAATGGGCATGTGGGTATGCGGGTATGGGTACTACTTTACATATCCGCACCCGCAATACTAACTGGGTACACAATTTTATCCATTTGGTTACCAATGGGTAAAGTTTTTTTTACCAAACCCTTACCCTAATGGGTAAATACCCACTGGGTATGTGGGTAATGGGTACTCATTGCTATCAGTAGTCCGGATGTTAGGATTATTTTAGCATCCGGACTACTGATAGCAATGAGTACCCAAATACCCACTGGGTGAGTACCCAAATACCCACTGACCCAGTGGGTATTTGGGTACTCATTGCTATCAGTAGTCCGGATGCTAAAATAATCCTAACATGTATATGCCAATTTCGCGAGAAAAAATATGTTCGGTGGCCTGTGAGGGAAGAAATATTCGGTGCTCACAAAATTGTTTTCCGGAGCACCTAGCTTCTTTATTTTGCCAAAGATCCAATATATAACATTTATTCATTAATTTTTGCACGCTTATGAATGTCATGAACATGTACTCTTTTCTTTTTACAAAAACAGTAGGACTGTACTGAGTATTTATATTGATTTGTGTTTTTTTAGAAGTTAGAAATTGTACAAGGATAAGTAAGTCGCGACCTTGGACACGGCTCTCTCCCCCGCACAGTAAAAGGAGAGGCGAACTTTTCCCCCACCGCTCGATCCAGCTCGCCGGCGGCGATCTGCCGGTTTCCCCTCCCTCCGCCGGCCGCTCCGGCGGCGGGAGGGTGGGGAAACCCAAGATCTCGCCTGTACATAGTCTAGGGTTGGGTGGTTTGCCGGCTGGTGGCGTCGAGGAGAGGATGGCGCGGCCAGATCGGTGTTTTGTGGAGGCGGAGATCCTCTCCGGTGGCGGTGCTCCGTGGAGTACGGCTACGGATCTGCTTCCCCTGGGGTGCTCGCGGCTCCGTAGAGCAGTGCTGCGCCTCTTCCCCGTCCCGGAGCTCGCGGTGCGGCGAATCCGGGTTGACGACTTCGATGGTGAAGGTGATGGCGTCCAGATCGAGGGCGACGACGACGATGCGAGGTGGAGGCTCTCTCGAGCCGAGTTCTCTCGACTTCCCGTCCGCCTGGGGACTCCTTCCGATCCAAGACTGTTGTGGAGGAGCGGCGGCGGCGCGCCGTGGTACGTCTTCTTCGTCAACGGCGACCTCGAGATCTTGCAGGACTTATGTGTAATTTTCTTTGATCCTTCGGTGTTTCTGTAAGATTCTGGTGTTATCACTGGAACCATCTTCGCAAAAAAAAAAGAAATTGTACAAGGGATTTGTACATAAAAAGGTTAAAAAAAGGGAACCAAGGTATAAACCTTAAGAAAGAAGTTCAAATGAAGCTATCAACCCAAGCAGAAAAAAGAGCATATTTCTTTCTGACAGCTCTAAATTTCAGCCACTTTAGTTCAGTCTTTAAGATGGCCCTTCAGCGCTAAAGATCTACTCTTAAACACTGATAGATATAGCAATTTCTGGTGAGGCAGATCGACCAGGCACTTAAGATGATGATCTCCATGAAAAAAAGGCTTGTTGATCTTGTCCTTGAGTTCAGAAATACACTCCACATGAGTGGAAGTAGCTGCAATGTTCACATTTGGGGCAATTTAACTCCAGCAAGCTTGAGCAATGGGCAGTGGTAGAACATGTGAGATCTGGTCTCTAGCACACCCATGTTACACATGGCAGGAATTTCTTCTACAATGAACTGCTTCCCGTTGCAAAAGGTATCTTGTATTTAGTGTGTCTTGAAGCAGGAACCAAAAGAAGACCCTATGTTTTTGCTGTCAATAGGATTTCCAAAGCCATTTGAAGGCAGCATGTGGTGGCATTGGAAATTTGCTATCATAACGATAGCATATGCTTTAGAGAGGGAGAATCCTGATCCCGGGGATAAACCCGGTGATCACTATCAGAGATTCTAGAAGAAAAAAGCTCTGTAAACTGCTGAAACTCTTCATAGACATTTTCGGAAAGAGCCAGGTGAAATAAGTCTGAAGAAGAATTTTGAAGACAGGCCAAATTGACACTAACATCCAAAGATTTTGAACTTTCTTGACATTTATCGGATCACATTTTTAACCGTGTTTTGTATGGTTTTTGGGTCCGATTTCCCTAATTAACTGGATCAATTCTTTTCTTCTATAATGCAATGCGGGAACTCCCCGCCCTAGTTTGTCAAAAAAGATCACATTTTTCCAATGTTCTAACTTTTTCTTTTGATGAATATCGGGTCAGGTCAGCAGTGCCACCAACCAACAAAATTTACCTCTATAAATCTATATATACTCCAATCTATCACGTGCCAACGTTGTAGTTTTCTTGTCTGTAGAGAGTAGAGTATACTGTACATAGTAATTTTTCTGTGAGAAGAAAAAGTCAACAAGAAAAGTAGAGCCAGCGCCACCAACCAAATTAACACTATAAATTTCTGCTCCAACAAAAAACTGGCCGCAGCAAACCTAAATCCCAAACAAAGAAGCAGAGCACAGAATGCCGTCGCCGTCCATGGTGCGCGTGGTGTCGTCGCGCATGGTGAGGCCGCCGGCGCGGCCGCGCGAGCGAATCCCGCTCACCTCCTGGGACACCGTCTTTCTCTCCGCCAATTACATCCAGAAGGGCCTCCTCTTCCACAAGCCCTCTGACTCCAAGCCCCTTCAAGTCGTCGACCACCTCGCTGCCGCCCTCGCCGACGCGCTCGTCCACTACTACCCCGTCGCCGGCCGCTTCGCCGTCGAACAGCACAAGGACGACACCGGGAAGGTTGTCGGCTCCTCTGTCCATATGGACTGCGACGGGCAGGGCGTGGAGGTGCTCCACGCCGTGGCCGACGGTTTCTCCATCGCCGACGTCCTCCCTCGCGACACCGACGTGCCGCGGGACCTGGTTGGGTCCTTCTTCCCGCTCGATGACGCCGTGAACTACGACGGCGTTGACCGCCCGCTGTTCACCGTCCAGGTCACGGACCTCGCCGACGGCGTCTTCGTCGGGTTCGCCTACAACCACGCCCTCTCCGACGGCACGGCCTTCTGGGACTTCGTCAACGTATGGGCCGCCATCGCGCGCGCCAGGCTCGGCCTCGCGCCGCCGCCCTCGGTGACGCCACCGGTATACGAGCGCTGGTCAGCCGACGGCGGCGCGGCGGGGCCGGTGGTGCTGCCGTACGCCGATCCGTCCGAACTGATCGAAGGGTTTTCCCCGCCACCGCTGCGCGAGCGGATGCTGCACTTCTCCGCGGAGTCGCTGGCGGCGCTCAAGGAGCGGGCGCGCGAGGAACTCCTCGCTGCCGGCGACGCGGCCGGTGCCGCCGCGCTGACGCGGTTCCAGGCGCTGTCGTCTCTGCTCTGGCGATGCATCACCCGAGCACGCCGAATGTCGCCGGAGCAGGAGACGACGTGCCGCGTCGCCATCAACAACCGCGCGCGGCTCCGGCCGCAGCTCCCGAAGGAGTACTTCGGCAACTCCATCTACGCCATCGGCACGGAGGCGGCGCGCGTATCGGAGCTGCTCGAGCGAGGGCACGGGTGGGCGGCTGCGGCGGTGGGGCGGGCCGTGGCGACGCACACGGGCGCGGCGATCAGGTAGCGGGTGGCGGAGTGGACGGCGAAGCCGATGGTGTACACGCTGCGGTTCTTCGACCCGGCGGCGACCATGGTGGGGACTGGGGAGCTCGCCGTGGTTTGACGTGTACGGGTGCGACTTCGGGTGGGGGAAACCCGTGGCGCCACGGAGCGTGAAGGGGAACAAGTCCGACGGGAAGACGACGCTGTACCCCGGCCGGGAGGGCGGAGGGAGCATCGACGCGGAGCTGACGCTGGCGCCGGAGCACATTGCGGCGCTCGAGGAGGACGAGGAGTTCTGGGCCGCCGTGACGCCGGACGCGCCGGTCCTACCCAAGGGGAAAGTTTGTATACTTTTCGCAGCCGATCGACAACCGGAAGTGACGTTGCTGATGCCTGCGTCAATCATCTAAAAAAAATATGCCTTCGTCAATTCTCTTCATTAATCTTTGTCTCTACATTTCAGACGGCGATTTCTTCGCACCAGTTTGACCTTCGCTAATACTTTTAGCTATTTTATTAGTATGGACCGGTTTTTGGTTACCGGTCGGAAAATTCGGTTATCGCCGCGTAACCGGATATCCCGACCACCCGGGAAATGGTCATCCCAGGCAAAAAATATCAAAAAATTGAAAATTTTAAATTTTAACAAAACCACTCGGCAAATGGTCAAATTGGAACCAATTTTTTGGAATTTTTAAATTTTGTTTTTCAAATTCGTTCGGTAACCGGTCCGGATTTTCCGGTTACCGCGGTAACCGGCAATCCCGATCACCCTCGAGAATTTATTTCTACCGGGAACCAAAACCCTGGTATGGACTACATACGGAGCAAAATGAGTGAAGCTATACACTAAAATACGTCTATATACATCCGTACGTAGTTCATGTTGAAATAGCTAAAACATCTTATATTATGATACGGAGGGAATATATCGAATGGTCATTATTGTCTTCGTACCACTTTAATATACAACGGGATATCTACTCTCCATTCCAAATTATAAGATGTTCTATTTTTTATCCAATATATAAAGACATGTTTTAGTGTGTTTGATTGTTCATTTCATTTGGTAGTAGTTCAACCCGAAATATCTAAAACAGACAGTAATTTGGAACAAAGTATAGCATACCTTCATTATAGTACTTCCTTCGTTCCTAAATATAAAATGGTTTATCCTTTTTCTAAATTCACATGTATCCACATGTATCTAGACACATTTTAGTGTATATGTTCACTCACTTTGGTTTGGATCTCATCAACATGTGAAACAAATAAAACATCTTATATTTAGAAACGGGGGAGTATTAGACAAAGTCTTGCATGCGCGATAAGACGCACATGCAGGCTATGTCCCATTCTACACGCATCGCAATCAAGAAGCTAAGCGGTCGCCTTGTGTACACCCCGGCGCGTGTTCGACCATCTCCACGCGAGGACCTATGCCGACACAACACAAGCTTCATATGAACCGCGAGGTGTTGACCAGAGTCAAAATCGCACGCGTAATAAAAAAACGTTGCTTTTACCACAAAAAACTCGCATCGAGGTTATCGGTGCCAGAACAAGCATCCGCCCGAATATAGACCACGATTCGCAAAACCCTGGTGTATAGACACCATCTACCACGAAGACGAAATAACGCCAAATTTCGTGGTCGATAGCGTCTATTCACCACGGACGATGAGGCGAATCGTGACAAAAGGCAAAATTTCTTCTAGTGTAGGCATAGCATGTGTAAAAGACATTGTTCAAAATTTTGGCCAGTTTATCGCTCATCAGTGTCAAACCGATAAGATAAGTGAACATCGCCGATATTTACCGGTCTGGCCGATATATCGGTTGTCAGACCAATATATCGTCGATATTCACCGACATTCACAAATAAATTGTTGATATTCGTCGGTAAATCTGTGGGACACAACCGATTTATCTCATATATTTTTATTTGGTTAAGTTTTTGTAGTCTTGAAGTCTTCTATTTGTGTAGATAGCTACTTCCTGTACATATCACGTTGCAAGAGGAATATAGATGATATGGCTTACGAATTGGCCACATTGATTGATGCTGATGATACGAAAACTTGAGATTTTTAAAGAAACATTGCCGATAAATAGTCAACCGATAAAATCGATAAATCGGCCGATAAGATGATTTATCTCTTATCTTGGGTCGACCGATAAGTTAACGAGAAGTGATATCCCGAACATTGGTAAAAGGTAAATCATCCAATATTCAGCACTTCCAATTTCTTTAGTTTAGCGAAGTGAGCATCAAGTTGCGGTCCAAGTTGAACCGAATCACTAAGCACAGTATAAGCATCATCATATTCATCAGAAGCATAACCAACAGAAGTAGCAGATTGGTGTAATGGTGTAGCAAATTTATTTAAAACAGTAGGTGAATCAAGAGCAATAGCAGTATTTAGAACGGTACCTCGCCTTTTTTTTCAGAAGGCAATATTTCGTGCTTGGAATCTTTATTTTCCCCTGTGATAGATAATAAATTGCAGCAAACATAATAACTCATTGGTGAACTTATATATAGAGCTATGCTCCGGGTAACGGCGCCAAAAATTATTCTTGATGACCCACAAGTGTAGGGGGTCGCAACAGTCTTCGATGGAAGTATTTCAATCAAAAATTATTGATTCGACGCAAGGAGAGTCCAAGAATATTTATAAGTTTTAGCAGTTGAGTTGTCAATTCAACCACACCTGAAGGTGATCTTGCTTGACAAAAGTAGCAACAGTGATATAATAATAGTGGAAAAAGTGGTAACAGCAGTAGTACCGGGGTAATAGTAACTAGAGCAATAGTGACAACGAAAATGATTAACAATAGCAGCAGGGCTAAAAACACGTTGCATGGATAATATCATTCATATAATAGTTATAACACAGGGCAAAAATAAAGCATCCAGCTCATCAATCATACGCAGGCATGTATTCTGAATATAGTTGTAACTACTTGCAATAAGAATTCGTACAACATATTTTGTCCTACCCTCCCGTATCAGCGGGGCCAATTAAAGAATTTAGGATAATTAAGGTACTCATTTTACAAAGTAACGGAGCAAAGCATTAACACTTAATGAATACATGCAATCCTCAAGTTACAGCCTTTCCCTTTGATACCCCAATCATGCCACCTTAGGGTATCTAGTTCCGGACAAGTAACAGGTGCATACAACACGCAGATATGACCCAAAACATCGATTATATTCATGAAAACGTAAAGTGTTCATATCTAAAATCATGGCACTCAGACCCTAGTGTCATGCATAAAGCATAACAAAGTCATAACAACAACAATTAACGAACATAGTGGATACTCGGCATCAAACTCTAACAATTCTAACATCTATTACATGAATGATGTCATCCAATCCCGACCATCCCATGTGCCTACAGCAGGGAATTGCTCACACATGGATGGTGGAAGCATGATGGCGTGATGGAGAGGCGTTGGTGATGACGATGGCAATGATTTCCGCTCTCCGGAGGACGGAACTAGCCTCCAGAATCACCCTGAGGAAGAACAAGGGTTTGATGGTGGCTCTGTATCGCGAACATGAAGTGAGCGTGGCTTAGGATTTTTCCTCATCGAAGGAAAATATAGGCCGAAGGGGGTCGCGAGGCAGCGTGCTAGTGGCCCACGAAGGTTGGGCCCGCGGCCTAGGGTTCACCCGTGGGTGGGACCCACGTGGCAGCCTGGCAACCCCTTCCATCTCTTCTTCTGGCTCCGTGCGTATTTTCTTCTAAACTAATTATTGAAGTAGCTTTTGGGATTTTCTGAAAAGTTTTTATTTCCTGGAAAAAAAACAAGACACCAAAGCAATTCTGCTGAAAACAGCATCAGTCCAGGTTAGTTCTATTCAAATCATGCAAGTTAGAGAACAAATCAATAGCAAAAGTGTTCATAAAAGTAGATACATTTAACGTTTTGGACGTATAAATATTCCAGAAGTTTCTATATATTTGTTTACCTAATCATACACAACACACCTCCATTAATATATTTTTCAGTCAATTTGAAAATATATTTAATACTCCCACCGTTTACTATTATAATACCTTTTAGCTTTTTAAAAAATGCATGTAGACACATTTAGTGTGAAGAATTACTTATTTTGAACTGTGTCTAGTCCAAATTGAAATATGTAAAAGATCTTACAGTAGTGAACAGAGGCAGTAATATTAGAATGGACAAGAACATTGAGATAATACATATACACCATATCAATTGTAAAATAATCTAGGTGTGTGTTTCTTCCAGTTTTTGTTTTTCACATTTTGCGTGGTTTTGTGTCTTGTTAAGGGCAGTATCTTAGAAGGAAAAAAAACTTGCGTGGTCAGATTTATCTTCAATGATATATATATATATCGACGCGGATTTGGTGCCATGGGTGGTAGTGGTGCATGCGGTGAGCACCGTTGGATATAATAGACAAATGCTCCCTTGATGAATCTATGCTGAGTAAAGCCGTTTGTGCATCCTCAGCCATACGACATTTCATCAAGGTGAAATAATGAGTGGCTGCGGGGTCCACAAGCTCCACATATATGCAACATTTCATGCAACATTTCGTCTTGGATTTCTATTGGTGGCGTGACTCGGCGTTGCATGTTCATTTTTTATTTTAAATCTCCATGACCATTTGGATAGGCTGGTACGGGTCGCCTTAACTATAACATTTTGTAACTTCGCGCACAGTGCCACAGATTAATTGGTTTTTACTTTAAACCGAACTGATTACTGCATGTGCATCATGAACTGAAAAACAAATCCCACAGATTACATATGCAGTCTCGAACTAAAAAATATCCCCACGGATTACATAAACCGAACTGATTACTGCATGTGCATCTTAGAGGTGGAAACCACCTCGCAGTACATTGTTGTGAATCTTTTGCATGTGCTAGCCGGCCACACCTTTAGACAATTCCAAAGGTGAAAATTCACAAATGTGGTGGATGGATGCGGTGTCTAAAAGCACCATATCCACAAGACAATTCATGTTTTGTACCGGCATGGTGGTGTTTCGTCTTTTTCTTAAACTTTGGCCAAAAAAGTTACGACAAGTTTTTCGCAGGAAACTCTCTGTCGAGCAAGCTTACCTTCCATGTTGTTCTCCCGCCGCGAAGAGCAATGTTTTTTTACCTCCCCCATGTATAACTAGCGGCAGTTGGTGATTCAGAGCAAGCAAGCACATTAATTTGGACATTTCTACAACAGTGGCGCGAAACGTGTCAGGTGCTGGACCATGGTCTCCAAAGAATTCAACCGAGTAGGTGCCAGCTTTTGAGATGTAGATGGCCATTTCTACAGGGGTGCTGGATATTTTCTATTCGTCCACGTACGACCGAAAAAAAAATCTCCAGATTAGTCCATCGGGTGGGCAAGAAATAGCTGTTGCATTTTTGGTCCGTAAAAGTGCATAGAAGTGATGGCAACCCTTTTTATAGTAAATAAGTAGTAATGCTAACTGGGATGAAACACTACTACAATCTTGTAGATTTGGATTTACCATGTGCCTATCATATTTGTCTTCCCATCCCGTGACATATCCAAGAAATCAGTACTTATGTTAAAAACAAAAATTTGCGTGAAAAAACACTACATGTATTTTTTTTCATTCTTTCAATGAAGTCCAGGAATACAATAGAACATTTATTAGCTGCAATGTTCCACCACCGTTGTGCTTTTCACATGAAATGTCACCTACCTAGCTATGGTGTCTAGATCCTTTAGACAATTCCCTCACTCACTTGAATTCCTTAAAGGACTAGATCCAGCCATGCAACATTTCATGTCATGGGGTGTAGAATTGTCTAAAGGAGATGAATAGGAGAGAGAAAGAGGAATCAACATGCATGATTTTTGTGCTCTCGGTGTGACGCCGTGAAGATTTGCCGTTTACATTGGAACCAATCTTGTGCTCCCTATAGTCTATCCAACGGTTGGATGAGGGTGCACCACTACCCCCCATGGCACCCCACTATTTTGCATATATATATATATATATATATATATATATATATATCCTATATATATATATTGCAACTATATAACAGAAAACACAATAATAAATATTGAGAAACAATGTTGTATATTAACAATGTTAACCAAGTAATATACAACCTATTTTTTTAAAAATAGTAATATGCTAGAAATATATAAATAATTATCCAAGTTTAGTATAATTATAGTCTTCTTTCGATATGGTGTCTACCATAAGACCTGACACAAGCTTGTAGGTTTAATTTGATCCATTGACGAACTTTATGTAATACCTAGAGATCGTATGAGTGTTAACCATCGGTTGTAACTACTGCAACATGTAATAGATGTTTTGGGTTTGGAATTTTATCGATGCATTGTTTGTAGTAAATGGAAAGCATCATCATGCCACACTATGTCTTCATATTACGAAGGGCACCAAATGGAAATGGACACGATACATGCATTGGTTGTGTACTACCCATAAGCCAGAAGGCGGCTAAAAGAGCATGTTAGCTCTTAATCCGTTTTGGTGTTAATGACAACACGCCTACCGGACTAATCGTGTTCCTAAGTTGTGATAGGTACTTTGAAGACAACACGTGGTTCGGTGGCAGAGAGAGGGAACCCTAAATTTGAACCAGGTGAAAATCCTGTCTTGCAGTAGTACCGCTGTGTGCAGCGGTAGTACCGCTCCATCCTGGAGCTGTACTGCTGCAACACACTGGTGCTTTGCCTTGGGCAGTAGTACCGCAGGGGGTGCCGTGCATTCCAGGCAGCGGTACTACCGCTGGAGCAACCGCTCAAGGTACCACCAGAAGGATTTTCGCCTCGGGTATCCCAGCGGTACCTCGCCGGTAGTGACCACGAGTACCGCTGGAACCTTCGAATCAATTCAAAGGGAGCCAGCGGTAGTACTGGTGCGTCTACCGGTAGTACCGGTGCGTCTACCGGTAGTATCGCTCCCTGGCAGCAGCGGTAGTACCTCGCGGTACCGTTGCGGATGGGAGCTGTACTACACTTGATACCGCCAGGATACCTGGTGGCCCTAGTATCACTGGCCTCATCAGTACTACCACTGTGCAAATTTTCTGCACATAACGGTTCTGTCTGATGTATGCAATAAGAATTAACATCTATTTCATAATTATGCTTCATGATTCTATGCTATAACTGATGTGGCTTCTGAATATGAGATTCAGAGGAAAACTCACACGCATGTGTAGAAACATGAACAAAATAAAGATACCCTACTCTTTTCTTTAGACTAATTTTTTTATTGATTGATGACCGTGTTTTCCTGGTCATGGACATAGTTTATGTCAGCATCAATGAGTAGCATATTTGTAGTGATATCACCTTTTACTATAAGGTTGAGATCCCTGTGTTAATGTGCTAGTCCCTGGATCGAAATAGCTAGCACCACAGTTCAAGATGTATACCATGCAAATGCGTCAAATTTATTACATCGAAGGATCCAGGATAAAAGTCATCCATTACAAATTGCATAACCTCAAGGGCTAGCATAAATTATTCAAAGTTCAACACAACGGAAATAAAAGTAGCAATGCGCCTCCATCATCTTCATGCGCCACAGGCAAGCATGTTGGTTGCGAAACCTCACTCATCGTCTGACGAACCTGCAACGGTGAGTTACAGCTAGAACACTGGTCAACACAATTGAATTGTATTGGCAAGATGACACTTGGTGGATATAAATGGCATCCTATTTTCTACATGAATATTTGGCTGAGTGGAGCTTGGCTAATTTGGTGAAAGAAAGTTTTATCCTATATTTTCAAATAAAGATTTTTATCCTTCAGATAAGAACATGTGGATTTCCTGTGCCACCTTATGGTTGGCATCACCACCGAATGTTTTATCCTCCACATAAGAAAATGTTGGTTTCCTGTGCCACCTTGTGGGTTAGCATCACCACTAAATATGAACCATGTGGGTTTCATGTGCCACCTTGTGGGTTAGCAGCACCACTACGTATCATATTTTTACCCTTGTTCAAACCTCCAAATTTTATTATGAAATTGGGATGATGAGATTCTCCATTTGTTCCTTGTCCAGCTGCTCAAAATTTCCGTAACCGGGGACACGGCTAAGATCTTAGATTTGTGACTCTTGAGAGTTTGTGCACTTTCACCACTAGACTCAATCAACCCAAACTATCCTCTACACTCTATCAGTGATAAGGAAAAGGAGAAGATTAAGACGAGATCTTTCAGAAGTATTTTCCCACCCCATACTGGCTTGACCCGCAGGAGTTTGACGTGGCTAGACCTGAGGGCTTCATACTTTTCAACCTCTATCGCCGCCCATGTCTTCTCAGACCCCGTCGTGTCGCCGCTCGAGCTCGTCCTGCCGTGACATGGTCGCTTCAACGTATGTCACTTCAACACTTGAGAAATCGACAATGCTTGTGCGCAGGTCTCCCCCCACCACCCCTCCTCCCCCCCCACACACCCCACCCACCCACACACACACCGACTTGTGGAGAACACACCATATACAGTTTGTGTTAGTCCGGTAATAAGGGCTACTCCATGTTATTTGCAGAGCATACCAAGCTTTAATCATAGAATCAAAACTACAAACATGATAAAAAAAATTACCCCAATTAGGCAAGATGATCACAAACCGATATTATTCACAACAAGATTTGTCTTTTTCGTCTCTTGAGTTCTG
Organism: Poa pratensis; assembly: GCA_947311845.1. Lineage (NCBI taxonomy): Eukaryota > Viridiplantae > Streptophyta > Magnoliopsida > Poales > Poaceae > Poa > Poa pratensis. Next base: position 22,554,056 of record CAMZMU010000094.1, on the reverse strand, counting down.
GGTCAAAATTGGATTTGAAATTTGACGGTTGCATCTTGTATCAAATCAGTGGTAATATTTTTGAATTTGCTATGTGGGGTAGGTACGGTGGAAGCACGGCCAAAAAGAACGAAAACGCGTCTTCGGAGCATGAAAGCGTAATGTATCTCCTCCTTTGATTGGATCCCAAATCGAAACGAATTTCCTTCCTTCCTTCCGAACTCATCAAAGTGGTGGTGAAGACTCAGACGACCTCCCTCTCCACCACCGTGGAGCTGCTGCTGGTCCAAGGCTCCAGCCGACGACCATGGCGATCCGCCGCAAGCTCTTCCTACCCGCGGTCGTCGCCCTCCTGCTCCTCGCCGGACGCGCGGCGGCTGATGACGCCTCCAGGAGCGACGACGACGACCGCGGCCACGCCGCATCCCCCGGCTGCTCCAACAAGTTCCAGCTGGTAACCAACTAACCCACCCAATCCCCATCCATTATTTTCTCTATTAGATCTCTCTGGCGCTCTGCTAGCGATTCGAGAATTTTGTTCAACGCAGTTTTCCGATGTACAATGTAGTCAATGTGGAGTCTTTCGACATAGATACAAGTACAACCCTGCTAGATAGATAACCGTATTTGATGCCCATGTGTATCCAACATTCTACGCTATGCAAGAAGCAACGGCTGCAATATAATCCCTCTATTACAATTCAGAGCAAGAGAATGTCAGGGTTAAATAGAAACTTAGCAGCAATGTCCTTGTTTTCTGACGGTTAGCAGCAGAAAACAACTTAACTGTGGAAGCTAGTTACCCCGATTGTATACTACTCCCTTCTATGAAAGCAAGCTGTGCCTAGTTCCCCATTCTTTCTCATGCTCCAGATTTTATCCAGGTTAAGGTGATGAATTGGGTGAATGGAACTAAAGGCACCACTGTTGTTGGGCTAAGCGCAGGATTTGGAGCCTCCTTGCCTACAACTGTCCATGAAGCTCAAAAGGCATTTTCTACCCTTACAAATCCTCTTGACTGCTGCTCCAATGTGACTTCGGAGGTTTGATTTCGAGTCCAGTATAACCTGCTACCAAACCAAGTTGGTTTTAGAAGCATTTTCTAATTCAACCTAGTCCTTGCTGCTGCAGTTAACGAATTCTATTGCTGTTGCAACACGCGGCGAATGTGCTTTCACTGCCAAAGCAGAAACTGCGCAGGCTGCTGGTGCAGCTGGTTTGCTTATTATTAATGACAGTGAAGGTATTAAAAGGACAACCTGCAATATGTAATCTCTGTCATGTTCGATGTTTTTGGTAGGCATGCCCGATTCACTTTCAGGCAATAATCCGTTTAGTTATCCTCATGTTTTCAGAACTTTATAAGATGGTTTGCAATGATAATGACACTTCGATTAATGTAACAATCCCGGTCGTAATGATACCACAGTCAGCAGGGAAGATTCTGAAGGACTTGTTGGATCGTGGAGCAAGGGGTAAGTACATGTTCTTAATTCTCCTTACCAATGTTAACTTCGTAATATTCTTTATTACTTATACTTTGCTCCAGTGGTAGAACGTGGTCACATAGCTTTTACTTTTTAATACAATAGTCAATTACTTAATGATCACTTTTGCACTCACTGTGCCCTGCATAATAATGTTTTCTTGAATGACTAATCTAAGTTACATATTCTTGCGAGTTAATTTATGATATACTACACTATGCATGCTAATAAGAGAATGTTCGTTTACTGCAGTTGAGCTCCAGTTATATTCGCCAATTCGACCAACCGTGGAATTTTCAGCAGGCTTCTTAATGATAATGGCTGTAGGAACTATAGTCTGCGCCTCACTCTGGAGTGAATTTGTCGCATGCGAGCAGGTTGATGAGCATTATAATCAGCTGACACGGCAGGTTCTGGCTTGTGTCCCTATCCAAACTATATGATATATCGTTTCTATTTATCTTTTCATGTCATACTACAATGCATTGAATATTTTTATGTTTACAATCAGTGACAATTTTGTATTAAATCTGGTAAAGTTACTGAAACTAAGAACAATACTTTACCAGTAATCAGTAAGTCATGTACGGACGAGGGATGATTGACGGGTCGTTAATAAGACTGTAATAGTATAGAATATAGTTTTGTGTTGGATTCTATGCTATTCTACAGATTTTTGTGCCCTGCCTGTACAACATTTCTGCATTTGTAAAAAAACATCTTGTTAGGCAAGCTTGCTACTTATGAATGATTCTTAAAATAATTTCAGTTTAGTCGAGTTTGTTTAGCTAATGAGTAGTAATCATGAGTTAATCACTTCATTAAGTTATTGACATACAAATTTCTTTGTTCCATACTATTTCATACTACACAGGAGGGACCTAATTCTGGAACAAACCATGCACAAGATAAAGAAATCTTTGAAATCACCGCCAAGGGAGCTGCTGTTTTTATTGTAGTAGCTTCGGTTTTCCTTCTCCTTCTGTTCTACTTAATGTCGTCTTGGATCACCTGGGTGCTAATCGTGTTTTTCTGCATTGGTGGTATTGAGGTATTTTCTTATATATTCTCTAGCTTGCACTCTTTTGATCACATGGTCTGGCTATTTGTACAAATGCTTCTACCAGATTGGTTATTGAAGCGTTTATTTAGCTTTTTGTATTTCTTTTGAGAGATATTCAGTTATGAGTTTGCTCGTGGTTTGTGTCTTGCAGGGTATGCATGTTTGCTTGGTGACAATTATCTCTAGGTAACACATGAAATAGTTTGTAGTCAGCAATTTGGTCAATACTCTTTATTTGTTCATCTCCTCATTGCTTGCCTCGTTTTCAGGATTTTCAAGGAATGGGGACAAAAAACTGTACAAATCCCTTTTTATGGGGAAGTCTTGACCTTATCGGTTGGAATATTACCGTTTTGTGCGGCCTTTGCCATTTTGTGGGCCGTTTATCGGCATTCTTCATTTGCTTGGATAGGCCAAGACATCCTTGTAAGATGAATTGATGTTCATTCTTGTGTTCTCCTGCTATCTTTATGGGGTGTTTGGATGAGAGTCATCTTTTGATGACCTTCAATATTTTAGTTTATAATTAAACTAAATACTGAAACTCCTTAATGAAACACACTTCATCCAAACACCCCCTTAGTTGTATATTCTCTACATTTTTACTAAGGCTAGTCATAGTGGGAAGTATCATACAAAAATATCATGCATATGATACTAGTGTATGATACAATCTCTATAATGCATAGTATCATAGTCTCCCTCTATTTATTGTTTTGTAGAATCTCAATGTAAACTCTGTTTATTGTTTTGTAGAATCTAAATGTAAATATGTGTACAAGATCTATTTGCAATATAATTTTCTATTTATACGTGCTATGATACGGTATCTACCTATGTTACTCTAATCCTCTCTTCCTTAACTAGCTGCCACATCAGCATTTTTGTGGGACCAGGTTGCATGATACTGGCTAAGATACTAGCAACTATGGCTAGTCTTAGAAGCAAGTGAAAGCATGCAATTGTGCATGTCTTGTACTGTTACTGCGAATCAAGTCAGAGTCCACATGATAGCAAGATATAGAATTTCTGTTATTCTTCAGTACTAAAAGTTAAAACTAGCATGTTGTGACGTCCAAATTCAATGCGGATCGAGGTCCCATTTTCCTAGTGGAATTAGCTGATATGTGATTTTCGTTTTACAATTTGCACATTGCAGAAGGTCAAATCCTTCACAAGAATTTGATGCTGGATTTTTTTTCTTAAATGCATTTTGGAACTGAATTTTTATTTTTGGACGACCAGCTGTGTACGTGCAATGCAAGTTTGCGCGTCAAACTTCGATCCAACTTATTATTGATCATATTCAGATTTTAGCCCTAACAAGGTAGTACCATGGGCCACAGGTTTAAGCATGATTTATCTGCTTAAATAGTTACGCACTGAACCTGTTAGTACGTTGGCACTAGGATGCTTAGGTTTCACATGTTAGTTTCACTGTGGACTAGTGATGGAGATCGAAGTAAAAGAATGTTGACAACAGTTTACACATTTTATCATTCGCTTGATTTAGTATGAGATCACATATTCAGGTTTCTAAGCTTGATATTGTAGCAAAGAGATGCATGTTATATTGTTATTTGAGAGTTACATAATGAGTTATGGAGTAGTTTCCCTGAAGAAGTGAACTTAATCTGTTTACTGACCTTGTTTCATAATTTGATACTTGGGATGTTAAATTTCTTGGCATGTAACTTTTAAAAAGCTTGCACGCGACCTTTTGCAAATTAAGTACATATCATTAACCGTGGATTCTATGTATCTGTCCCAGGGTATCTGCTTGATGATAACTGTGCTTCAGGTGGCGCGCTTGCCTAATATCAGGGTATTGGCATGTCTATCTGCAGTAGTTTGCTGATTGTCGTTAAGTAACAGCTTTATGGATTCTACGTGCATCAGAAGTATCTAAGACTATCTTTGCAGGTTGCATCAGCTCTTCTTAGTGCTGCATTTGTGTATGACATCTTCTAGGTCTTCATTTCCCCTCTTATATTCCATGAGAGTGTCATGATTGCAGTAAGTTCATTCCTGACCTTTACATTTACATTAAGACTTACTATCAATTATGCTTTAGTTGTACAGATTAATTTGTACAATAGGTTTTCCAGTGAAATCAATCAAATAGTCTTGCAACTACATGATGAAGCCATTTTCAAAATATAAGGTGTATTTTGAGGGGGACAAGGAATTTTGAAGGTTGTAAAATCAAGAGAAGGACGAGAGAATGACATGGGGTGCTTCCTTAAATACCTTCAGAATATGAGAGAATAGTTAGTGAGTTGTTACTTATGAGGAAACACGTACTTCATGTGGACGCCAATGTGCACACTTGAAACTGTAGTGAAATGTTTATAACACGCTCTTTTTCTCGGGTTTATAATTGATGCTAAATAAATTATCCACCAAGTGCTCTTGTCTAGTAGCCTAACGCTCTATCTTATTCTCTTTTGTGATGTGACCCATGATTGAATTTATGTTACTCACAGTTTTATAAAATTCCCAGGTTGCTAGTGGTGACAACTCAGGAGAAGCAATTCCAATGCTCCTAAGGATACCTCGATTCTTTGATCCATGGGGTGGCTATGACATGATTGGCTTTGGGGACATTATTTTCCCCGGATTGCTTGTTGCATTCAGCTACAGGTACTCTATGTAATGCATATTGTGTTTTGCATAATTCTATTTTCCATGTAAATATAGAGAACCGTGGTCCGACTGGTAGAGCCACCAGTTGAACCAATGAACCAGCTGCGCTGCCGGTTCAGTGACTGGTCCAGTTTTGAACTTTTGCATAATTCTATTTTCCATGTAAATATAGAGAACCGTGGTCCGACTGGTAGAGCCACCAGTTGAACCAATGAACCAGCTGCGCTGCCGGTTCAGTGACTGGTCCAGTTTTGAGAACTACTGTTTGGAACGTGGTATCGGTACGGTTAGTGGGGTGTAGCTGTTTCAATAGGTCGACATTCGGTAACAAGTGAGTCCTTACCTTAACCTTAACTAAGCCTTTTGTCCCAAGCAAGTTGGGGTAGGCTAGATATGAAACCCTTTCACGAGGACTTCCCAGGAGGTCACCCATCCTAGTACTACTCTCGCCCAAATGGATTTCATACCCATGGGACTGACTAGTTTTTACGTTGGCTCGCCAAGCCTATCACAACTCCGCCTATGTCTTCTAGGCATAGCCGGTCCCAATTCCGGATAAAGGAGGAGGCTTGTGGAAATCAAAAATTATTATTATTATTTGTGTGGAAATGGTCAGGCACGACACTTGTCCAAGGTGTGTCCATGCCAGAACTTAGCAAATAGACTGGTGTGACATTAAACCATAGCAACTAGTGATGGACTGGCGAACAGTGCCATCATGACTGGTACAATACCACACGACGTATTGTGTTTGAACAACAATCAGAATCAGCTTTTGACATGATTCTATTGTCAATTCTAGTTTATATTCCATTTTGATTACCTAATCTGTAATCTTTATTTCGTCTAATTTCATATCATCTGCATCATTTGTAATGATACGTCATCATTTTCGTATGTGATGCAGATTTGACAGGGCAGGCAAAAAAGGCATCTTAAATGGCTATTTTCTGTGGCTGACCGTGGGATATGCTGTTGGTAAGTGCTTGATTCGTATATTTGTGTTAATCAGTTAGATGTCAGTACTTTATGCTGTGTCATGTTTGGTATTGCTTCTGTTCATGGTCCTTGTAATCGCGTAAATTGCATGTGACAAGTAATCTGAAATCCTATGGATGTTACACACAATTCATTATTTTGTATTTAGAAAACTGTACATTATATTCAGATTCTCATTTCCTTTCCATGCAGGCCTTTTCCTAACCTATCTCGGGCTCTATCTAATGGACGGACACGGTCAGCCAGCATTGCTATATCTAGTTCCATGCACATTAGGTAAGTACATATGTACGTACGTTGTTTCTTTTGGTCGTATTGTCTTCCACTTTCTCCCTTTGCTTGCTGCTGATGCCTGTATCCTCACTTCCATACCAGGGCTTATTGTTGTGCTTGGTTGGATAAGAGGTGAACTGCCTCACTTGTGGAACTACGGAAGAAGATCCGAAGATTTAGTCAATCAAGTTTGAACAGTAGTAGTAATCTGACAGAGTTTGAACTCAAAAGCTATATGATGAAATATTCTTATACCGTGTCTGTCTTCTGAGAGAAGCTTTTTTTTTTGGAGAATGTATATACATGTTCTGCACCTGAGGCACTTAATCAAGATTCTGAAACGCAAAATTATAACTCCAAATTATGTATGTTTACAACATTTCAGTTCCAAATTCCACCGATGGCTTGCTCAGGTCATAAAATATATATCCCTTCACCTTCAGCATACAACAATGTACATGCTAAGGTTAGCCTGTAAATACAACGAGAAGACAAGAAACTCAGGTAGTGGTGGCGCTCCTATTTAGATATAGCCAATGTGTTACATCTACAACTGCAAAAAAAACCTCAGCCATTTTAGGCATTTTTCGTCATTCAGGTAAGTTCTCCAGAATAAAATGTGACACAAGAAACGTTCACAGAGTGGAGATTTTATATTACCACACTGTCATCAGGTCTGGTCTTGAGTTTCAAGACATACAGAATTAAAACATGCAGAACTTAACACAAGTCTCCCAGCTGTACAATTGCGTTCTTTACAGAAACCAAAAGCATCCAGTCATCAACTCCCCACACATCTATCTGTACAGAGGGGGGTCAAAAGGGGACCTACCAAACTCCCGACTCCGGTTCACAGCTGTTCTTTTTTACTTGCTTCAGGGGGGCGACATCCGTTGCAACAAAAACCACTAGATGCGCCATGCCACACCACAAATTCTGCACTAAACCAATCTTCCTCACTTTTATACAATTTGGGATGGATACCGTCCTTGTCATAGACAGTTAGACTTTACGGCGACTCCGGGCCTTGGTTGGTTATAATCTACAAACTCCCCGCCATGGAACTCTCTCCGGCTGTCTTCTCGTTGTGATTGTCGTCCTCTTCATAGCCGAGGGGCCCTTGCCCCCACCCTCGAGAGGCATGTGGATGCATATCCCATTTGGGAATGGTTCCTGAGTTCCATTCAAGGTATTAGAGCACTTCGCATCAAGGGTCAATATCGTATAAATAAAACCCTTATGTCAAAGGAGTACTAGCACTGGGTATTACCACTTCACTTGTAAAAGCACTATAATTAAGTTGTTCATACTCTATTGTACCCTATCATGCTTCACACTCGATTTCAGTGATCGTGCAACAGTAAAATAAAACATGATTTATAGTGCCAGAGAATGAATGTGCAATTGTCAAGAACTCGTTTAGCTAAACAGATGGTAAAATTTGCAACAATAGACAGTTGTCCTTGTTCAATATGAGTTCATAAAACAGATGTCCCTTCACTTTCAGCATACAGTGCAACAACTTAATACCTGATTTCCAGTCTCTGGCCCATTGGAATGAAATAGGATGGGGCGGCATCTCTTGTCCTCATTCATCAAACTTGAATTCTGAAAATGTGAGATAAGTGCATTCCTTCCCTGGATCCTACCATAAGCCAATGAGGCTACTTTCTCGCTGTTGAACTTCTCCCATTTCTTCCCATTAAACGCCTGCAAATTAAAAGGCATGCATAAAAAGTGATATTTCAAGCTATACAGATTAATTTAGCCAGGAAGCTTAGGCTGCTGCGAAACTCAGCTAGACACAAATCAATTCAAGAACAATGAAACATGTAAAGGGCTGCCAATGAAAACACACCTGGTAGAAAGATATATGTGCACAGGGGATATCATATTAATGAACGCGTAACCGACATTGCATTTGTTCTGCAGAGGAAGTGAAAAAATAATGATTACATTGCCAGGTATCCAAATAAGTCCTCGGGAAATAACAATGGCAATATAAAATATACTACCTTGAAATCAATTGGCAGGTAGAAGAAGTCATATGTTCCTTTGTGGAGCTCATCGATTGCAGCCAAAAGCATCTTGGATGTGTACCTAACGAATTCAATAAAAACTGAGTGAGGACAACTAACAAGCAATATAGATCACAAGACAACACAACATGAAAGCTGCATACTTGTTTGGAATGTTTTTTATCATCAATGTTGTCCGAGTATCCTCCCCTTTACGGATCTTCTCCAAATCAAGCTGATACTGCTTCTTGCTATCTGCTTGGAACACACTGCTGTCAACTCGGCGGTTACGACCACGATCAATGGAGCTGTCAATTCCAAAATAACCAGGTCCTTGATATGTGGGATTCCCAAAGAATGGTTGCCCTAATCTTGGTGACATTATTGGTCTGAAGTTACTAGAATTATTATCCGACAGGCTTCCACTTAGAGCAGAAACAGGATTCAAAGAAGCACGAGAAGCCATGTTCATCATGAGGCTTCCCCCATTACGGTTACTACCAATGTTCCCAATATTCCCGAACCTAACTTGATTCATAAAAGATGTCTCGGGCGATTCAGGTAAAAATCCAAAGTGACTCTCAAATGGAGCACCTGAAGGGGCAGATCCAACATGATGACGGTTCTGATCTGAAGATCCAAACAATGAAGACTGGCGACTACCATACAAGAAGCCTTGCCCCTGAGGGCGGCTATTAGATGGCATTGCATGACCACTTACTGGTGGACGCCACATTGAGGATTGAGAATGTTCCCCATAAGCCTTTTGGCTACCCCACAGAAACTCAGGACCAGTTAAAGTTCCAGGACTTGAGCTCATATGTTCACTTTTGTGATCTTGGTATGACTGAGAATGCTGAAATGCAGAACCAAGGGACTGGTTGCTGTTTGAGAACACTTGATCATATTTAGACCAGCTGCTATCCTTTCCGATGGGTGCAATCTTCATAGCATTTGACATGAGTGAAGTGGGCACTCCAATAGGACTCATTCCATTTCCAGTAGGTGAATTGTTGAACGCTTGCAACAAATTATTATCAGTTGGACTACCATATTGAGCCCATGCCCCTGCCAAGTGATGATACATTTTTTTAGTTGTAAACAAGTATTTGTAAGAAAACTAGATGAGGTGCAGATAAGGAGACTTAAAACTAATCCAGCACAAGTACCAGGGGGAGAGTTAGCAATAGGCGATCCAATGTGAGGCCTATAACTTCTGGATTCGTCTTGTTCTAGCTCATGACCAAGCTGTTGCACCAAGCTAGATCAGAAGAAAACAACAGAACAAGAATCAGGTCAGACTGGTACAAGCCGAAGACAAATGACTGCAAAGCTGTGCTGTCCAAAACTCAAGGAACATCTCTAGGGGAGTGAACAGGTACATACAGCTTAAAGAATAATACCATTAAATAACTCAGGTAGTATGCACATGGAGTAAAACTATACTAAGTTACTAACATGTCATGGCCATGCCAAACAATGAAATTAATACACATATGTACTAGCTTATAGCATACAAAATTAAGCTAGCTGCAGCATCAACAATTATCCACAAATATTGTGAGGAACTGGGCACAAGAACAACAATTTAAGGAACAAAAGACCGACAATTAGAAATATAAAACTAACTGGCAAACCGTAATCATACCTTCTGCGTGTTCCCCCAGGACGGCTTGGCTCCAACTTGATTCGTTTTCCAGCAATCTCGCTCTTATTCAGTGACCGAAGAGCAGCTTCTGCTGCTCTTACATCATAGAACTCGATAAACTTATGGTGTTTCTTGTTAGGCGTCTCTCTTATCTGCAAATAGAAACAAACATTATAAGCTTGAATACCAAAAGAATGACCTATGGAGCTGCATTTTTTTCAGCAAAAAATAAATTTAGGGGAAACAAAACTTTGGAATAGCCTCCTGACCTCCTTTACTTCACCATATGTTCCGAAGATCTGGCGAACTTCTTCATTAGAAACCGACGGATCCAAGTTAAAAATAACAAGAGTTCCCTGGTTTAAATCTTTGTCAGATGGATTCTCCTGCAAATCAACAAGGTAATCATTTTCAAGGAGTACTTTTATGTGCAAGGTCTAAAGATGCAAAAGAGAAACATAGCATACCTTTGGGATAGAAAAATGTATGTCCAGCTTCCTCCTCCTCAGAGGTTTATTCTGCAATGAACGCATGGCACCACGTGCAGCTCGGATATCAAAATAAGATATCATTACAAAGCCCCTATGCTTCGTTGCAGTGTAAAGGGTTCGGATATCCCCAAATTGCTGAAAGAAATGACAATAACAAGCACTGTCAGGACCAACTGAGACTCAAGATCAAATGCATGTGTATTAAGAACAGAGAGAGGTTATGGTTAGACAACATAGCAGATGAAAGGTGTAAAGATCATCAATGCATTGTTGTTCAGTTACAGGATAGACCTACTGCTGAGTAGAACAAACAAATAGGACTGACCATGCAATTAAAAGCGCGAAAGACTAATGGGCACTGCAGTTAATACCTCAAAGAGAGAGCGCAATTCAGAGTCCTCAACATTACTATTTATGTTCCTCACAAACAATGTTCTTGAAGGGTGCTCCCCAAATGGATGCTCCCCAGCCACAGCTCCAGGACTGTTTGACAGACCGAAATTGTTGACCCCATTGCCTCTAAGCCCATCACCTATACTCGTGTTCCCCAAACCAGCTGTGATGTTCTCCAAAGGGTCGGAGTCCAGCTCCATGCCCCCTCCACTGCCAAATACATCAAACTCCTCCAGCTCCTCTGCAGGGTTTGTCTGCGCAGACGGCTCGATCTCATTTGTGATCCCCGCGAAGAGGTCATCTTCATCAGGCAACAAGTCATCAATTTGCCGGAGATCAAAGTCAAACTTGTAGTCATTCCCTAGAGGATCATCGTTAGAGTCTTTCAGTATTGCAGACGTGTCATCCATCAAAGGGGTGCCATGTGCAGAATCAGGAGAGATTACTGAAAGAAAGAAAAAAATACACACGATCAGGAATACAAACGCAAACATAGGCACCGCTAGTCCGTAGCACAGAATTTTGGATTTGTGAGGTTTCTGGCACACTAAAGCTGGGAATAGTCTGGTGTTCCCTCTTTCATGCATCTGTTTGCGCATATTTACTACTAACTCTCAGTCACCCCACAGCAGTGCTGGGGAAAACAGGTGTTTGTACAACAATGTTGATTGGTGACTGTGGCATTCAGACCACCGATACAGCGTGCCAATATAAAAATTTACTACAGTATGGTCTAAGCATCTTGAGAAGATGGAAACATGCCGTACATTTTTCATGCGGAAGAACCGGCAGCGAGGTCGAGAAGATGCTCGTGCCGCCAAGCCCATTGCGTGCATTCGGCTGCGGCTGCAGAGGCACTCCCCACGGGTTGCTGCTGTAACCTGCGGCCTGCCGCTTCTTCACTGCAAGCGGCACCGCAAAACCTAGCACAAAGCAGCCGACATTCAGATACAGGAGCAGGACAGCTGCAATGGACGTATTAGGTGAGATGAGGAGGGATTGAGATAGATACCTGGTGGACTGAAAGGAGCCGGCGATCGGTCCATCACTGCATTCGCCGAGGGACACCTGCAAGAGCAAACAGAGGGAGCTAATTTTAGCATCAGAGCTTTTTCTCCGCAACGCCCACGGAAGCTAATTTTGGCCGTGGAAACAAGCTGACTGGACGCTTCGGCAGCAATCAACTAGGTAAAATCTCTCTATCGTCAGGATTCAGACGGCGATGAATTCGGCGGAACCGCGAGGGGCCGGGTCAAACGGATAAGCACGAGGCGACTTTGACTTCCCGAGAAGAGCGGCGGCGCCAACGATCAATCTAACTAACTTCCGCCGATAAGGTTCTCGCGAAGCGAGCTCGGATTCATCCAACCATGGAGGAAAAATGCAACCTTGGATGATCAAGCCCTAACTAACAGACTAACTAGAGGCCGCGACCGATCACAACGCCCGCGCTAACTAATAAACCCAGCAAGAACCCGCCGGCCCAGAGCGATTGAGGCGGAGGAAGGAGCAACTGACCTCGCGCCTCCGTCGGTCGGGGGAAACCCTAACCGACTTGCCGGCCGGAGAAATCTCTCTGCTTTCTCTTCTCCCGTGCTGCTGCGTTGGTTCGCGCGATGTGTGTGGGGAGAAGAGAAGAGAAGAAGAGGAGGGGAAAGAAAAGACGGAGAAAGGCGAAATCTTGCGCTCTCTTCTCTCCTCTCCTCTTTGCTTTCATATATAAATAAATATATATCTTTATCTTATTTATTACTAGACGAAGCAATTGGTAGTGGACGCCAAGGAAATTATCCGGAAAATTAAATAACAAAAATAATCAACCGGGGAAATAAATTATCAGGAGTAGTGGGATAGGGACAGCTATGATGATTGAGGCCAGTCCTTTGCCACTGTCCTCCTCTGCTGCGCCCCTCAATGACAGGTGGGGCCACGTACGAAAACTGGCCCACCTGCAGGGAGACAAAGCGTGTCGGTAGCAGCAGCCGCTAGTGGACAGCAGCGGGCTCACGGGAGGCCCACAAAGTTCGGGGTGGTGGGGCCACGAGGACGACGTGGGCCCGCGTCGTCAGCGAGGCGACCGGGTTGAGGAGCTCGTGGCCGTGCGTGGTGGCAGCAGCATATGCTGCATTGGAACGGCGCCTGGCGTCCGCTTTACTGCCTTTCTTCCTCCAAGAAAAAGGATAAAAAGGATTTTTCTCACTCTTTTTTCATTTCCTTTTCTTGCAAAGCTCTCTAGTTTCCGGATTCCAGAAATAAAAAGAATCCGTCTTGAAAAGAAGAAAAGAAAAACAGATGATGTAATGTACTGCAAGCTACTACTACAGTCCAATTCCATCCATGGATGGGATGGCAGAAAGTCTTGGATGTGACTTGCGGGCATTAAAGTGACGATTGCTTTGGCCGCTTGACTAGGCAAATCACTCTTGTTTCTTGCACTCTAGAGAATATTCCGGAGCTGCATGCCTTAGCCTAATCCCCTCCTCCACCCTCGTTGATTTTGATACTCAATCAGCTCAGCTGGGGATAAGTACGGCCATTTGGGGTTGCTGATGCCGTGTGAACTCTCATCACCTAGGCCTTTCCTCGCAAGTTACCCTTTGATGAGCTAAGTGTCAACTGTCGACATGCCTAAGCTAGCTAAATGTTGCATCTTTCAAATTAGTGGGTTTTTCTATTAACCTCTGTTTAATTTAGATACCCTTTGATGAGCTCAACACAAGCAAATGAGCAGCGATTGGCTGATTGATAGATTAGTCTTCAACAACAACTCTAGTCTAGTACGAGTTAAATATCTTGGCAAAAAATATAAAAGAGAGGGAGATTCCGTGGCTATTCGCTATAGGACGATTTCTATCTATCCGTGTCGCATACGCGTGGTGGTAGATTAGATTAAATTAAAGCCAAGGAGCGAGACAAATGGAAACCAGCACCAATCACATAATCTAATCATCAGACAGTATAGTACTTCCAATCAGCAGATAACCCCCAACAACCAACATGGATGGACCACTCTCATAAGAAAACAATATACCCTCTTGTTTGTTTCAATTTCTGCATCCATCCACCAGGAGATAGATACAGAGCACACAAAAGACTCTGAATCTGCATCATGCGTTGCCTTGCCCACGACACCTGCTGAAAGATTCAGAAACTGACACTGGCTGCTCTTTGCCTTGCTCCAGGCCGCTTACTGCTGATATCCGAAGACTGTTGCATGTCACACCAATCCTCTTCCTTTTCTCCCACTTTTTCATTGAAAAGCTCACAGCTCCACATCATGGCATCACCAATATATATGCCTTTTATTTCTTTTCTAGCCGTACAAACAATCTTCATCATGCTATCCTTGCTTATGTTACACACATCGGTCTCGTCTAGTTGACATGCTTTTGCTTATGGTATACACATCATGGGATATACGAGGATATGCTTGTACATGCTGCTTATTCCTACTGGATTACTGTTTTTTCTTTACAGAAATAACTACTATACCTGACCTGAGAATTTATTCCTACCTGGGGAACCAACCAGAGCTATGAATAACGAGAGCTATTTCTTCTTGTCATCCTCGTCGCCGCTGGTTGTCATCGTCGGTCCATCGGCGCCATGATGGTTGTCGTGTGAGAAGTGGGACTTGAGTCCGATCCAGCACTGGTAGTAGTCGAGATCCCGGGAAGGCGATTCCAGAGCCCAGCGGCACACACGGGGGATCAGCGCGGACTCGAACATGAATGCCAATGTGCCCCGCAGCCTCGACGGCTCGTTGGCGTCGCCACCGAGCCTGCTGATCGTCGCCTCGTACGTCTTGGTGTCCGGTCCGTGCGGTGTCATGCAGTTATGGAGACTGGCGCCTCCAGGAAGGAAGCCATCGGCTTTAGCCTGCACCCCAAGTTCAGTTCAGAGAACAAATACCATCAATGACAACTAGAACTAGTATGGTTAACTGACTATAGATAATTCATATCGAGGCTAGATATTATTTACCTCATACATCCCGTAGATCAATCCCATGAACTCGCTCATGCAATTACGATGATAGTATGGAGGACGGAATGTGTTCTCGGCCACCAGCCATCGAGGCGGGAATATCACAAAATCAAGCAATGCCACACCAGGCTTATCGGTTGGAGCAGTCAGCACTGAAACATGATACATATATGCAAACGGGTTATCAGTCGCAACCCCAAGAAGCAGCTAAAACGGCCCAAACTTAATTATCTCAGCGAAAAAATAATCACCTGTGTTTACAGATGGGTCGGCATGATCAAACAGGACAGTGTTAAATGGACAGAACTTGCTCAGATCGTACTGAAAGGAAACAAAATATAGAGTTAGGCACACATGGCAAGATGCAGGATCAAACAAAATCAGGCAATTATTCCTAATCAATAATGCAGAAAACAGAAGACAGTGTTTAACAGGCAAAAGTGACTTGGAAATGGTTGGTTACCTTGTAAGGGACATAATTTCCATGCCATGCGACCACATTAAACGGAGAGAAATCCTGCGTGGCAGTGAAAAGCTCACCGCCATACTTCTGCACTATTACGTATCCAGGGCGGCGGGCTTGCTCAAACCATGCTGTGGGAGAAAGGAAATCCCTTGCCGAAGCCAAACCATTAGCACCTGCAACCAAGTTATTTTTTAAGCATCTCATAACAGCATGACCTGTCGATTGCTACAGTATGAAAGTAAAAGGCGAGGGCACGAGTATTACCAATTGGGCCAAGATCAGGAAGCTGGAAATGAGCACCGAAAATCTCAGAAACGTAACCACGCGAAGGGCCATCAGGCAAGTCGACAGCGAAGCGAAAGCCTTGAGGAATGACAACGATTTCACCGGGCGGCACTAGCATCTTTCCGCATTCAGTTTTGATCAACAACTCTGGGCTTGACACCAAAACAATTGGAAGATAATAAGGATAGACATTCCCATCAATCAACGGTAAGCATAGTTGGACAGGAACATCATTAAGTAAGCTTTTCCTATTTCTTGCAAAAGAAGTATGTTATCAATGGCACAAAAAGACATAAAGCGGCACAGGTGGGACACACTGAGAAAGGATGCAAAGCACATAAGCGTGGGGAGCAACAGAAACATAACTCTAATGGTAGTGGGTCTGGTATACTAACAAATAAAATCGCGGTTATGTGGCTGAGTTTGGGACAATTCCGGTAAAATGACTGTCGAGCGATCAGACAGCAGTGACAAGCATACAATATGTCAATACCTAGTGCGCTAGCCATAAGCCATGAACGTGTCGGCACGTAAGTAACGCTGAGAGACATGTATGAGTCGCATGGTTTGAAGTGAAAAGACTTACTTCCTTGCTGGGGGACAATGAGGAAATCACCATCTGCGTTGCAAAAGGCGCATCCATCCATGGACTTGTTTGCAGCATACCTACAACGACATGAGCAAGCAAGGTAGTCAGTCAGCCATTCACTTGGTCTGAAAATTTGGAACATGACGCCATCAAGAATGAACTGAACACTGAAGTGTAGTAGTACTGAAACTGAAAAAGTCGGAAGGATGACTCAGTTCAGCAGCTAAGCTGTAACAGAGCAGCTTGGTAGAGCACATACATGTGGATTGCGAATCCGTGTCGGAGGAAGGAGCTGCCGGCGCCGCAGACGGTGTAGAGGCCGTCGATGAAGTCGACATCCGGGGGCGCGCTCGGCACCTCTTGGGGCCTCCATCGGAGCTGCGTGGGAGTGGCGACGGTGGTGGCGCGGTCGTCGAAATCCCCGACGAGGCGGCGGTTGGTGGGGTCCCGCGGGTGGAACGGCTCGTGGGTCACCGACGGCTTGATCCGGTACAGCCAGCTGCACAGGCAATTGAAGAAAGGAACGGATCTTGAACTTGAAGCGTACTGGAGGAGAGGTAGGAAGGAAGACAAGGTAGGTAGGCACGTACGTGCGAAGGTTGCGGTGGCGCGGGGTTGTGAAGGAGGTGCCGGAGAGCTGCTCGGCGTAGAGGCCCAGCGGGCAGAGCAGCGGGCTGTTCTGGCCGGCGGGGAGGGAGCCCGGCACCGCCTCCGACGAGAAGCTGTTGCCCAGCCCCGACAGGTAGCTGAACCCCTCGCCGGCGCAGTCCTCCGGCTGCTGCTGCGGCGGCCTTGGATCGTTGGAGCTGGACATGGCGGCTGGCTGGCTGGCGAATGCGTGCAGCTCCCGGAGGACGGCGACGAGCGAGTGGCAAGTAAGCAAGCCGTGAGCGAGTCTCTCTTCGCCGTCGTCGTCGGCTTGTGTGTTGGAAGTGTCAGAATTGAAAACTCTCTCCGCTGTGTGCTGACTCAGCGTCATCATCTGCAGGGACTGCATCTTCGCATCTCAGCCGTCAGTCCAAAATATTCAGCGAACCAGGTTAATTAGCAGCAGATTAACAAACAGTGATTCAGATCTCAAACATAACCACGCTGTAAACAAACTGAAACTCACCAAACTGCAACGCCACACACCTCCTAGGTTGCCCAATTAGCGTATTCAAAGCTTACTAGCAATCCCTGACTGCTCATGCCATGAGCATATACAGCATTGGAGTGGAATCAAAGGAGCAACTCTGAATTATTATTGTTGCCTATCATATGCAAAGCAAGAAAGTCAAAGAAATGGTCGAGACCATTTATTATAGGTTAAATTGGCAGCAGATTAACAATGCTACAGATCTCAAACATAACGAGACAACACATATAGTCAGATTGTAGTATACAACACACCTGTACCTTGTATGTACCTCTGTCATGCTAAAATACAGCAAAGTGAAGGAGTAGCATGCGTTTTAGCAAGGCAAATGAATGCGGTTACAGTGACTGCTCAGCTGAAACACTCTGCCCCAACTCCTGATAGCACATTTATTGTTTCCCATGGTTACCTCATGAGACCTCTGTAAACAACTGAAACCCAACAAACTGCAATGCTACAACTCCACAAGATCAGCATCCAAATACTTCTCTCACGGCGGAAGGCTTGCTCTCGCGGCCAAGAGTGAGGGATCCGCGCCTCTCGTTGTGTCTGTTGTCAATGATGCCAGTGCGGCTGCTGGGGCTAGCTGCTCGACTCAGCTGTGTGGAGCTTTGGTGCCACAAGTAGATGATCCCCCTGACGTGGATTTTGCCCCAGCCAAGTCATGGCTTCAACACTTGGAGGAGCAACAAAAGGTCAATGATGTCGTGCATGCTTGCAAGGGAGTGGAGCTGACTGAGGCAACTTTCGCCGCCAGCTTTGTTGTGGACGCGCCTCTGGAGCAGACACCGCCAAGAGACTCTCACAGCTTGAAGGTTTTCGAGCCGACCTCTCACTTGGTGGCAATGGAGGGCCGCTTTCTCAGACCTCGCCCACCTTATTGGATGAGATGTTGAGCAATTTCAGTTGCACAGAGCAGCTCTCCTTGCTCGATGCACCAATTAACTTGCAGCTCGAAGGCGGCTCCTCTTGGGTTGAAAGGCGAAGTGGCAGGTTGGAAAAGAAGAACAAAGATTGCACCATCCCCATTTCCAAGCGAGCTGAATTCAGATTGGCAGAGTCTTTTGGAGAACTTCCGAAGGGGCAGGTTTCGAAGAAAGGCTTCGAGGAAGATGTGCAAGAGAAGATGAAGCCTTATCTACGGATGTCCAAGCAACCTTCTTCGCCGACGGCGCGCCAGGCAATTCATGAGTTGGTACAAGTTAATGGTTAGTGGCTGTCTTCATAAGGCTAGGTGCAAGCTCTCCCTTTATCGGGTGAGTGACCTCCGGGTGTTGTTGCTTGGTTTTGCCGATTACAAGGTGTCTCCGATGGACTTGGGCCTAGCGACTCTTGTTTCCGGCTCCGATGGTGTGCCTTAATTCCTTCTAGAGTGTTTTGAGTGGTTTTGCCGGTTCCCGTAATTAACCGTGCATTGTATGGGTTTGGATCCGGTTTCCCCTTCTAAACTGGATCAATTCTTTCTTCTAATAATGCAATGGCAGACCTCCTGCCGGTTACAGTCAAATACTCCTCTCACTATCATGGTTAAAAAAGCGTGCCTAGGCATGCGCGTAGGCGACATAAGCGCTAGGTAGAGGCAAAATTAGGAATTGGACCCGGCGCTTTGTCGAACCTTGCTCCCTGTTCATAGCACGAACAGTATAACTGCAGATTGAAATGTAAGAGCAGGTTCACAACAACTCTGAATTATTATTGCCGATATATGCACACACACAAAATACATGGGACCATATATCAGCACTTTGTTAACAATGGGTCTACACAATTTCTTGAACCAGGCAAGGCAACCCTGGGGTTCAGTTTACCAAGGCGGGCTATATGAAGTATATCTCTATGTTCGTCAAAGCATTACCTATCCTTTTTTGCCGCATGAATGGTGTTTCAGAAAATAGTGAGTGGATTAAACCTGTCTGGAAGCTAATAACAGATAAAAGCCACACAAGCAGATGGGAAACCAGTAAAGTAAATCATCTACCCCCACTCCTATTTTTCACCTAGAACTACTTACTAGCAAGGACTGCAAACACCTAGAATTTCTGTGCAAGCTGTTGCCTGCTGCTCACACAAAGTGACTGCAATATAACAATCACTCACCTAACAAGCACCAAGCCACCTTGCATTGCAACCTTGTGGCTGCCACCGCATTCTTCTCACCAGGCCTGCCCCCTCTCCATCCACATATAGCATGATTTTGCATCCTCCATAGCTGAAAACTAGTGATCTTGCTGCCTTGTCCACTAAAGCCATGAGAGGTTTTACACTGGTTGTAGCAGTGGCGCTGCTGCTTGCCGGGGAACTGCATTGCGCAAGAACAGCACCAGAAGAAACAGCAGAGGCATCGGCACCACCGTCTTCACAACCGCAGCCAGAAGCCCACCACAGGCTCCTGAACCACCACAGCGTGCAGCACCGCCGCCGCGACGACGGGACACGGATCGTCACATGGAGGACCCCGTCGCCACCGCGTCACCACCATCTCCACCACCAGCATCTCGTTCAGTGGTTCCTCCGAAGCAAGCTCCTCCGTCGCCGCCAAGGCAGGTTGTGCCACCAGAAGAACCCGTGGTGGCGGCTCCACCGCCACCCAGGGCGAGGGCTAACAACTACACTGTCGGCTGCACTACACTCCTCGTATTTGGGGACTCAACAGTGGACCCTGGAAACAACAACCGTCTGCGGACGACAGCCAAGGCAAACTTCCTGCCCTACGGCATCAACTTCTATGGCCGGCGGCCAACTGGACGTTTCTCCAATGGCAGGCTAGCCACTGATATGTTGGGTAACAGATCGCATTTCTCTGTCTACCTTTGGTCTGTCGATACTACTATTTGTTTTAGGATACCTGACTGGATTTGCGGTTGTGCAGCGGATAAGCTCGGTATACAGAGGACTATTCCGGGCTTCCTTGACCCGACGTTGAAGCTGGGCCAACTCAGGAAGGGTGTGAGCTTTGCATCGCGGGATCTGGATACGACGATATCACTGCCAGCACATTAGTATGTCATAAACATCCACTGCTAATACTTTTGATTAGATCACTGCATAAACATAATCTATTTGAAGTGATATTAGTGAACTCGTACAGCACAGAGTACATAAATGTGTGGTTATTCACACGAAAATGATCTATCTCCTAGCATAGTTAACTCAGAGTATATAGTTAGTTTTCATTAGATCACTGCATAAAAATAATCTATTTGAGAGTGATATTAGTGAATTCGTACAGCACAGAGTACATAAATGTGTGGTTATTCACATGAAAATAATATATCTCCTAGTAGAGTTAACTCAGAGAATATAGTAGGCCACAAAGCCATGACTGGTCATGCAATAAGGTTCATCTAAGCAACACCAAAAAAAAATCAGTATTATTCCATTCACTTCACTGGTAAAACTTACTTGGAGAGTAACAAAAAAGGTAATGCTAATGAAAGAGATCTAAACAAAATTGAGCTACTCATTTATGATTGCACATCAAAATGGTAAATGAGTTAAGCAGGGAGACTTCTTAGATGGTGAAGTTATGGCAAGCAACTTGTGCAAGGCTACTCCACAATTAGTGCTGTAGTAGCATAGCTAGCTAAACTTTTTACTTGCAGAGCGCGTTGCCATTCCGGAGACAACTATGGCACTTCTGGCGCTACAAGCTACTGATCCGAGCCTTGCACGGACCAAGAAGAGCAGAACGGCTTGTTAACAGGGCTACCTTCATCATAAGCGCTGGCACAAATGACATGCTTCTAAACTACATCGCATCAAATCGGTCTGCTGGTGCCATTGGCATGCTGCGGTACGAGAACAACCTGATATCACGCCTCGGCAACTATACCCAGGTACACATGAATTTTGGACCAAACTGGCTAGCATCCGGCAATATAGCTTGCATGTTCTGTGATTAATGTTGGATGTCACATGCAGGTGATGAGAATGCTTGGAGGGAGAAGATTCCTGTTTGTTGGGCTACCCCCGATCGGGTGTTTACCAATTGCAAGAACATTGCTTGGAAGGGGTCCAGATGGATGTGACAGCAACTTAAACCAGCTAGCGGCTTCCTTAACTCACGGCTGATTCAGCTATCGAATTTCATCAACTTACAGCCACGATTAAGAAGTGCCTACATAGACACCTACACAATCATACGGGCGGCAACAGACAACCCTCAGAGTTACGGTATGCGTTTCACATTTCTTTTAAACATTGGCATGATGCAGAATTTCTTAAGCATGATTAATCGATCTTTTCTTTTTGTGTAATGACTGGATGAATGAACGGTAGGGCTGTCGGAGGTATCAAGAGGGTGCTGTGGATCAGGATGATCGAAGTTGGTCAGACATGCAGAGGGCGAAGGACATGCCCAGATCCTAGCAAGTATCTCTACTGGGATGCTGTTCATCCAACAGAAACAACAAACCAACTTATCACAAGTCTGATGCTGGATTCTATTGCCGGTTTCTACAGCTAGATGCTCAAGCTCAAAAGGATTTTCATGTCGATCGAACCTGCGTGTTAAGGTTACACTAGTAGTGGGATCGTTTCTCCTTTCGTACTTTTACGTCAGTGTCATGTGCTATGTTCAACTGTACTGGTACTGCAGTGTAGTTGAGTTGTAAGACTAAAGTGAACATGTTATTTTAGAGGTATATATGACACGCTGGTTTTAAGTTTTGCAATTGAAGAAAAAGATACAGATTAGCTGGGGTTGATCAGCATGAAGAAATTGATTCAACAAGGGGGGAGTCAATTCCTTACAGTAGTTCTTGCCGATGCTCCCCATGGAGGATAGGTCTATGCAGGGACATAGAGGCAGCGCTGAGGATCCTGCCATGAAATCACAAATCTTAATCAGGACAATGTTCTGATTTGTGCTTTTCTTGGCATCAGCAAAGTATATGGTAATGACAATTGACAATACAAGTAGGCAACCACAACAAACAGGCAGCGGACAACAAGTAGCAGGATTCATGATTGGCAATCTTCTATACCATCTCCAGTCAGGAGATTAAACAACCTGCAGAGCCATAGATGGATAATAATAGTAATAATTGTCAACACTGGTAATCACAAATCAGGAAAGCACATCACTTGATAATCCCAGAACATTGCCATCATAAAATTTGAAACTTAACAACTTAAACAAGTTCTAATAGGCTGGCCAATACACGCCACAACCAACAGAAAACATGCTCCATCCATAAACCCAAACAGAGACCAGGCCTTCCTTTTTCTGGACACAAAACAAACCACTTGCTTAAGCCTTACTAATAGCGCATTCCAGGATAATAAAGCGAACCTACTGCTACCCACTGCCTCAAAATCTATGTCCACAGTCAGAGAGAGCCAGTCGATCCACAGCTCAATAGCGCTCCTCGGCGGCACGTTCATCTTCTCACGCTTCTCGGCGGCACGCTGACCTTCTCAGGTTTCTTCAGCGGCACGTCCACCAGCTCGTACTCCACCTTCGATACGTTGTTGTCCTCATTCACCTCGAAGCCAGCAGGCTCCTCGGCCACCTCGACCAGGCCCCACTTGTCCACCGCCAGCCTCATCGTACCCTTGAACATGTCGATCTTGGCGTTGCGGAAGATCACTGTGTTGCCTGGCTTCATCATCTCAACTGTTGACAAGAAAATGACTTGTTAGATTAGCCATGTGGTGCAACTTGTAAGCAGTGCATAACTATATATAGACAAGATGTTATCCATACAACTTATACAAAACTAAAATCAGATAAATAAATCATTAGCACGTGATGAACTAAGTATGACTTCAATTACTAAGAAATCAGAAATGATTAAAATGCATAGGGAAAACAGATTATGTAGTATGGTTTCTATATCAGGAAGTGACAAGCGTAAACACACTATCATCCAGGGTTAAATAACCAGCTTATGGGCATCCATTATTATTACCTAATCACACATGTCATAGATCATCACATTCACAGATGCACATCATCATCGACAGTTTCACACTTTCACTTCAACCAAGCCTAGAGGATATGCATATATGATTCTTACTTTGGAACATGAGTGAATTTCTCACATCCATGTCCCTCCAGGCCTCCAGCAAAAACTACATACAGATGCTTCAACAGGACATACTAACTAATCTTGATTGGGTACATATATCAACCCCAGATGGACAAGTCTAACATTGCAATTATTTGTACACTTTCCCAATTAGCGCGGAAGTATAATGCTGCAGAAGCAAATTCCCACCAATGCAGGCTAAACAGTTGATCAAGAAAGAAGCATGTAGTGTAAACAAGAGATCAAGGTACATGTCCCTTTAAACCCTGTACAACAAGCAAATTCCGAAGCTTCCTCTCGTAGTGCAGGACCCAATACATCACTACCAAAATTAGTGTCATGTAACAGACAATCAAACGATGGCTGTACACATCCATGGTAACTGCAGCTGCAGGCAAGTGTCTCTCCCCAGCAATAGACGGATCACATATGCACATATCATCCACAGTTTCACTTCAATCATGCCTAGAGGATATGCATATATGACTCTTACTTCAGAACATGAGTGAATTTCTCACATGCATGTCCCTTCAGGCATCTAGCAAAAACTAAATACAGATGTTTCAACAGAACAGACTAACTAATCTCGATTGGGTACATAGCTCAACCCCATATGGACAAATTTCACATTGCAATTATTTGTAAACTATCCCAATTAGCGTGGCAGTAACGTGTGGTCGAATAACAGAAAATATAATGCTGACATGGTAACTGCAGCGCAAGTGAATCACTTTTCCCCCAATGCAGGTTGCAGGCTAAGCAGTTGATGACTGTACCCATGTTGAAAATATAAAAGAAGCATGTAGTGTAAATAAGAGAGCAAGGTACATGTCCATTGAAACCTTGTACACGAGCAAATTCGGAAGCTTGCACTCGCAATGCAGGACCCAACACATCACCACCAAAATTAGTGTCATGTAACAGACAATCAAACGATGGCTGTACCCATCCATGGTAACCGCAGCCAAGTGTCTATCCCCAGCAGTCGACGGTTCAAGGAGCAGTGCACGAAGCATACGTGGATGAACTCCCTAAATCGAGCAGAATCACAATAACAAGGTGGATCTACGATAATCATCTAGCGACATAAGAATCGACGAGACAACACATCGCAAAAACAAAGCAATCGAGGACAAGTCATGCGCGCATCATCGGTACACGGGGGCAGCGGATCGATCTAAACAAAGGCAGGTACATACATTGGTCGACGAAGAGGACGGGGACAAGGGAAGCGGGCGCTTACTCTGCTGGTTGCGGGCGGTGAAGAGGACGGTGCCGGTGTGGTCCCCGACGAGGCACTCGGCGACGTGGGCGCGGGAGAGGGCGCGGTTGGGGAGGGGCTTGTCGAGGACGGTGCGCGCGGAGAGGACGCGCGCGACGAGGTTGTGGCCGCGCGTCTGCGGCTTGAGCTGGTCGACGGCGGTGAAGACGGGCTTGCGCAGCTTCACGGGCGCGGTGGCGGCGGCGGGGGCGGGGCGGGGGGCGTTGGTGGTGCCGGGCTGCGGCGGCGCGGGGCCGGAGGCGCGGCGGTAGGTGGGGGCCCTCGTCGTCGACATCGCCTGAACCCTAAACCCTAGAGAGAGAGAAGATTCGGTGGAGGTGGTGGTGGCGGTTACTTGCTGCGACTGCGAGGCTCTCGTCTCCGTCTTGTATATAAAGAAAGACGAGGAAAGAGGAAGGGGAAGGGATGAATCGTACCGCTGGCCCAAATTGAATTTGTTTTTTAGGGGATGGCCCAAATTGAATAGTTCGCCACAAATTGTTGCCGAACGGCCTTCCGGGCTGGATCAGGGGAGGACCTATATACCGCTCCTTGGCGGCGGTAACGGGTAGCGCCGCCACAAGACGCACCTCCGCCTGGCCTAGTGGGCCGGCCCAGGTGCAGCTTTTTCCTATCCCTCTGTTTTTCTTTTTCTTCTGTTTTCGTTTTCGTTTCTTTTTTTCATTTTTTTAATATGAACAAATTTCGAATTTGTACAATTTTCGAAAAGAAACAGTTTTTGAATCTGAACAAAATTTGAATTTGAACAAATTTCGAAAATGAATAAATTTTGGATTTGAATAATTTTCAAAAATGAACAAATTTTGAATTTGAACAATTTTAAAAAATGAACAAATTTTGAATCGGAACAAAAATCAAATCCGAACAATTTTCAAGTCCGAACAAAATTCAAATCTAAACAAAATCAAATCCAAAAAATTTTAAAATCTGAACAAATTTTCCAATCGGAACAAAATTCGAATTTGAACAAATTCAAATCGGAACAAAATTTCGGATTTGGAACAAATTTTGAATCGGAACAAAAATTCGAATTTGAACAAATTCGAATCGGAATTTTTTTTCGAATTTGGAACAAATTTTGAATCGGAACAAAAATCAAATCTGAACAATTTTCAAATCCGAACAAAATTCAAATCTGAACAAAAATCAAATCCGAACAATTTTAAAATTTGAACAAATTTTCGAATCAGAACAAAATTCAATTCCGAACAAAAATCAAAATTGAACAAAAATTCGAATTTGGAACAAATTTTGAATCGGAACAAAAATCAAATTCGAACAAATTTTAAAATCTGAACAATTTTCAAGTCCGAACAAAAATCAAAATCTAAACAAAAATCAAATCCGAACAATTTTAAAATCTGAACAAATTTTCGAATCGGAACAAAATTCGAATTTGAACAAAATTCGAATCGGAACAAAATTTTGAATTTGGACAAGTTTTGAAAATAAACAAATTTGAATTTGAATTTTTGAAAGAAAAACGAAAATAAGAAACAAAAAGAATAACAGAAGAAAAAGAAAAAACAGAAACAGAAAACGAAAACGAAAACGAAAAAAAAAGAAACTGAGAAGAAAAAAAGAAAAATGGGACATGGGCCGGCCCAGCAGCGGCGCGCTTCAGGCGGCGCGACCGTCCAGCGCCGCTGCTGGGCGGTATAAAGGATTTGCCCTGGATCATAGCCCGAGTTTGAGTTTCTCTGGACTAGACTGGGCTGTCGTGGGGAGCTCCTAACCTCCGACCTTTTTTTTCTAAAGGGAAACCTAGCCTCCGACCTGTGCGGAGCGTATTAAGCTCCGCCCGCTCCGTCTTCTTCCTCCTCCACCTGCCCTCCACCCTGCTCCTTAGCCTCCGTCGCTCCACCGTCGTCATCGCCGGCCCATCCCTCTAACCCCCCCACCCACCTTCTTCTCCGGCGCCGGCCACCCCGAACCTGCACCCTCCCACCCGTTAAGGTGCTCCCTCACCTCCACCTGCGCCGCCGCGGCGAGCCGCGTCGTCGTCGGCTACGGTGAGGTCCATTCCTCGACTGGCCGGTGACATCGCGACCAGCCACGTCGTCCCGTCGGCGGCGTGGTCCGTCGCGTTGTCGCCGACCTCCCTCGCTCTGGTCGTCGTCTTCCTCCCTCGCTCCGGTCGCCGTCGTCCTCTCCGCCCGAGTTGGACCCCGCCCAAGTCACCGTGTAGGGTGTGCGTGCGCGAATGCGCTCCGACCTGTGCGGCAACTAGGGTTTGCCGCTGTCGTGGCGTAATTGGATCAAATCCAAGCAAACAAGGCCGCACGGAGGACGCGTTGTGACGAGCGTGTTTTATCTGTTCGTCTCTCTTTTTTCCCCTTTGAGATTACAAGTACCAAATAAAAATGAGCAAATATTTTACCGAAAAGCAGATTTACAAAAATCCAGAAGTACAAAACCCTCGCAATACCAAGTACAAAACCATTAAAAACCGAAATACAAAAGTATTGCAACCCGAAGTTAAAAAACAATTAAATCCGCGGAGTTCGGAAAATTATGGAGTACAAAACTACCAAAATACAAACTACAAAAACCTGAAATATACTAAAATCTGAAGTGCAGAAATCGCAAATTACACAAAATCACGAAGTACAAAACTCCCAAAGGATATATAAAACTTTCGAAGTATAAGTACAAGTATATTAGTTTTCAAAGTATAGAAAAATCGTCAAAACCTATCAACATAGAATCTATTTTTAAAGATCTCGTCACGAGAAGTTCAAAAGTGAAAATGGTTCCCTGGTTTTGAATCTTTGCTTTTAAAAATAAATAGGAAAATTGTACTTCCACCTCTCCTGTGTCTGTTTCTCTCTTTTCTCACTTTTCTTCTCATTGCAACATTCGGTGAACATGCAAATAATCAAAGAGACCGCGTGAAAGAGGAGGTGCCACTTGGCTAGCAGAGAACACGCGGAGAAGGAGAATACGACACTTGTCGAGTTAGGAGCGAGCAGAGCAGTCCTTTGAAAAGGTTGGCTTTTTTTTAGTGATTTCAACATCGAATGATACTGGGCAAAATAGCAAGTGGGCTGACCCATTAAAGCTCCCAATTCTGTTCTGCAGTTTGTTCTCTTGAGTTATGGTGGGACAAACATACATTTAGAGAAGCTGAAATTTCCCTTTTTTTGTCGGTTCGGCGAACTGCCCTGCCTTGGTTCTCTTCTCCGACGATGCGACGGCAACCTGACAGAGTGGTGATGAATCAATTCATCTGTTAGTTAAA
Organism: Poa pratensis; assembly: GCA_947311845.1. Classification (NCBI taxonomy): domain Eukaryota; kingdom Viridiplantae; phylum Streptophyta; class Magnoliopsida; order Poales; family Poaceae; genus Poa; species Poa pratensis. Next base: position 22,526,039 of record CAMZMU010000094.1, on the reverse strand, counting down.
ATACGATCATTTGTCAATATTGTAAATCTAGGTAAATCTTCAACCCAATTCCATGGTGAACCCGACCCCTCGCGCCGCACCCCCAGCGGCGCTAGGGGAAGCAACTCGCGCCGCCGGGAACCGCCCCCAGTCCGGCGCCCCTCCGCCGCTGCCGTCGCCGGCTTCGGCCGCGGCGGTGGCGGCGCTCCCCGCTGCCAAAAAATTGGTGGGCGGGGGTGTCTTCGCGTGGAGGTGGACGGCCGGCCCGTGGGGGCGGCGGCGGCCGGAGCTGGGATGCCGAGCCGGCGGGCTCGGGAGAAGAGGAAGGCGGCGGGGTCTTCGGGCGGAGGTGAGGCGCGGCGGGCGCCACCGATGCCGAGGTGCTCGCCTGGGCTGGTGCTGCCATGGCGACGGAGCAAGGCGCGACGGCGACGGAGCGAGGCGCGGGCGCGGTGCTTGCCTTGGCCGGCGACGCGGATGGCGCCGTCTTGGCTGGGCGTCGGGCTGCCTGGCGGCAGTGGTGGCCGGCGGCGCGGAAGGCCGGGCCCCATCTGGGCCGAGCGGGCCGCGGCGTCGGCAGAATGGGGCGACGCGGCTGGAGGGCGAAGTGTAGGGGAGAGGTTCCGGCGCGGTAGTGGCTTCTGCTGCCGTGCTCCGGCACCCGGGCGACGTGGAAGCCGGGGCGGCGGCCCCGGATCGATGCGGCAAGAGGTGCGGCTTGCAAGGTGGCTCCGGCGGCGGGAGGTGCTGCAGCGGCTACGGCAGGCGGAGAAGCTCGGTGAGCGACCACGGATCTACCCAGCAGCGTCGCTCTCTTACTTTGCGGTCGAGACGACCTCCAGGCGAAAGCCTTGTTCCGACTTGTTTGGAGCCGGCGACGGCGGCGCTTTTAGGCGTCGTTTTCCCTCTTGGGGGCGTCGACGTGGAGTGCTCGTTCCCGCCCGACGTGGTGGTGCTAAGATTTCCGGGTGAAAGCCTAAGCTCCTTCGCGAGCGGGCGGCGATGACGGACACATCGTTTCCTTGTTGGAGGCGCCGCCTTGGAGGTTATAGCCCTCACGGTGCGATGGGCTCGCGACGCTTAGGGAGGGCGGCTATGTGGTCAGGGGAGCGGACGACCGGGGCGGCGGCCCCGGACGGTGGCGGTACGTCGAGACGGCGGTCTTGGGTTCCCACGCTACGACGGCTCTATGAGGCAGAGCCGTTGTCTAGCGGGGGTCTGGGTGGCGACCTGGATGAAGACTACGCGGGCAGAGGGTTCGTCGACCTGACTGGATCACCTTCGGGCAACGCGAAGGTTGATCTGGTTGCTATACCGGGGCGGCGGCCCCGGAACTTGGTGGTTTTGGTGGCAACCTGGATGAAGACTGCGGGGGCAGAGGGTTCGTCGACCATGACTGGATCGCTTCCGGGCAATGCGGAGGTCGATCTGGTTGCTACGCCGGAGAGGCGGCTCCGGAGCGGGTGGTGTGTGTTTGTGGCGTCTGTCCGGCTTGTGTCGTGTGGGCGACGGGTCGCTTCGTCTGTGTGTTCTTTTGTACAGCTTGTATGGTTTTTGGACCCGGTTTTCCTTATAAACTGGGTCAATTCTTTCTATCTAATCGAGCGGTGGTACGATCACCTTGTCCTAAAAAAAAAAATACGATCATTTGCGACAAACAAGCTATGAAGTGATCACATAGAAAAAAAAATACGATCATTTGCCCACAAAGATGCATGCATAACTAACCTGAGTTTGACACTTTGACTTGATTTGTTCCGGCCAGGATCAAACGAGGATGGTCGGTTTCATTTTCCGGCCGTGGAGGCGTGGACTCATTTCACACGTGCTAGACCGTATAACTTTCTAATCATCCATCTCATATTGTGCAGAAAAGTTAGTTTTGGACTGCCGAGAGATGTAGTCGTACTAGTTGAATTTTGGCGTGGCGACTGCCGAGAGATGTAGTCGTACTAGTTGAATTTTGGCGTGGCGTGATGAGAATTGCTGTTGTATATTTTAGAGTTTTATGGAAAAAAAATTAGCAAATTTGAAGCATTCAAATTCGTTGCATTTTTTTGAGCATTTTGATGTATTTTTACGTATTTGGAAATATTTTGTAATTTGAAATGCACAAATGAGATTGTGTTTCAAACTATTTAGTTTGTAGCATTTGTTATTTTATGGAACTTGTTTGCAACAACAGGTACCATAATTTTTTATTTCGAGTCCATAATTGGGGAGGTTACAATATGTGAGCATTTATCAATGTAATTAGGGGGAATATATTTAGATTGTGTTGGTATATTTTAGAGTATTTTGTTTTTTAGCAGCTTGAAATGCTGAAATACATTTAGATTATCTTGGTATATTTTCGGCGGAGCGAGCAGCTCGATCTTCCGACAAGGAAAATGACAAAAGGAGACTGATATGGGAGGAAGAAGATCATCTCCGTCCCCGCAGCCACCGTCGGCTAGAACCGTCTGCCACAACCTTGCCGTCCGTCCTCTCAATCGCGGCCTCCGCCGGTCTGTCGTCGTCCTGATATCCCCTCTAAGTCGATGCCCCTCCTATCTCGTTGTCGACCACACCCCTACTCCGACCGATAAGTCCATTGCTCGCCTCCAGCTTGCTCGATTCTCGATGGCGGCGTCGCCGGTGCCGTCTCGACTCTCGATGGTGGGTGGGGAAGATACGGGAGAAGAACGTGGGGTGAAACTCGCGAGCGAACCGAGCGAAGAGCAGTTTCGGAATGTAACAATGTTTAACCTCGAAACGCCTGTTTCTCGACCGCGCGAGCGGTCGAACGGTTCGGCCACGCGCGACGCGCGTCTGGTGGTCTCCACCCACGTTCGCCTCCTTATCCTTTCCTTCTCTACGGTCGCCATGTTCTTCTTCCTTCCTCTCGCCCCAATTTCTCTCGCCCAGCGCACAACCGCCGCCCCCACCCTCCCCGGCACCGGCCGAGATAGCACCGGCGACGCTGCGCCCCCCCCCCCCCCCCAATTTCTCTCTCTCTCCGTTCCCCACCCTTGCCCTAGACTCCTCTCCGAGGCGGCGACCGGCGACGCCGCTGGGACCGTAGGGAGCTGCGGCGGAGAAGGCGCCGGCGAGGATGGAGCGAGGCGGAGCCGAGCACTAAACTTAACTTGGGGGGGTGCGGGGTGGGTCGCCGGCGAGGATGGAGCGAGGCGGAGCCGAGCACTAAACTTAAATTGGGGGGTTAGAGGGATGGTCGGGGCGGCGGCGGACCGGCGGAGGTGGAGCTTCGAGGAGGGCGGGGCGGCGAGGCGGTCGCGGTAGCGCCGCCAGCCGCGGGGAGCGGAGGCAGGCGGTTAGGCCGGCGTTGGCGGCGGGGGCGAGCTCATCTTCTTCCTCTCGTCGCCCACGTGCTCTTGTCCGAACGCCCATGTGCGTTGGTCGGAAATCGCGCGAGCGATCGCGCGCGTAAGGTAGCCATCCCCGTTTAACCTCTAGCAACTTAAACATTTCATTTTTGGGCATTTGCAACTTATCACGAGTTGAAGAAAATGAACGAGAAAATCCAAGTACGGTCACGGATCGAGCCAGCGCGACGATGAATTGGGATGATGAACTCACAAACAAATCAACAGTCCACACACGTGACGCACAATGTAAAACCGCAGACCACTGCGGCCTGCCGTCCACCTACCGGAAGTAGAACGGAGACCAGTAGCAGCACGCCATTAATACTCTTCCTCCCTCCTCGCCTTCGTGCTCCGCTCCAACACCACACAGCACCATCGCGTTTCTCGCCTGTACACCAGCGCCGACCGGCTAGGAGGAGCAGGAGCGAGGCAAGCCATGGCGACGTTGGACGGAGGGGAGGTGGACCACCTGGCCGGGGAGAGGGCAGCGGCGCAGTTCGACGTCGACGGCATGAAGGTCGCCTGGGCCGGCTCCCGCCACGCCGTCGAGGTCAACGACCGCATGGCCCGCCTCGTCGCGTCCGACCCCGTAAGCATCCCACCCTCCCCAGCTCCTCCACCGATTTCCCCCTATGGACGGCAGGACGATGGATCTCACTTCTCCTCATCCGCCAGACCAGATTAGATGCGTGCGTACTGGTTTCCCCCCACCTAATTAACCAGTTCCCGAGCCTGGGAGGAGACTTCCAGTTTGCAGAGACCATTCAGTATTATTCATCCTGCTCTGTTAACAATTCGGTTCGATTCGACTAGTAGAGACACATACACACGCGGATGTATTCCTCCCCCGGACGTACTGTCACTTCCAAGGTGTCCTGTTCTCGCTTTAGGAATATGCTCAAGGGCTCCACCGATGCTACCTTTTCACTGTCCCCCTACTGTTTGGCTTTGTTCACCTCGTGATTTCTTCTGCTTCAGATTGCCCCAAATACTGTACTGGTAGCTCTCATGAGTCATGAATACTGATTAGTTTACCACAGTAGGATCTATGTATGCTAAACAGGAATTGGGTACCCCACTCATCGCATAAGAAACTGCTCTAACGCTGAACCAAACTATTGCCTAGTATCAGGTTCTGTATTGTACTGTACCCAAGAGATGTCTCTGTTACTGTACAAATATATTCTGTTCAGGTGATTAAAATCCCCCATGTACAAAAGGACTCACTTATATTCCATCCCTTCACAATCTAGGTGTTCCGCAAGGATACAAGGACGATGCTCTCCAGGAAGGAGCTGTTCAAGGACACACTGAAGAAAGCAGCGCATGCCTGGAAGCGCATCGGCGAGCTACGTCTTACAGGTCCCGCCGATGTCCAGCACTGACCCCAAGCTTTTTCGAGCACTTGTTCTATGTACTCTTGACTGATGTACATTCATGTTTTTTTTCTTTGTGGATTAACAGAAGAGGAAGCAAATTTGCTGAGGCTGTACGTCGACCAACCTGGTTATGTTGATCTCCATTGGGTATGTCGGTTAGGTTCTCTATATATATTCATTCCTCAGCGTACAACACTCAAGCAATTTTTCCGTTCTTCAGTATGCTCGACAAATTGCTCATCATATCTGTGTAAACTCTTGTCACTTTGGGCCTTACTTTTAGTAACAGTTCATTCTAGACTTGCCACATCCGTGAACAGATACTTCCTCCGTTCCTAAATATAAGATGTTTTAGCTTTTGTCTACATTCACTTGTATACAAATGTATCTAGACACGTTTTAGTGTGTATGTTCACTCATTTTAGTATGCATCTAGACAAGATGTCAAACACCTAAAACATCTTACATTTAGGAACGGAGGGAGTAGATCTCTTTCTGCAGGCTTCATCCGCATTATTGAACTTTGATAAGTTAACCTCAGCACGCATAATTATCTTTGATTTCTTTATGACAGCAAGTTTCTCAAATTGGTAACATCACTTAATGCAATGCTTTTTCTGTAGGGCATGTTTGTTCCTGCTATAAAAGGCCAAGGAACTGAAGAGCAACAGAAGAAGTGGTTATCAATGGCGTACAAGTTCCAAATAATTGGATGCTATGCTCAGACTGAACTTGGTCATGGTTCAAATGTTCAGGGCCTTGAGACAACTGCCACATTTGATCCAACGACCGATGAGTTTGTTGTGCACAGCCCAACTCTGACCTCTAGCAAGGTAATATTTTGTTGACCTACTTTATGTATTGATTTATTTTAAAACTTTGCTTTCATGGTTATATTGCCTTGACGATTCAAAATTCCTCAATAGCTTTTTGCATGGTTCATGCTTTCTCCTCTCCATGTGCAGTGGTGGCCTGGTGGTTTGGGAAAATCTTCCACTCATGCAGTAGTGTACGCTCGTCTGATAACGGAAGGAAAAGACTATGGAATACATGGTAGAGCCTTTTGCATTTTATGATGACATTTAAGTGGGCTTTTCCCTTGCGAATTGTAACTCATGCACATCCATATTCCAGCTTTCATTGTGCAGTTGCGAAGCTTAGATGACCACTCTCCACTTCTGGGCATTACTGTTGGTGATATTGGTGGGAAATTTGGCAGTGGTGCATATAACAGCATGGATAATGGTGTTCTTCGCTTTGACCATGTGCGCATCCCAAGGGATCAAATGTTGATGAGGTTTGTTCAATGTTATGCTCCATTCTAGCACTTCAGTGTTTGCCAAATGTAATTCGATATTCTGATGTAACCCTCCTAGAAAATGCCATGGTTATTTCTTTCAGGCTTTCTCAAGTTACAAGGGAAGGAAAATATGTACATTCAGATGTACCAAAGCAGCTGCTTTATGGGACAATGGTATATGTTCGTCAAACAATTGTTGCAGATGCTTCTAAGGCTTTGTCCCGTGCTGTTTGCATTGCTGTAAGGTATAGTGCTATCCGGAAGCAGTTTGGTTCCCAAGCTGGTGGTCCTGAGACTCAGGTACTACAGTTAGCCGTTTTGGCTGGCATTTGATCGTTTTCTTCAGTGAAATGACTTCACACTTTTTGTGTTTTAGGATATATATATGTTTTGAAATATTTTGTTACTCTGGCCAACTCTTCAACCAGAAGTAAAACCAGTCACGTCCAAAGGAAATTAATGAATGGCAACATCAACCTGTCGCTACTAACAAGTGACTAATGTATTTTAACTGCTTACAGGTTCTCAATTACAAGACTCAACAGAGCAGACTCTTTCCTTTGCTGGCTTCAGCTTATGCATATAGATTTGTGGGTGAGTGGCTCAAGTGGCTATACACGGATGTCATGCAGAAGTTAGAAGCTAAGGATTACTCAACACTGCCAGAGGCTCATGCCTGTACTGCTGGGCTGAAGTCTGTGACAACATCTGCAACAGCTGTACGTATAATCAATTAATTCAGTAATGTTTTCTATAAATTAGACCTGTTTTTTACATGAATTATACCTGTTTATTGGTTTATAAGGAATGTGCAAACGTAGCCTTCTGCTTTATTGATTCATCTTTATCTCATGTTTCTTTATAGCATGTCAACCAAGACTGAGCTCGAATTTCCCCATTCTTTCATTTTGATACCAAAAAACTTGTTAATTTAGTTGTGTTGCTGGATCTTCATTGAAACATGCAAAGTTACAGGCTGTCCAGTGACAGCTTAGAATTAGGATTTCACATGCATGGTCTAGCTAGTTTATATAATGGATGTATTTCACAATTTATTGTTCTGTAACAACGCTAGTTTCTCTGTTATGCAGGACGCAATTGAAGAATGCCGAAAGCTCTGTGGTGGGCATGGTTACCTGAACAGTAGTGGCCTTCCTGAACTGTTTGCGGTCTATGTTCCGGCATGCACTTATGAAGGAGACAATGTCGTTTTGCTTTTGCAGGTTAGTATGCTGTTCCGGCAGATTGCATGCATCTGAGCTCTTTTAGCCTGTTTCTACATTGGTTCAGTTTTGGCCAATGGTGTAATCACAACCGTTGGTGCTCTTTGTAGGTTGCAAGGTTTTTAATGAAGACTGTTTCTCAGTTGGCCTCTGGGAAGCAACCAGTTGGTACAACAGCTTACATGGGCAACATACAGCACTTGATGCAATGCAAAAGTGCTGTAAATACAGGTATGCAGTTAAATCTTCCAGTCAGACTATATATTATAACTTCCCTAATTATATGTGATATTTTGCCTCTCGGGGAAGCTATTGGTCTTGTGATGATCATCGTTCTAATGCATGTATATGTGATTCTCCACAGCTGAAGAATGGCTTAATCCCGCTGCCATAAAAGAGGTATTCGAAGCTAGGGCTCTGAGGATGGCGGTAAACTGTGCCCAGAACATAAGCAAGGCCCCAAGCCAAGAAGAAGGTTTGTATTACACATGCTGAATTAGAACTATTAAAACAATTAGGTGCTTTTTAATAAAGGATGGGTGCTGGTATTCAACATGCTGATTGCTGAATTAGAAACATCAAAGCATGGGTGCTTTTGTGACATCTCTTGAAAAATTACTAGGGAACTCAGTTACATGGATGATCTCGTGCTTTGCAGGTTTCTCTGAGTTCTCCCCTGATTTGCTTGAGGCTGCTGTGGCTCATGTTCAGTTGATTATTGTAACCAAGTGAGTAGTAGTAGTCTTGAATGTTGCCGAGGAAACAATTAGTTCCTTGAGCTTTTGTAATTCCATGTGCCGTCACAAGTATTCATTTCTTCTCCCTGTCTGCAGGTTCATCGAGAAACTGCAGCAGGATATCGTTGGTCACGGAGTAAAGGATCAGCTCCAGAACCTTTGCAACATCTACGCGCTCCATCTCCTCCACAAGCACCTGGGTGACTTCCTATCGACAGGGTGCATCACGCCCAAGCAAGGAGCACTGGCAAACCAGCAGCTCGTAAAGCTCTACGCTCAGGTAGGCCAATCATCTCTGCTGTGACCGTGCGGTGACATTTGGGATGGTGGAGCAATCGCCGACTGAATGTCTTGCACATTGTTGCGTTGGATGCTGCAGGTGCGGCCCAACGCCGTGGCGCTGGTTGACGCGTTTGACTACACGGACCACTACCTGGGGTCCGTCCTGGGGCGATACGATGGGAATGTGTACCCTGCTCTGTACGAGGAGGCATGGAAGGACCCTCTGAATGAGACGGTGGTGCCGGACGGGTACCAGGAGCACCTCCGACCGCTGCTCAAGCAGCAGCTCAAGCTCTCCAGACTATAATCCTGACTCTCATCTCTATTCTGCTGCAAGGGGAGGACAAGAAGACACAACGTGAAATAACAATCAAGGAGAGGTCATTGATTGTTCACTCGGCAAAGTAGCAAGTGGGGACAGTGATGCTAGAATAAAAAAATTGTATTGGGTAAACTAACACTTTGAGCAGTTGTAGTAGCACGGTTGGTTTCTACGGTGGTGATTCGATTATTATTCTTAATACATATATAGCCTGCAATAAGATGGTAGCAAGTGTGTGATTCTGTATACAAGGAATGGAAATGGTTCAACCATAATTTCTGAGTGCAGTCATGGCAATGCCAATACCCTGGTTTTTCTTTTTATGTGCCACACCAAATGTCAGTGAACTTCGAATGTTGTACTGTCATGCCCAGCACGACTGCACACCTGGACAGTGGCTAAGCGGGTTGCAACTTCACGGTTTACAATCTAAAAAAAATCCTTTACGGTTTACAGTTTGGGTTGTTTCTTTAGCTGTTATGCTTCGAATGTTAGGATGGTTGGAAGTGGCCCAGTGTATCGGGTGTCACAGCGAATGGAGTACTTGTATTCAAACTGACTTCGATGTGAGCAGCGCATTGAATAGTGAAATCTGAATTCCTTCGATATATCGTTACATTCAATCCAACCAGGGGTTGTTCTACCTTTTCCTGAATCTATACGTGTATATTTGTATTCAAACTGACTTCGATGTGAGCAGCGCATTGAATAGTGAAATCTGAATTCCTTCGATATATCGTTACATTCAATCCAACCAGGGGTTGTTCTACCTTTTCCTGAATCTATACGTGTATGTTCACTTATTTCAGTCCTGAACTAGGAGTTGTCTTCCCGTCGGATCTCCTATGACCCGTTCACTGTTCAATGTTTTTGTGTTCTCATCATTGGCGATTGTTTCTGCTATGAGACATTGTCCTTTGAGACTTACCGTGTATTTATTACAACAAGCTCTACCATAATAAGCTTTGTCTGAGGGAGGGGAGATGTCGGCGGCCCCTCTCTCGTTCCTAGGTACTCTGATGACATATTTCTAATTTTATAACTTTTGAAGTCCCTTATACTGTTGTTGATGATTATATATAGATAAGTGATCTTTTTGTAAAAAAAAAATCATTATCATTGTGTTTGATACTCCCTCCATTCCGATTTATTAGATGTATTCCCAAAACCAGGTTTTTCCAAGAGTTAGATGCAATTTTAGCAATTAATGAGGAATTAGTCCACCAACTAATTAATTTTGGGGAGAGAGGAAACGGTTTAGGCGCTAGCTGCCTTTTGCATGCGGTGTGAAATCGATCCCTCGCCCACTCCCTGGCTACCTTGGCTACCTTGGTACATCGGTTTCCCTAAAAATAAGCCACAATTAAGCTAATTGATCTCTTTCCCTCGCCCACTCCCTGGCTACCTTGGTCGCAGAGAATTACCATATACATCTAATAAACCGGAATGGAGGGAGTAGTTTTTTTAGGTTGTTTGTTTATGGATAACAAAATGGGTTTGGCGGTTAGAGCATCTCCACTCAGGGCGCCCAAATGGCTGCCCAAAGGCCTTTGGGACGTGCCGGACCAATTTTTGCTCCCACTCGTGACGCCCAAAAGCAAATTTCGTCCGGAAGCGTCCACTTTTCTGTCCGGCAGCGCCACATGAAGCCCTTCGCATAGGGAGGCCTTGGGCGGCCCCGGACACAAAATTTCTTCCGCATGACCCACTCACCGGCCGCCACGTACCTCTGCTCTCTCCCCCTCATCTGTCCTTTCTCCTGACAGAAATTTCTCTCTCCTCTATCTTCTCATCAGCGACCACGACCTCCACTCGCGCCATGGCCGACCGGTGGAAGAGGACGAGCAGGCCGTGGACGAGTCCGAGAAGGTCCCACACCGGCGGAAGAGGACGAGGCTGAGTAGGTCCCTGACCGGCGGACGAGCGGCGGCGCCGGGGCGAGGTCGATGCCGACGACATCGCACACGCCGACGCAGAGCGCGCGGCAACCTTCTAGCCGAGGCGCGCACCGACGCAGGCATCGGCGTTGGTGAGGCCACGAATGAAGAAAAGTTGTAGCACGTGGTGCGCACTCACAAGGGCGCCGACGACCGTAGCTTCCGGTCCTGAAAGTGCATGTGTTGCCCCATGCGTGGTTTTGGTAATTAATGACAATCCTTATGGACTAATGTTTGTATTGAGATATTCTTGTAGATCTTGTCCATAGGAAAAGATTGGAGTTCATGTGTTGGACTCTAGAAGATTATATTATGACCAAGATTCTATCCAATGGGTTTATATGAAGAATGGTCATATAGAGTTGAGCTTATTGCAAGCATGGCTTAGAAAAGAAGATTGAGTGAACATTCATGTTTATCTCCAAGCCATCATCTATATCAAGAGAAAAGATAAAGTGCAAGTGGATACATGAAGACGGAGCTAAGCGAGACTCTCCCATAATGGGGTATGGGGGAGTATTTGGAGAAGTCTTCATCAAGCATGTGCTAGCAAGCATGATCAAGAAAGGTGTTACACTTGAAGAGATCAAGATCGTCATCATCTAGTTCAAGTGAAATGCGCAAGGCAAAGGTATGATCTTGATAGGGTTTCTATTTTATCGGTCTCATGTTGTTAGTGGGAGACCGGGTTATAGGATAGACGGCGTACTATCAAGAGGGGCTCTCAAGTGAGTAACTTGACCGCATCTTTGTGGAGAGCTCAAACCTTTGCATACTTGGCATCATCATCTTTCTTGGTTCTTATTTGGCTTTTATCCATGTGTGAATTTAGAGTTGTGTTCATCTCCATACCAAGCTCTAGTTCATAAAAAACGGATTTCATTTGAATATCTTGTGGTGTTTTTGATGTTGGAGGTTTACCGGTTCGTCTCATGTAGAGAGGTCAAACTCTCCTCTTGTGTAATCCTCCTCACGTGATGAACTATGATGTGTATATGTATGATCTTGTAAAGCTTGTGATTACCTTGGAAACAAGCCCAAGATCATAGAAAACGGAGTCCGGATGAAAAACTTGTTGGGTTCTTGATGTTGGAGGATTTATCGGTTGTTCTTTAATAGAGATGTTTTTACCTTTCTACATTTGGTTTTATCCTACCTTGTTGGACTATGATGTTTCTCTGCATAATCTTGAAGAGCTCTTCGTTGCGATTCCAACGAGCCCAAGATCATCGAATTCGGAGTCCGGATGCGAAAGTTATGTTCGTTTTCGTGTTGATGTTTCTGCAGTTTTTGTGTAGACCGGAATTTCCGGTGTAACACACCGGAATCTCCGGCCCGGACCAGAAATCGCGAATGGCGCACCTACTGGTGCCAGGCCAGAGGTAGGCCGGAAATTTAGTCCGGAAACTCCGGTCTAACTTGTTTCTGTGCCTAACGGGCAGATTTTTGGAGACCTATTTAAGGGGGTCTTCTTCCCCAATGTCCCCCATCTCTCAAGCACGAAAAAGCCCCCCATTGTTGACCTTCTTGAGCTTGGATTTCTCTCTATTCCTCCATGATTCTTGCCTCCAATTAGAGGGAAAAGAGAGAGGAGATCTAGATCTACCATTCCACCAATCAATCTCTCCTCTAAGTGAGGGGAAGCTTTTGGATCTAGATCTTGGAGGGATTTGGTGTTCTTCCTTGTTCTTCCTCTCTTCTCCCCCCATAAGCATTAGTTGCTTTTGGTGGGATTTGAGAGTGAAGGATTTGAGCACTTGTGCTCTTGCCATTGCTTCGTTGCATCGGTTTGTGCTCTCCACGAGGATTCGTGGAAGTTGAAAGCTTGTGAACTTGTTACTCTTGGGTCCTTGGACCCTAGACGCCCGTGTGGTGGTTGAGACCCTTGTGTGGTCACTTGTAGCTGTTCGGGAGCCCCCAATCCCGTTGTGGGTTGTGCCCCGGATCGTTGTTGAAAGGCTCCGGATTTCCGCCTCGAAGGATTCCGATAGTGGAAATTGAACCAAACCTTTGTGGTGCGGTTCATCGGAGAAGAAGGTGAAACCTTTGTGGTTGTTGAACCATTGTGTTGGTTCACACCTCTCCAACAAGACGTACTCCCTTAACAAGGAGGAACTCGGGAATACATCCTCGTCTCCGCGTGCCTCGGTTATTTCTATACCCGAGCTTTTTACTTATGCACTTTACATTGTGATAGCCTTCGTGCTTGAAGTATTCTATATTGCTATCACCTTGTTGCTTGTCTTGCTTAGCATAAGTTGTTGGTGCACATAGGTGAGCCTAGTTTATTTAGGTTGTTGGCTTGTTAATTTAAACACATAGTTTTATTCCGCAATTATCAAGCCTAAACCGGAAAAGTTTTAATCGCCTATTCACCCCCCCTCTAGGCGACATCCTTGTCCTTTCAATTGGTATCAGAGCCTGGGCTCTCTTTATTGGGCTTTACCGCCTAGAGAGTAAAGATGTCGTTTAGAGAATTAGTGCACAATCCCACTTTTAAATTCGATGGCACAAATTATGATGTTTGGAAAATTCGCGTGCTTAACCTTCTTGGGACATAGACCCACATGTTAAGAGAATTGTAGATATGGGTTTTTCTTCTCCAAAGGAGGATGAGGAAAACTCTTATCTCGATACTCTTGTATCTAATGTCTTATATGTGTTTTGAGCGATGTAGTTCTTGCATCAATCATGCCTTTTCGAAACGCTCATGAGCTTTGGACCAAGCTTCAAGATAAATATGAAGTGTCCAATATTATTGAGGATGATTGTTCTCCCTCCACCTCCGGCCGTGATGAGTTCACATCTTCTTCCACTTCACCAACATGTGTTTTGACACAAGGTAATGATATGGTGAGTGGTGATAGAAATTGCTTTGTTGATGGTGAATATTCTATTGACTATACTTCATCTCTATCTCATTGCAATGATCTATCTTTGGACTTAAACACTTCTAGCACTCCAAATGTTTTACATGCTAGTGTTGCTAGTCCTTGCATATCATGTAATAGTTGCTAACTAAATCTCATGATGATATGCTTCATGTCTTGTTGCCATGAAAATAATTCTTCCATATCCTCTATTTTGTGTGGCTAACAATGTAGAGGAATCCAACATTTGTTGGAACAAGACATGGATCTCAATGGTGCTTCAAGTATTCTTCATCATCAACGTCCATTACCCACTTTTGCCTTATGGCTAGAGATTCAAAGGTATCTCCACCTTTGGAACCTCTACATCTTGTGATGATGTGGATGAGGATTCTCATGGAGCACTTATGGATGTTGAATCCATAACAAAGAAGGGTGAGATGGTATTTGGTGCTCTCCCCAAAGGTAGCAAAGCTATCCCTCCTCTAAGTGAAATCATTGTTTATGCTATTAAGAGTAGGGAAATCATTGAGGACTTGGAAACTCAATTTCTCGAGAAATGTCAAATTGAGAGAGAGGATGCCGATGAAAAGGCATCCTTAATGAATGCCCTTGAGGAAGAGCAAGAGCTTCGAGTGTCTCTTGAGGAGAAACTTGAATCTCTTGATGAATCAAATGATCTTATTATTGCTAAAATCATTAAGGAAAGAGATCATGCTATTGCTAAATATAAAGTTTAAAAAGGAAAAAGTTGAATTTGGTGTTGGCAATGCTAGACTAATTGAGGATATAGAGAGACTTGACAAAGCCCACAAGGCTTTAGAAAGTGAACACTCTCTCCTTATCAAGTCTCATGATCAACTCCAAACTCAACTATCTAAAATGATGAGCTTGCCAAGTTGTCTTCTTCCATTTCTAATGTTAATGATGCTTGTGCTACTAACTCCACTTCTTGTGAAGCATCTATTTTGAAGGAGAATGTTGAGCTAAGGGCTCAACTTGAGTTGCTAACTAGCAAGTATAGGAAATTGGAAGAAAGTCATGAAAAGCTATCTAGCTCTAATGATGATCTTCTAGCATCCTATGCTAGGCTAAAGTTAGCTCATGAGGCTATCATACAAAGGTAACATCTTGTGAGCCTCATGTGGACAAAGGCACAACTTCGACTAAAAATGCTTTATTGCCATGTGCTAGTCCTAGTAATTCATCCACTCACAATGTTGCTACATCTTGTGATGAATTACTTTCCATGCCTTGTTGCTCTAACAATGAAGCTCTACTTCCTCTAGTGTTTGTTGATACTAACCATGTAGAGGAATTAAATGAGCTCAAGGCCCAAGTCACTTCTTTGAAGAAAGACTTGGAAAAGCGTCATGTTGGGGATTCTACACTTGACAATATGTTGAGTGTTCAAAGACGCCCCAATGACAAGAGTGGACTTGGATTCAACTCCAATATCAAGAACAAGTCCAAGTTCAACAAGAAGAAAAAGGGCCAAGAACAAGTTAAAGATTCGGCCAAGATTGTTTGCTTCAAGTGCAAAGTTGAAGGGCACCATGTTAGATCTTGCCCTTTGAAGAAGAAGGCTCTTAGTGAGAAGCAACAAGGGAAGAAGCCTCAAGTTCCTCAAGTTGAAGAACGGCCTCTTCCCAAGAAGAATCAAGCTACCCTCCTCAAGTCAAGACTCCAACTAAGAAGAGAGGAGGAAGTAGATGTTGCTACCTATGCCGTGAGAAGGGTCATTTGCTTCTTCATGCACAAATGGTACCTTATCCAACCCCATTATTATTAATGATGATTATTCTCTTCGGAAGGATAAGGTTGGCAATGTGTTTGCCAAATATGTTGGTACTCAAAGTGGTGTCAAGAAAAGAACCATTTGGGTTGCCAAGCCTATTGTGACTAACCTCTTAGGACCCAACTTGGTTGGGGACCAACAAGCTAAAACTTGATCAATAGGTGTTGTTGGAGGGCATTGGAGACTTGGCTACATTATGAAGAATTAAGGGATCTTCATCAATTATATTTCTCAAGTCAAGTCATTTGGATTATATTGTTCTATCTCATATCCAATGTTCCTCCTTGCGGTAACTTTTATTTAAATCATATATACATTGAAAGTTGCTTGCACCCTTGCATGTGTTAGGTTTTGTACCTTGCTAGTGTTTGTATGTGTTGTGCTCTCTACTTACTTATCTTGAGTAATCAAGTATGTGTATGTTGGTTTGCACACCATTTACTTGTGTTGAGCCTTATTGCTTTTATTTGATATCTTATCTTGTTGGCTCTCTTTTTGAGAGATTAATGGACTATCCTATTTTGGGGGAGTGATATGCTTCGTGCACTTCACAATCCTAAAATTGTGTATACATGAGGAATACCACTTAGTGTTGACATATTAATATTATCTATTCTCTATGTGGTATGTCATGCTCATGAGAAATTCAAATTCTATAATGTCCATTAATTTCTCGAGTTGGTTTTGTTTGCCTCTTGTTTTAAAATAAATGGATTATCACATTATGGGGGAGTAATAAGCTATGTGCATATTACAAGCCTAGAAAATGTGAACATGTGAGGTATTGCCACCTAGAATTGATTTGTTATTAATCTTATTCCTATGTGGCATGTTGCTCAAACAAGTTCCATTTGGTAAAATGATTTTGTTTAATCACTCTTTTGGATCTTGTTTGCGATGGACATTCTTGGTACGGTTTTCCCCAAATATGTTCGCATATCCTTTTGGGAAATCGATTGCTTCAAGCTACTCTTTGTAGTGGCTTTGCATGATCGCGTGAATACTTGAAGCTATCAAGAATATCTATCTATTTAAGCTTTGGCCTTTAAATCTTCTCTTTTGCCATATGCTTATTTGTTGTGAAATTGGTCTTCAATATCATTCCTATATACCACCGAGAAATATCTCTATATACTCCTTGTCCATGACAAGCGATACTCATAATTGTGGTGAAATTTGTAGACCATCTTCACTTTGGCTTTTGCTTTGAATTGCCTTATTTTTATTGCCAAGGATTTGTTTGATCTAAATCCTCTTGTCTTCCTTGTATCTTTTGGATCCTTTGTGCTCTACTCAAAATTTGTTTTATGTCTTCTTCTTTAGGAAAAGCAATGATCCAATCTTGTGCATTTACATTCAAAAGTCATACTTCTTGATAATGCACTATTCTTGGGAAGCTATCCTACATTGAGTAGAACATCATTCTTTAAATTGGTTTTGCATCTTATTGCTTTCCTTGAACATGACTAGTGTTTGAATAATATGTATGGAGAGTGATGATCCCATTTGTGTGCATTTTGTATTCAAATGCAAGATCATAAATAATGCACAAATCTTGGGGGAGCAATCCTATATGCTTTTGAACATTAGTTGTCTTCAATTGGTTTTGATCCCGATGACGTGTCTCTTGGAAGACAAACATTTCTCGTCTTGGTACTTTGTGCCATCATGAGAAGTGTAGAGGGTTTGGTTTATTCCTTGATGATATTTTCATCAATTGGTATCTTACTTTCATTTGGCATCTTTTCAAAGTGGTATCTTCAATCATGTGTTGATTTGAGTCTTTGATATAATTTGGGCAATTTTTTTCTTGTCACACTTGGTGTGCTTTCTTGGTTTAATTGGTGTTTTGTCCAAATTGTATCTCATTTGGTTCTTGAAAGTCTTGTGCATGCATATTTACTATGTATATCTTATGGCATGCTTACTTTCGTTGATCCAATATATAGGATAAACTCCATCAAATCCTAAATGGCTAAGATGTGCATGAAATTCAATTTCATATCAATATGCACATATTTATGTGGAGTTTGTCCTATGTATTGTAGTTGCTCTAACTACTTTGGGCCCAATAAGTTTGGGAACCATGTTGTACTTGAATTTGTTTTAGGTACATCGGAGGTGCATTGGAAGCTTGTCTCATTTACAAGGAAGGTGTTATCACCATGTGCTTATTGGAGCCAAGCTCGGATGATCGTGAACTCTTATCTTCTACATCACCAATGCTATCTCGGTAACAAGTATCTACCTCATGCATACTCTCTAGCTTTCAACCTTGTGTAGGTTGTATCTTGGCATGAATTTCTCTTGTTGCAATTCATTTGGTTCTTGCAAAACAACTTTGTTGCAAATGCGGGCAAGCCGGGATGATTACATATCAAGGGGAATATATATAATCATTTTCATGATTCATCAATCCCATATATGTTAATCTAGCACTTTCTACTCTATGTCTCACATATGCAATATTGATGCTTTTCAAAATCATTTGCCTCTTGCGATACTTGTTATCTTTCTCGGAGCATCCCAACTATCTTTTTTCCCTTGTGGATATTTTTGATGCTATGATGAGATTGTGTTGGAAGTTCATCTATTCCTTCTAAGATAAAATTTAGCTTTGTGCTATGCTTTTAAGCAATGATCTTATTGGTATATATATGACTTCCTCTTGGATATCATGTTCTTCACCGTAGTATCTACTTTGTGTGTGCATGTTTCTTTGTGGACTTATATCTCATGATTGATGTCTACTTAGAAACTTATACACATGAGAGTAGTTACATCTTTATTTGGTATTCCATTTTGTTAGTGACCACCTTTTATTGCTTTTGATTCTTTGGTGGTCTCTAAAAGGCACAAGCTTTGCTTTTCTTTTGGTATTCCTTTTTGGACCTTAATAAGCTTGTGGACCTATTTGCTCCAACTTTTGGGTTGTGTTTATGGAAAGACATGATATGCACTATGTGCCACTTATATTGAACGACTATGTTGATGCTACGCTCATCTTTGCATTAGTCTCCTAAAATGTCTCTCCTTATCACACCCATCTATTTTCAGTTGAGCAAGTCTTTATTTGTCGCTTCTTTCTCTTGTTGCTCAACATTTCCTTGTTGCAAGTTGTTTTGCTTCCTTTCTCTCTTTAAGCCTTCTTGCACTTGTTTGTGTTTCAAAATGATCTAAGAGGGAGTGAGGATTCCATGTTGTGCACACTATATTGAAATACAAATCCTTATTGTGCACGTACCTTGGGGAGTTCCCTCTTGATTGTTAGAACACTTGTTTGATCTAATCATAATATCTTCTCTTGTTCTATTGGTTTTTCGGATCTTTTGATTGGTTACTTCTTTTGTCGAAGTACCTTTCAATTTGATTTTCTTTTGCAATCTTTGGATTCTCAATATAGTTTGATCTCCTTCCCAACTATTCGTCATTGGATATGTGCATTTGATTTCACTCATATTATGAGAAACACACACATTATGGGGGAGCTCTTACTATATTGGCCTTCTAAATTTTTCCTCCCATTTCGGCAATCGATGCCAATGGGGGAGAAGTTTAGAGGGTTTAAGGGAATTTGGTTTTATGCTTGAGTTTCGTTCTTAAGCATTTGCCTTTCATGCTCTTGCATCCTTGCTCTTTGTGTTGCATGGTTGCTTATTTCATTATATAAACCCTCGTAAAAGGGATTGTCATCAATTACCAAAATGGGGGAGATTGAAAGTGCATGTGTTGCCCCATGCGTGGTTTTGGTAATTAATGACAATCCTTATGGACTAATGTTTGCATTGAGATATTCTTGTAAATCTTGTCCATAGGAAAAGATTGGAGTTCATGTGTTGGACTCTAGAAGATTATATTATGACCAAGGTTCTATCCAATGGGTTTATATGAAGAATGGTCATATAGAGTTGAGCTTATTGCAAGCATGGCTTAGAAAAGAAGATTGAGTGAACATTCATGTTTATCTCCAAGCCATCATCTATATCAAGAGAAAAGATAAAGTGCAAGTGGATACATGAAGACGAAGCTAAGCGAGACTCTCCCATAATGGGGTATGGGGGAGTATTTGGAGAAGTCTTCATCAAGCATGTGCTAGCAAGCATGATCAAGAAAGGTGTTACACTTGAAGAGATCAAGATCGTCATCATCTAGTTCAAGTGAAATGCGCAAGGCAAAGGTATGATCTTGATAGGTTTCTATTTTATCGGTCTCATGTTGTTAGTGGGAGACCGGGTTATAGGATAGACGGCGTACTATCAAGAGGGGCTCTCAAGTGAGTAACTTGATCGCATCTTTGTGGAGAGCTCAAACCTTTGCATACTTGGCATCATCATCTTTCTTGGTTCTTATTTGGCTTTTATCCATGTGTGAATTTAGAGGTTGTGTTCATCTCCATACCAAGCTCTAGTTCATCAAAAACGGATTTCATTTGAATATCTTGTGATGTTTTTGATGTTGGAGGTTTACCGGTTCATCTCATGTAGAGAGGTCAAACTCTCCTCTTGTGTAATCCTCCTCACGTGATGGGCTATGATGTGTATATGCATGATCTTTAAAGCTTGTGATTACCTTGGAAACAAGCCCAAGATCATAGAAAACGGAGTCCGGATGAAAAACTTGTTGGGTTCTAGATGTTGGAGGATTTATCGGTTGTTCTTTAATAGAGATGTTTTTACCTTTCTACATTTGGTTTTATCCTACCTTGTTGGACTATGATGTTTCTCTGCATAATCTTGAAGAGCTCTTCGTTGCGATTCCAACGAGCCCAAGATCATCGAAATCGGAGTCCGGATGCGAAAGTTATGTTCGTTTTCGTGTTGATGTTTCTGCAGTTTTTGTGTAGACCGGAATTTCGGTGTAACAAACCGGAATCTCCGGCCCGGACCAGAAATCGCGAATGGCGGCACCTACTGGTGCCAGGCCGGAGGTAGGCCGGAAATTTAGTCCGGAAACTCCGGTCTAACTTGTTTCTGGGCCTAACGGGCAGATTTTGGAGACCTATTTAAGGGGGTCTTCTTCCCCAATGCCCCCATCTCTCAAGCACGAAAAAGCCCCCCATTGTTGACCTTCTTGAGGTTGGATTTCTCTCTATTCATCCATGATTCTTGCCTCCTATTAGAGGAAAAAGAGAGGAGATCTAGATCTACCATTCCACCAATCAATCTCTCCTCTAAGTGAGGGGAAGCTTTTGGATCTAGATCTTGAGGGATTTGGTGTTCTTCCTTGTTCTTTCTCTGTTCTTTCCCCCCATAAGTATTAGTTGCTTTTGGTGAGATTTCAGAGTGAAGGATTTGAGCACTTGTGCTCTTGCCATTGTTTCGTTGCATCGGTTTGTGCTCTTCACGAGGATTCGTGGAAGTTGAAAGCTTGTGAACTTGTTACTCTTGGGTCCTTGGACCCTAGACGCCCGTGTGGTGGTTGAGACCCTTGTGTGGTCACTTGTAGCTGTTCGGGAGCCCTCAATCCGTTGTAGGTTGTGCCCCGGATCGTTGCTGAAAGGCTCCGGATTTCCGCCTCGAAGGATTCCGATAGTGGAAGGTGAATCAAACCTTTGTGGTGCGGTTCATCGGAGAAGAAGGTGAAACCTTTGTGGTTGTTGAACCATTGTGTTGGTTCACACCTCTTCAACGAGACGTACTCCCTTAACAAGGAGGAACTCGGGAATACATCCTCGTCTCCGCGTGCCTCGGTTATTTCTATACCCGAGCTTTTTACTTATGCACTTTACATTGTGATAGCCTTCGTGCTTGAAGTATTCTATATTGCTATCACCTTGTTGCTTGTCTTGCTTAGCATAAGTTGTTGGTGCACATAGGTGAGCCTAGTTTATTTAGGTTGTTGGCTTGTTAATTTAAACACATAGTTTTATTCCGCAATTATCAAGACTAAACCGGAAAAGTTTAAATCGCCTATTCATCCCCCTCTAGGCGACATCCTTGTCTTTTCAGGTCCGTGTACCAGGAGGAGGACGAGCGGCGGATCAATGGCCAGTCCATCAGCCGCGACCTCGTGCTGAGCAACCTGGGGCTCCACGACACCGACCTAGAGGCCTCCCGCGCCGCGCTGCACAGGTCGGTAACACGTCCAGTAGCAGCATCTGGTACGAGCTGAGCCCGAGTCTGTCAGCAGTCGTGGTGGAGGACTACGCCGCGACCGGCCGGATCTTCTGTTCGACACCCGGGTTCGTCGCCGCCGCCCGAGTGCTGCCCGTCACGCCGGCCGATACCCGCACCTACCCCTCGGCGCTCCTCCCGGCACCGCGGGGCTCAGCGGCGTGACCACGACGGCGGACCAGGCCCAACAGCAAGTGCTTGGCGCCGCATGCTCCCCGGCCGTGGCGCGCACCAGGCCGCGGAGCGAAGGTCATGGAGGTCGCCGCCCCGCCATCTCAGCAGCAGCTCCGCGGCCTTCGACCGCCGGGATGCAGCAGCAGCTTCGTAGGTCCTGGAGGTCGCCAGGTCCAGCCTCGACGAGGTCGCGCCCGACGAGGCCTCATGGTCAACTCTGTGCTCCAGCTCCACCGCCCAGCCTACAAGGTGTTTGTGGAATTGTTTTTTGCTAATAACAAAGTATCCGGACACAATTTGGAGACTCCGAGTGGCGAGTAGGAACATGCACACCCTATAGAAACATTATGTCCGGAGGGCGTCCAAATGGCTCGTCCGGAAACGATTTGGGCGGCCACTTGGACGCCGCGAGATGCTCTTAGTATTTCATCCGTCTTCCCGCTCCATTTCCATCCAGCTTGCCTTATCCTCTCTTGGTTCCTCTTCTTCCTCTTCCTACCATGGCCGCGGCCGCAGCCACGGGCATCGGCATCGGCACCGGCATGGCTCCCCTCCTCTCCCCCGCCGCCGCGGCTAACAGATTAATCATCCCCTCCGCCCTCACCTCTCCTTCTTCGCCGCCAGCCCCCACCCGCCGTTCTGGCCCACGCCCATGCCGCCGCCGCCTCCTATCTGCTCCGGCGGTGGCCCGCTCCGGTTCCGATGGGGCCCCGGCTCTCTCCTCGTCATCCGGAAACGGCAAGGGAGCCTCCGCCTCCGCCTCCGCGCTGACGTTCCAGCAGGCCATCCAGCGCCTCCAGGAGTACTGGGCTTCCGTCGGGTGCGCCGTCATGCAATGCAGCAACACCGAGGTACCACTCACCCACAAAATTCTCGATCGTTTGCCTCAACGGACATCAATGGCTGATTCCTCTGCTCAATCGATCAGGTCGGAGCCGGGACGATGAACCCCCTCACATTCCTAAGAGTGCTTGGCCCCGAGCCATGGAACGTCGCGTGAGTCCACACCTTGCATACACACAAATGCAATGCAAGAACATTTTCCTGCAAGAACATTTTGCCCCGATTCTGACTTTTTAACACTCTCTTCAAAGCTACGTGGAGCCAAGCGTGAGGCCGGACGACAGCCGCTACGGCGACAATCCTAACAGGCTTCAACGCCACACTCAGTTTCAGGTTCAGTACTACTCAGCCTCCCAAATGCCTCCATCCTGTTTATCCATTCTCCAACCATTACTGATTGCTGGTTATGCCTTCCGTTTCTCCCTATCATGCCTGACCAACAGGTCATTCTGAAGCCGGACCCAGGAAACTCGCAGGATCTCTTTCTGCATAGCCTTTCAGCATTAGGTATTTACCATTTCTAAATCTCACATGGCCTTAGCTCTGTCCAGCGTGCGTTATCGAACCAAGGAAGCAATTGGTTGCTTATAAGTGTTTCATCTCAGGTATCAATGTTCGTGAACATGACATCCGTTTTGTCGAAGATAACTGGGAGAGTCCAGTGAAGTTCTTCCCCTCTTTTCTCTTCTATTAATTCTTTCATGTCCATACTGACCATACTTACCAAGTAGTCTCCATTGTATTACTTATTGATTGGCACGTCTTCCTGTTATCGACAGGTTCTTGGTGCTTGGGGATTGGGCTGGGAGGTTTGGATGGATGGCATGGAAATCACACAGTTCACATATTTTCAGCAGGTAAAACTAATCGGATATGTACAAATCATGTGCATTTCTTTAATGTTGCCGCATAAATCTCAATGGAAGTGCCTACATCCCTTCCATTCTTGGATTTTTATAAAGCTTAATGATATTTCATCACTGTAGTCAGGAAGCCTTCCCTTGTCGCCAGTTTCTGTCGAAATAACGTATGGACTTGAGCGTATCCTCATGTCACTTCAGGTAAGTCCAGTAGTTATTGTATAGTTTTTCTCTGTATGAGTCCTATGTGTAGAGGGTTTATTACAGTTCTACTTTTTTATGGATCATGCCTCGCATGTTTAGTACATGAAAATCCATTTTTTTGGGCATCATAAAAAATCTAATAGATCAATACTAATTTTTCCTTTAAGATAATTTCCACCATACTTAGGTCATATGCACATTGAAAGAGCTGACCTTACTTTGTTTTAGATGTTCTGACAGGGAGTTGATCATTTCAAAAAGATACAATACACTGAAGGAATCACGTATGGTGAACTATTCCTTGAGAATGAGTATGTTTCTTCTCCAGAGTTTTGGAAGCATGTGTACCTCTCTTTTTCTTTAGCATTTTACGTGCTATGCTTCATTATTTGGTTGTCATTTTTTCTCATATATTCATGATATAAATGGGTCATTGTTGTCCTTGTTGAATTAGATGAATTGGCAAACACCATTGCTCCAGTAGACCTATGCTTGGATTTCAAAACCTCATTTCTGGTTTCCTGATGCAGGAAAGAGATGAGTGCATATTATTTGGAGCAAGCAAATGTTGATCACATTCAAAAGCACTTTGACGATTTTGAAGCAGAGGCTCGCTCTTTATTATCATTTCGACTGCCAATTCCTGCGTATGCTTGACTGATATATCTTCTTTTTTTGCTTGTATACTTTCTGAAATTGTTGATTGATAATGCTGTCTTTGATTTGGAATGGATTAGGTATGACCAGGTTCTGAAGGCCTCTCATGCTTTTAATATTTTAGATTCTAGAGGCTTCGTTGGTGTAACTGAGCGTGCAAGATATTTTGGTCGCATGCGGAGGTCTGGAATTACTTTCCTTCTTTTCTCTTTCTATGTGTTTTCTCATCATTGAATCCTTGGAACTTTCAGTTCACCTCTTTGGCAGATGTGTGAACCAGCATTATGTGTCCTGTTCTGCTGCTATTCAGTGATGTGAATTGTATCTTCCAGTATACATTTCTTTCTTTGTACCATTTACCAATAATTAGAAGATGTCTACCGTTCCACATTTTAGTTTAAAGTTATATTTCTCGCTGCAAAAGAAAATTACGTAGTATTACCTAACCTCATTGATTTGCACCTTTTGAAGTTTCGAGTTAGTTGTATCCATGTTACATTTTCATTGTCCTAGTGTTTACCATTCATTATTCTTGGTTCATGTTTATCACTTTATCCAGAAATTTTCCTTCTTTTTTAGCTTTTGCATTTTAATCGAAATAAAGGTCTAATCCCGGTGACTCTTTTTGCAGTCTTGCTCGTCAATGTTCTCAGCTTTGGTTGAAAACACGAGAGGACATTGGTTATCCATTGGGCACTTACCAAGAGGCTAATCTTACCTACCCCCATGTCTCCGAAAAGCTTAGTAGAAAGGTATTTAGTTTACGTTGCTATGTATTGCAGATTGTGTTATTTTTTAACACACAGTGTTGTGAATGTACATGTCACAGTATCCGACAAACACACCTTTTGACCTTGGGGTTTCTGTCATTTAGGAAGTGCTGGGGCAGACACAGGCATTTGTTCTTGAAATAGGAACCGAAGAGTTGCCACCCCATGACGTGGTGGAAGCAACCGAACAAGTAAATCCAATGGCTCAGTACGATTCGATATTACCGAAAGAGATTTCTAGCCTACAATTGGTTCAATATGGTTTTTTATTCTCATAGAAACAACACGATGACACTTATTGAGTTATGATTTGACTTTCTTTCACCTTTGATCTTTCCCAGCTTGAGAAATCTCTAGTTCAAATACTAGGGAAGCGTAGACTGAGCCATGGGAAGGTGCACTCTTATGGGACACCACGGAGATTATCGGTATCACCATCATATTGACTTTTTTTATCTTACATCTAATTTCCCAACCAGCTTTAAGTGATTTGTTTATATATGATCATGTAAGACCCAGGGACACAGCTTTGATGCTTTGATACAGTAATAAACTGTGATCAAATCTGATATCCAGTGCAACGTGCACGAGGGAGAAACATTAAATTAGTCAGTACCATCCTTTATTAATAGGAACGGAACCATAGACAGAGTTTAGAATATATCTATATTACTTTTATTGTATCGAAATTAATATAAAATTAACATGCATTAGGAAGAAGGCATCTTTTAAAGAAGAGATATCGTGGTAGATATGTTTACTTATATTTTTTTAGGTAGAAGGCATTTCTGCCCGGCTTTAAATTAATAAAGCCCTGATGAGTTCGCTTAGATATGTTTACTTACTATGTTTGTTTTCTGAAGCTATAAGAGGTTCAGTTTTTATTTGCAGGTTGTTATTGAAAATCTTAGTATGAAGCAAATGGAGGAAGAGGTTGAGTTACGCGGGCCACCAGTTGCAAAGGCATTTGACAAAGAGGGAAAACCCAGTAAGGTTAGCTATCCAACTAGAAGCTGGACTTTCTCTGGTTACCTTTGCTGTTTTGAGTAATTCTCCATTCTATTGAGGCTGATAAGGAACATTTTGTTTGTAAGTCTTTCTCTCTGTTCTAGTTCAAGCGGAGGGATTTTATGCATATTTCTTTCTGTTCCTTTTCAGGCTGCTGAGGGGTTTTGTCGAAAGAATAATGTCCCCGTAGATTGCTTATATAAAAGAATAGATGGTATGCAAGTCACGCTTTATCCTTTAAAAAGCTGGCTGCTCACTTCTAGCTCTATGTTCTGTTTTCCTGAAAATTTTCATTGCTGTAGCATATTAGCCTTTGTGTGTAGCTTATTGGTGAGTAGTCTCCAGCGTCATCTCCTTTTCTTGTTTCTGCTTGCTGTTTAAACCACCATGCCATGTAGCGGCAAATCTACCTTAGAATTGATGATCTGAAGGTCCAGTGTTCTAATTTTGGATAGGACACAATGTTATGTTCGATTCTCAATCGCTTATTCTACATAAACTATTTCGTCGTGAACATCTGGGGTACTACTTTCCTTAGATTAACCCAAATCACCAACACAAATTGTAGACATTGTAACTATGGCCCTTCTCCACTTAATAGAATGATGCACAACACGCTTGTTTGCTTGTTCTCTAATAAAATAACCTGATAACTCTTGATTTCCTATATGGTTACCTTGAGACTCTCGCTGTACTATCTGTTTGTATTGTTCTTGTTCCATGTGTTAGAGTTATATTATGTTCCATGTATAGCCTGTATATATTCCCCGTTGTATGTGGGGTTTCCTGCATATTTACCACACCTGTACATGTATATATACTGGCCTTTGTCCCCCAGGGAATTCAAGTTGCCGTTTTCCTAACACCGTGAAGAGGTCTGAATTTTGTTGAGCTTATTCATTTTTCAGGTAAAACAGAATATATATATGCTCGTGTCAAAGAGTCTGCACGCTATGCTGACGAGGTTATTTCTTATGCTTTATATTCTTGATAGATGATTATATCAGGCACATTCAGTAAGTAGGACTTTGGTAAAAGCATATGATTCCTTGACATTTCCTTCATCAACATAATTTGCAAGAGAATTTTAAAGGAGTTCCTTGGGGGGTTAAATGAATGAGCTTTTGGGTAGTCGGAATGATAATGTTAAATATTTGCTGTATCAGCTAGCCTGTTATGTGGTACCTTGTCTGTGTTTCTTATCAATCAATTTAGCCAGATTATGTTTACTTGTTTAGCAACTCTTGGCAAACCCTGCATTAAGCAAATTATAGGTATTCCATCACTGGGTACTATTTAAGATAGGTCAAGGAACCAAACTACACAACTCACAATAAACTTTATTCTATGGCTTGTGCTGCCGCATTAGAGCAAATACAATAAGCTTATGTAAGCAGGCTATAAGGATTAAAATAACCTTTGTTGGATGACATGGAAAAGAGAGAAAAGGAGAGAGAAGGGGAGTGGGCTCTCATGCAAGAGCCAGCTCTAGCACGTGCTCCTAAGCACTTTGTGAGAGTGGGAGGTGGGCCACATCTTAATAAAGGAACACATTCTTATGTCTAACTATTGTACATGTTGGCTATATGGCTGGCTATAGATGACATGACAATCTCTTATAGCCAGCTGTTGGCTGTACTATTGTACTTGCTCTTAGTATTTAGTAGAATGAGAAACTATAATTGGCTATTGACAATTGGTAATAATTTAAATCTCGTGCTCAGCACTGTGCCCATCCAGCATCTAGCACACGAGAATGGATATCGTAGTTCTTGGCAGTACTTCTATTTACTCTGTCTCTGTTTGACAATTTTAGCATGTGAATGGCAGGTCCTATCTGAAGATTTACCTACTATTATATCTGGTATTTCATTCCCCAAGTCTATGCGCTGGAACTCAAATGTGCGTGCTTCTAATTTCCTTCTTTACAGTTAAAATTTAAAACATCTACTACACAGCTTCTTGGGTGTCATTGCTACTGCTAATGTTACTATTCTTTTTTATATGGGTTATGGTGTTTTGATTTTCTTTTGCAAATAAAAGCAAAACATGGTCATTACTTTCTACAGTTCTTCAGACATGCAATAGGTAAAGCCCTATGAAAAATAGAATAACATTTATTTTTCTATCAAAATAAGAGTGCGGTTTGATCTATAACTTAGCTGTAGGCACTCTTTCTGTCACTGTGGTTTCGCAAAAACGACTATTTTACATTTCAACGAAGTTGTTTGTTGTGCGAACAATTACTTCTCAACAACAATTAGGTCTCATTTTTTGTTGAATAATGTGCTTTATAGATCATATTACAGGTTCAATTCATATTCACATGGTATTTAAGTTTCCATGCTGTAACACTTTTGGGTTGTTTAACTTGTAGATTGTATTTAGTCGCCCTGTACGCTGGATCTTGGCACTTCATGGAGATCGAGTTGTGCCATTTTCTTTCGCTGGCATCTCAAGGTAGCATTATAGCGTGTGATACACTCAAATATCTATTTTGCAGTACTACGATATGCAAAAAAAAAAAACTACATCAATGGGAGAAAAGTTCTATGCCTTTTTTTCTACTTCTTTTCCTTACAAAAGTTTATAACCACCATGATTTGCAATTGGACAGCGGGAGCCAGTCATGTGGCCTTCGTAATTCCTCTTTGGCGAATTTTAAGGTACACATTGGACTATCATGTGTATTTTGTCTATTTTGTTGTCCTGTTATCACTTCTATTTTGAAATAAATATTGCCGAGTAGACTGACAAATATCACATCCAGTTATCCACATAAATACAGGCTTTAGTTCCATTTCCCTTTACAGGGTATAATATCTGTCCTGGCTTTTGCAGTGGACAAAAACTATGTTAATTAGAGCAGAATATTACCGGCTAGAATTTTTGACAGAATGCCTGTATTTTTAGAATGCTATCTTATTTTCTGTAGAGGGATTTCAATCCTTGGTGTGTGCCAGGCTGACAGCTGCAGTTGCTGTTTAGCCTTGAGAAAAACCAATCAGTTTCTGGCTCATGCATGTTCAGTTGATCACTTCCCATTTTAAAACCTGACGTACGCCTGATTCTGCATGATGTCATGGCTGCCAGTCTATGCTTCTTTAGGTTGACACATAATGCTTACACCAAGTTTTTTCTGTCTAAGATGGTTGTGAGTTGTGACTTGGTACAGTAGGAGTATCGTTTGGTAGAACATTATGAGCAAATATGTATCTCATTTGTCCTTCCTTTGTGGATTTTCTTCATACAGTAGGGAGATGATAGGAGTATATATTTCCATTGATCCAGCTATTCATAACTATCGAGGAAGCAAGTAATTCGAAGCTTTCTCCAATATTCAGGTGGAAACTGCAGAATCATATTTGCACACTGTGGGGAAGGCAGGGATCGTGATTGACATGGAGGTTAGATGAGCAGCTATAATATGCGATCCAATATCACATGTTCTTTTGGTAGATTATTGAACAAATGTCCTTTCGGGGGACTTCATAGCAAAAATATATAATTCTGTGCACAATCTATATCGCTTGAGAATATTGCTGTACTGGACTGACTTGTCTAGCCTGCAGAAAAGAGAGAAAATACGTAACTACCCTAAATGATTATTAGTTAATTCGTTGTGCCTCAGTTTTATATGACACTCCATTGCAGGAGCGCAAAGCAAAAATCATGGATGACTCTAGTATATTGGCTCAAGGAGTCGATGGGGGTTTCATTGCACCTGATAGCTTGCTGCAGGAGGTAGATGCTCTTTTCCTCCATGTTTAGCTTTGTTGCGTAAGTTTTTTTTTTGCTAAAATTTTAACTTATCCTGAGACATTCCAAACCACAATGCAGGTTGTGAATCTTGTGGAGGCGCCTGTGCCCATTCTTGGTCGATATGATGATTCCTTCTTAGAACTTCCAAAAGATGTATTAATAACGGTATGCTCACATTTTGATGGTGATGCCTATAAATCACACTTTTGGTTCTGATGTTTTAGTAACCAAATAATGTAAACAAAATTGGCCACCAATTGACAAGTCCATTGTCATGTTTTGTGGTTTCGTAAATTACTTGCTAACTGAAAGGACGTCTAGATGTTTTCTAATGAAAACCACCAACTGCAGGTTATGCAGAAACACCAGAAGTATTTCCCTGTAACCTCCAATTCCACAGGCGATCTACTACCATATTTTATTACTGTGAGATGGTTTCTGCACCTTTATATTACTTTGTGATGGGGGTAGTGATTACCGTCTTTGTTCTAATTTAGCATTTGTTGTTAGGTTGCTAATGGTTCTATTAGTGAAGAAGTGGTCCGTAAAGGCAATGAATCTGTTCTCAGGTTTGCAAAAGTCCAATGAAGATTTTGTGAATCGCAATGTTACCGTGTATAATTTCATGTTGGAGCCAAAGTTTTTGCATGAGCAAACAGGAGCATATTTAAGTTACTAGCATTGTTTTTGAACTTCTCTTTTCTTTCCCTCTTCTTTTTGTTCGGAAAGGACTTAAATCAACTGTACACTCTAAATTGTCATACAAATACAGGGCAAGGTATGAGGATGCTAAATTCTTTTATAAGATGGATACACAAAAGAATTTGTCTGAATTCCGAGGCCAACTCAGGAGCATTCTCTTCCATGTGAGTTTTACTGAATTTTCCTTACTTTCTTGTGTTCTGTTTATTCTTATTTTATCTACATCGCATTGAATAGGAAAAACTCGGTACAATGCTGGACAAAATGGCGCGTGTTGAAAATGTTGTTGCAGAGTTGACCATTGTTCTTGGGATAAATGAAAGGATGATCCCAGTTATCAAAGATGCAGCTGGATTGACTATGTCAGATCTTGCCACTTCCATTGTTACAGAATTTACTTCACTTGCTGGAATCATGGCACGCCATTACGCTTTAAGGGATGGTCTTCCAGAGCAGGTTGATTACATCTTTTGCCAACTCTTACTAGGAAAAGTTAAGCGTTTCCTCAATTTTGGCTCAGTAAATTTTCATATCAAAGATTGCAGAAGCACTATTTGAGATAATGCTGCCAAGATTCTCTGGTGACGTGCTTCCAAAAACAGATGCTGGTATCGTCCTTGCAGTTGCTGATAGGTACATCCTGCACATAGTGTCATTGCTAATCAAATGCTGAACTGAAAACATGAAATGTCGGTACATCCGGGGAACCTTGATTCTTCTGATGATCTTTTTCTTGTCACAGGTTGGATAGCCTAGTGGGTCTGTTTGGAGCTGGATGCCAGCCAAGTTCATCGAATGATCCGTTTGGGCTGAGAAGGGTCTCTTATGGACTGGTAAGGGAAGTTGAAACTGCCAATATCATTAAATATAAAATAATCTCATACTATATTTTCTGTAGGTCCAAATATTAGTCGAGAATAAAAAAAACTTTGACCTCATGAAGGCCTTGACCTTAGTAGCAGAGGTGCAGCCTATAAGAATAGACAGTGCTGTTATAAATGAGGTAAGTATATATTTCAGATCGTCACTATGGAGTATGTTTATGTATACAGAGTTTGTGACAACTCTGATCAAATTCTTCTTAGGTAGTACAATTTGTAACACGGAGACTGGAGCAACTTTTGGTATGTATCTCCTTGACCTTATAATAACAATACAGTTACAGATTGGTTCCAGCGGATGGCGTCTTTATTATCACATAACAACAAAGCGAAGATAAATTTGCATATATACTCGTATGGGAATAGTATGGGAGCATTGGGAGGACCAAAAATAAGACATACAGAGTAGCAGAGTAGAGAGTTCAATAGAAAAAGGATTCACACAGCATAAATGTGCATATAATCACTGTTTCATGCTTAATTTTGCTTATCCAGATAGCATTGGTGCCGATGATGCTCTTTTACTGCCGTCCTATTTGTTATGTAGTAATATTTAATTTCTTATGTGTATCTCAAGTATTGCACCTATATGTGAGTTTCATCAAAACATGTCTTGAAACAACTTGTTGTTTTTGTTTCCTTATTTCTATCAGGTGGATGAGGGAATTAACTATGAAATAGTACGGTCAGTGCTTGTGGAGCGTGCAAACTGCCCTTATTTAGCATCACAAACAGCAGCTGAAGTAAGAAATCATACAGTGAAAACCCTTAAGATTCTTCATTTCCTTTGAATACTCTGTGGATTAGAAACTAGATTTAATTTCAAATATTGCATATTTGCAATCTGGAAATGCCGCATTATACAGTGTAAAAATCCCACGTTTAAGTTTATGCACTTGGTACCTTGGCTCAAATTTTACTGACGCGTCATGGGTTTTGTGGTGACGGTGTTGCTACGTGGACACTTGCAGATGGAAGCATTTTCAAGAACTGAAGATTTTCCAAAAATTGTCGAGGCATATTCAAGGCCAACTAGAATTATACGTGGAAAACAAGTAGAGTCTGTTTGGGAGGTATTGGCTGTTTTAGCTCAGTAACAAACCCAGATTGCAGCTTGAGTTACGGACTGCCCCTTTGAGGCAACATTTCTTCGCCTCACCGTGGGATGCAACATGCAGGTCGACGCAAGCGTATTCGAGAAAGATGAGGAGAAAGCCTTGTGGAGTGCCTACTTGGGGGTTGCTGATAAAATCCATCCCGGTACACAAGGCTACTTTCATTTCTTAAATTGACAAGTTTGAATATGCAGTTCACACTCTTAACCTGTACCATGTTTCATCACTCCGCAGGTGTCGATATTAAAACCTTCGCCGAGGCGTCTCTGCTCTTGATACAGCCCCTGGAAGATTTCTTCAACAACGTTTTCGTCATGGCGGTGAGCGTAGTAGATCACTGTTTTTAAGATACATACAGCTGGACCCCGCGACTCGATTTTGCCGGTGCGATTAATCTGGCATTTTTCTGGTGATGGTCCATGGACAGGAGGATGAGAAAGTCCGCAACAACCGGCTGGCACTGCTGAGGAAGATTGCGGGTTTGACCAAGGGGATAGCTGACTTCTCGGTTCTACCGGGGTTTTAATTAGCCGCCTTTAAGCAAGCAAGCAGGTGATGGAGCCGATCATGTTTTAAGCCCCATTTTTGTGCTGTTGTCCTGAAGTTGGAGCTAGTCTCTTTTACGATTGTTACTGACCATTCATTTTATGAATGGCCTGGAAGTGAGAATACAATGAGAATGTAACACGGTTCGTGAAAGCTTTGCGTATTGGTGCATTGATAGAAAAAGAGACGTACAAAACCAAAATGAAAAACCACACCCTGAACTAAGATGCTACATCCCTAAGAGCTAGACGCTGCCGGAGGAAGTGCCCCAAGATCCATCACACCCGCGGGCCGCAGACCCTTGGTTATGTTGAGTAGCCTTGCAAGATTGTGCTGCGTGCTATCAAAGATGACGGTGTCGTGTTGCCTCCAACTCCACCAAGCAGTGGGTGTGTCTAAGACACCAACTAAACACAAAGATTTATCTTTAAATGCGATAACATGCACACAAAAGCAATGATATCGACTGTTGTCATTCTTAGGGTCTCTTCCCTTTAAAAAGGATTTTTATAGGAATGTTGCAGGATTGAAATCCTCAGGAATTTTTCCTATGTTGGTTGCATTCGTAGGGCTGAATCTCTTAAAGTTCGTTTTGCGTCCATCCTTTTATTTCATTTGACAAAAATGAACTAAAAGGATGGTGATGCTAACAAATCAAGACATTTGCTGGAATTCAGTTGAAATGACATTCCTAATTCCATGATATCCAAACACGTTGGGTATGAAATCTCAGCCGAGTTCTATGATTCTTGCTTGAAATGTTGGTTACCAAATGAGTTCTACGTATTTTTCGAAGTATTTCTTTGTACTATATTTACAAGAAAAAATAGATCCACTCAAACCTCTTTGAAATAATCCGTTGCTTTCCATCTGATACCATCAAACAAACCAAATCGTGTATAGTTCAATGGTCTCTCTATCGCTCGGTCGAATGAGAATTGCCTTAATTCTCATTCACATGACGTCATCAATACTAGTTGCAAGTCAAGTTGCAACTCATGATTAGCACGAATCACGAATCAAATCAAATGGTCCGGAGCAGTTGTAAATCTACTTGCAACTCAGTCGAATGAGAATTAACTTAATTCTCATTCGCATGACGTCATCAAACCCAGTTACAAGTTGATTTGGAACTGATGCATGAATCACGAAACAAATCAAATGATCCGAATCAGTTGTAAGTCCACTTACAACTGATGACGTTATGCGAATGAGAACTAAGCTAATTCTCATTCGATTGAGAATTAGCAAAACCAAAAATTCAAATAGATATGACATTGCAATTCTGCGGACGATCCGACTCTTTCCTCCCATGGCGACTAGTCCTCCCGGCGGCGGCGGTAAGAGCGCCACGACGTCGCCCGCGCGCGTCGTCACCGCTGCCGCGGCGTCCGCGCCGCCGGTCTTCGCTCTCGCCGCCGCGATCGACTGCTCTGCGCCGCTGCTCGCTCGCGTCGCAGACGCCGTCGCCGCGCTCTCCTGCGAGGCCGCACGCTGGGACGCCGCCGAGGCCTTCCACGGCGTTCCCGCCTCCAAGGACCATGCAGATGTCGCCGCCGACGTCAAGAAGCTTCTGCTCGGCTCCTCCAATCTGGCGGGGGGCCGGGGGGCGGCGCCACCTTCGCGCCGGCCCCGTTCGCTCAGGTGCCCACCGTCCATGCGATTTTCCGCGCGGATGCGCGAGCCTTCCACGCGGAGGCGCAGACCAGGCTCAGCGCTCCCGCGAACGGCGACGGCGGCGAGGCAGAGGAGGAGGCTTTGATACTGCTGGCCACGCGCCTCGTAGGGTCGGCACATTCGATGTGCAAGCTGAGCGTCGCCCGGGCGAGGCTTTGCACAGGGAGCATTGCCGATGCCGAGCTCCGGGAGAAGCTTGCCGGCGGTGGAATTGACGCTAAAGATCTGAAGGTGATGCTCGATAGTGTCAAGGATGATTCGGATGCCGTGTCGGTATTGCGGGGAGTGTACGACTACTTGCTCAAGTTTAGGGAGGTGCTAGCGTGGGAGGCAGCTGTGGCCATGAGAGTGATTGAGATGGACAGTTCAATTCAGACCGAAAAAGATATTTACAATGCCATATGACGCCCTTGGGAAATCTGGGCCGTCCGTTTGATGGCCCAGATTTGCCGTTGATCGCGGACAAATCAACGGCGAATCTGGGCCGTCCGTCGGATGTCCGAAACGGATGGCCCAGATTTCCCAAGGGCGCCATATGGCATTGTATTCAGATTCAGAAGGCACATCCTGGTGAGGAGAACAAAGCCGGCAGCTCAACAGAGAGCAAGAAGAAGAAGAAGATGCAGGGAAAGGGTACTTCTTACACGCTTACAAATGATGCTGCCGATGGAAAGGGCGATGTTCCTCGTGTGAGTTCAGCACTGGTTGCAGATTCTTCAACCGAGCTACCGTCGCCACAAGTTGGCTGGGAGAAATCGAAAGGTGACATAAAGAGCAAGAGGAAGAAAATGTTGGGGAAGGGGACTTCTTATGTACTAATGCTGCTTAGGGATCATGCCACCGACGGAAAGGACGTCCCTGGTGTGGATTCTGCACTTGTTACAGATTGGGGCACCAAGCTATCGCTGTTGTTTGATCCCAGGTGTCCTGAACTAGAGTCCCTTGTTCAGAAAGTGAAGGTTGCTATAGAGAGCAGTGAAGTGAGGAGGAGATTGCCCAAAATTCCCAAGGTAAGAAGTATTGCGCACGGTGTTGGTGCATTTGTATCTTCTTGTTTTGTCTTTCTGCTCAAATTGCCTATGTTGAGTATATTTCAGAAGCATCTTGAATAGCTATTCAATTTTGTGTCTTTTTTTATCTAAACGTTTATCCCTACTCTTGCTAGGGAACACGTGACTTTGGGAGAGAGAAAATGCCCATAAGGCGGCGTGCATTTTCAATAATAACAGATGTATTTAAGATGCACGGTTGTGTTGAACTTGACACACCTGTATTCGAGTTGAGAGAAACCCTTATGGGCAAATACGGTGAAGATTCTAAGTTGATATATGACCTTGCTGATCAGGTACAGTTCGATGTCTCTTCTTATAATTAAATGTTCGTGGAAGGGTTTGGTTTCACATATAATCCCAATTTTTTGTTGATATATCATGTGCTGGTTCTTTCTATGAATTATTATTCCGACAAGGTTAATGTAGAATGGTTAGTGTTTGCGGCACTCGACAAATTGGTCATTCCTTGGTTGCATTAAATCCTCACAATGTGCTCTTTTATTAATGGCTTGAAGTCTTACCATCAAATAACCTGCAGGGTGGTGAACTTTGCTCTTTGCGGTATGATCTGACTGCCCCATTTGCCCGATATCTTGCCATGAATAACATAAGTGCATTGAAGAGATACCAGATAGCAAAAGTATACAGGAGAGATAACCCGTCAAAGGGAAGATATCGAGAATTCTATCAGTGTGACTTTGACATTGCTGGAGTATACGAGCAATGGAAGCAGATTTTGAGGTTATCAAAGTTTTGACTGAATTGCTAGATAAGCTAGATATTGGCACGTATGAGATAAAATTAAATCACAGAAAGTTGCTTGATGGAATGTTGGATATATGCGGAGTGCCTCCTGAGAAGTTCAGAACAGTTTGCTCGAGTATTGACAAGCTCGACAAACTTACATTCGAAGAGGTGAAAAAGGAACTGGTACGCTTCCTAACTCATTTTATTTGTTTTGTTCAGATGAGTGCTCTTATATGTTTTATGCGAACTTGATGTGGGTTTATCTGTCATAGTCCTAAACTTCTCATTATGCTGACTTAGGTGGAAGAGAAGGGTGTATCAAGCGAAACCGCTGAAAAGATTGGCAATTTATTGAACACAAGAGGACCAGCGCTGGAAATTCTGCTAGAATTGAGAAAGGAGGGTAGCAAGTTTATGGAGAACGATGGGTCTGTTGTTGCATTAAATGAGCTGGAGATATTATTCAAAGCTCTAGAAAAAGCAAAGGCGATAGACAGAATAAGTTTTGATTTAAGCCTTGCTAGAGGCCTTGATTACTATACTGGTGTGATATATGAAGCTGTGTTCAAGGGTGCTACACAGGTTCGCATTTTTTATTCACACTCCGCCTTACCTTGTTAGCGCTTCCAATTACTCATATATATATATATATATATATATATATATATATATATATATATATATATATCTCACCATACAGTCATATTCCTTCTATATGGATCACTGAGTTATGTTTTCAGTGTTCCCATTATTCAATGTTCTAGACGGTCATTGCTTGATACCCTGGATTATGACATGTACCATCGTATTTATCACCTGAAAGCATATTCTATGTTTTCCTTTTCGGCCTTTTCTAATTGTACATGCATTTATTATTCCTAAATTTGTCATCTTATTTATCATTCAAATCACACCACCTATCATTTTTCTGTTCGTTTGGCTAATAACTCTGTTTTGCCATAGGTCGGCTCCATTGCGGCCATGGGTGGACCCAGCGTCCCGGCAGCCCGGGCGCTTGCCCGGGCTTCGCTGGCGTTTGCTTCGTACGCGAGAGCTATTTTCTCAAGCAAATGACATCAGATTAGGGGCAAAAAGATTGGTTAATTGGCTTGGTGGGCCTCTAAGCCATGAGCCTGTGTAGTTGTGTTGTGCCTCTCTGCCTCCTTCTGGAAACAAGACACAGCTAAGGCGAAAATCCACTAGCTAGTAGGGAATTGATTTTGGTTCCCCATTCCCCCAACCAGAGCTCAGTTGCTTTAGGTACCTCACCTCGCCTAAACTCCCTGACTTCATCCTCTCTAATTTACACAACCGTATTTTGATTTGAAATAAAATCTACACGAAATATATGTGTATCATGGAGTATATTTCATTCCCGTGATCAGTTTCGAGTTTCGTCGACTGTAATTTCTTAATTTTGCACCAGAGTTCGCACCATTTTTAGACAAATTTTGTCAATTTCGTCGCACTTTATCGACCGTTTGGAATTTCCTTCGACGAGTAGATCAATCTCGCTGTTTCACACAGCTTTCTTGTTGAAACTTTTTCGTTTCGACGGACATCCATCGTCGTAGTTTCGTTAGTCTCTTCGGAGTTCTTAATTTCTATGTATCTAATTTTAGCAAATATGATTATTTTAATGTGTTGTGAACTTGTGAATATTGGAACATGTTGTGAGCGTGTAATTTATTATATTCATGTTTTCGGACTAAAAGTATTTTGGACACAATATTTGCTCCATATTATCTACATTTGTCTGAAAAAAATTAGTTACACTGTAGCGCGCCCAGTCTTCGACAAATTCCTGGGTCCGCCACCGATTGCGGCTGGTGGCCGGTATGACGATCTTGTGGGTAGCATCATTGCTGGCAAGAAAGTCCCAGCTGTTGGCGTCAGCCTTGGAATAGAAAGAGTTTTGGAGATCATGGAGCAACAGGCAAAAGAAAAGGACCAGGTATTTCTCAATGCCCCCTGTCATTACTGAGCTGCAGCAGCATGTTTAAAACTGATCTTTGCTTCTCGAATCGCAGACGATACGTGCAACAGAGACGGAGGTTCTGCTGTCGATTCTCGGGAAGGACCTTATACTGGCAGCGGAGCTCATAAGTTACGCGAAGGATTCGAGCATCCCATGGATGGTGCTCGTTGGCGAGAAGGAGATGAGGGACGGAAAGGTGAAACTGAAGGACATTAGGGCTAGCCGGGAAGAGGAGGTCTCGAGAAAGGATTTTATTCAAGTGCTGAAGCAGAGACTAGGTAACTAATCCCTAAAGACGAAATGCCAGGGAGATGTCAAAGCATGTTTGTACATTGGTCTCGATTTCCTTAACATCCATTTGCCAGTGTTGAGATATATTACAAAATACAATGCTTTTCTGTTACTGATGCTGATTAAATATTTTGAACTGCATGTAAAGATGTAATAAAATCTTTAGAGCTGTTGGCAACATAACCTTCTTTACACTATACAACCTTTACATCAGAGGAAACCCATGATTATACAACTACACCAGTAACTTCAGCATGAAACTGATAAGCAGCTCCCATCAGATCACTACCAACACACGACAAAAAGCTTCCGACTTGAAAACTGCCAATTGCCTCCAAGAATCAGGAGGCGTAATGCATGTGTGAATTCCTGAGACAAGTCCACCTGGACATCCCTTGCCGACGCATTGACTGGACACTTCTCAGCGATAAAAGCTCGCCTTTGGGCACAGTTTCTCTACAGATCCATCTGGTGGCCCATCGATGGGGCGTAGCTTAATCTCATAAAGCGTTGGCCACAATTTGCCGGTCACTGTGAGCAGCGAAAGGGTTAATTGTAGGAGCCCGGTGATGAGAAGAACCTCGGAGGCTTTGATTTATAGGACGAAAATAGTGAACTGCAAGTGTGAACAACTCACCGAACAATCTCTGGTTTTCTTCATCCCAAGCTATACCATTTAGAACATCAATAGCCTGGAACATGGCACAGATTTAAAGTAGTGTTACATCGGATACTGGATTTGGATTATGTTTTGTGTGTGTAACTATGCAATTAGGCAACAAACGATAGACTGCTTACCCTATTGTCAGTATCCAACAAGTGTTGTCTGTAAAATTGCAAGGACCCAAGAATCAGTTATTATTTAAAATGCTGACACTATAGATGAAGAGAACTGTTTTTAACAGAAAACTGTAAAATAGAACAATTTATGAAGAAACTCAGAGGTAAGAAAATGGGTATTAAACAACAGTGGTAGTTTCTACTCAGGAAATACCTCAGCTCATGAAGAAAGATCCAGCTCACCACTTGGCCATCTTCATGAGAAACTCTAGCTATGCAATCTGTCTACACATCATAGCTTTGAATAATGAGTTGCAGTTCACAATATTCTAGCAAATCGGTACCCAGTTCACATTGTATTGTTAGATCATATATTACTTCAGTATGATCAGACTTTACATGGAAAATACAGCTAAAACACCAATGAATTAGCTAGTCATGCAAAGACCTGCTGAGATGCCTAATCGCTATGTCAAATTGAGCAAATTCTGTTCTAGGATATAAAAAAAATCCGGATCAATACATGAAAACAGTATGGTCAGACTAAGATACTGCATAATGACTCTAACCTGCCAGACATTTGCCCACACTTCACCATTTATATACTCCAGTTCATTGATATAGGAAACTTCATTTTCTTGATATTTCACAGTTACTGTCTTTGTCACTGCATCAAAGGAGATGTCAATAAAGAGAAATTTACTCTTAAAGCTAATAGAATATCTAGCATGTGAATAATTAAATGTACCTTCAAGTGATTCTGGATCCAGCTGGTATAACCTTGAGGTACCATCACTGCCAAATAGAACTTTTCCATCAGTAGCCAGCCCCCATCCATCACGCATTTTATGGGTAAAACTCTGACGCTGCAGGAGAGAACACATAATGAGTTATCTCATAGTACATCAGCAAGAAACCACGATAGGTGAAAAAGGAATAATCAAGATGGAAAATTTACTACAGTTCTGTGACTAAATAGAGCGTATATATTGCACAAATTTGTGCATCTGCTGCTCTCCCAGTGTGTAACAAAGAGTATGTCTCCAACTTTCCGGTTTATATTACATGTGTATAGCTCAGACCTAGAAGACAGCTAACCATGCACCATGTGAACCTAATCAAGAATGTATCACATACCAGAGACAAGATTTACAAATACCATTGGGCATTTTATTTGAAAGTAAACGACTGATAACAACTCTAAAACATGAACAGTAAATGCAGA
This sequence comes from Poa pratensis, assembly GCA_947311845.1. Taxonomy (NCBI): domain Eukaryota; kingdom Viridiplantae; phylum Streptophyta; class Magnoliopsida; order Poales; family Poaceae; genus Poa; species Poa pratensis. Next base: position 22,485,459 of record CAMZMU010000094.1, on the reverse strand, counting down.
GTGAAATGATCGTGAATACTACCTCCGATCCATAATAAGTGTCGCAGTTTGAACTGGGGTTAGTTCAAAACTGCACCACTTATTTTGGATCCGCGGGAGTACATATTTCAAAAGAAGAGTGGCAGCCAATAATCTATGATAGGTGGGAGTTCAGGATCATTAGCCGCAAGGTGAAACAAGAACATCAATATGTAACTGGAGTTCAACAGAAACAGGGGCAGCAACATTACTTTACTAAAGTTATGTCGGTCGTATATAAATCCATTACTCTTCAACCAAGTCACTTGAAACAATCTACAAAAGAGAGGTTTAAAACAAATAAAGTGAGATTTAGCTAGATCATAGAAGCAAATGAAGCCATTATATTCAGGAAGCAGTTGTACAGTCAGGTACAGTTGAGTTTTATCCACCTGTCACCAAGAAGTGTCAGACCTTCCCCAAACATACGCCCATCCATTTGGTGCTGAACTAAAACCTGAGATTTGACAATGCAATAACTAGTGATTTAGTGAAGGTGAACCGTTGCTGCTGATATGAACGTGGAATGACCACTATGAAAAGCAGGTATGTAACGCACTTTTCCAGTCTGAAGATCAACCTTCCGGACCGATGACTGTTCAGAAAAAAAAATTAGAAAGCATTTATAGCACATTAAAGAACTGGTTAAAACAAGCATACAAAAACAAATACAACTTGCTCACAGTAGTGATACTCAGTCTGCTCATTTCCACTAGGGAGCCATGAATACCAAGAATAATTCATGTGAAACTACAGGCTATTGATTGTGAAATCCATGGAAGTATCCTCCGAATGTCACGTTTGCATTAGGCAGGATGACACATACTTTACATAGCCTGATCTCACAAGGTCCAACGCAAAGGGCAAGCACACATTTTTTTGATCTTCAAGTTAAATTTGAGCAGTAGATTGTTGGGCTAGGCAATTGCGAGTCCTACTATGCAATAAGCGAAATCAACATTACCCTGCGATAAAGGCCAGTAGACTCGAAAAGAGTGTCATTTCCTCCATACAAGAGACCCTGTCAAAAGAAATCATGCAATTTGAGAAATTGGCGAAGAAGCTATTCACATTGGAGCGAATCAGATCAAGAAGGGAGCGAAGGTACCTGGGTGAAGGCGTCGGGATCGTGGGGGTACTCGCGGACCAGGTCGAAGGAGTAGAACCTGGTGGCGGCGGGCGTAGCAAGAGACGGGCGGCGGAGGAGCGCGGCCGGTAGGTAGTCAGGGCGCCAGATGGCGGCGGCTGCGGCGAGGAAGAGGAGCGCGGCAAGCACGGCGCTGGCTGCTGCGATGACCGGGCGGCGGAGGCGGCGCGGTGGCGGGGAAGCGCCGGGGGCGGATACGGACAGAGCGGTATGCGCCATGGATGCGGAGGAGCGACGGCGAGGCGGCGGGGGCCTCCGTCGGGAGCCGGCGGTCATTTATTTCGTTGGTTTTAGTCGCCGGAGGAGAAAGGTCAACTCTAATTCTCACTTTAGCATTTCTCTTCTGATTTAAGTTCATTTTGTAGTCTGAACTTTTGAATGTCTAGCTTCAAATCTTTCTGTAAATTGGAAATTTGAACTACTAAAAACATGGTGTGTTTGATTTGATCTTACTTTTGAAAAAAAAACCAATGGAGGGACGAGAGAACGGATGAGGAGCTGACAGTGGAGGAGTGAAACACTCGTGTGCAAGAAAACAAAATGCTACTCACTTCGTTCACTAATATAAAACATTTTAACTTTTTTGTTAATTCGTATGTATTTAGACATATTTTAATATGTATGTTCACCATTTTATTATGTGGAGTCAACATAGAAGCACCTAAAATGTCTTAATTAGTGAACAGAGGGAGTACTTGCTATTTGGATAGTGTAAATGAAATATACGACGTTAATTGCACTATGCACTAGCATTTTGCCCCTCAAACTTATGATAAGTGGTTAGTAATATAAATTACTCCCTCCGATCTATATTAGTGGGCATAGCTTTGTCTAAATTCATATGTATCTAGTTAAGTATTTAGACTAGATACATGTGTATCTAGACAAAATTGTACCCACTAATATGGATCGGAGGTAGTAAGTAAATTCGTGTGATGAGTGAATGATGTCTCTCTTACAAGATTGGGGTGAAGCTTAATGTCAAATTGTCGAGGGCAACAAGGTTGTGCCTTTCCTCGTGGGCAAAGAATTTCGTGACACATAAATCTCTAGCTCATTGTTGAGGCAATTTGTTTTTGTTTTAATTTTGAACAATACAACACATAGGCAGGAACATAGTAGGCACCTCTCAATGTGGAAGTAAGGTATCGATCCGCAGGAGTAAGAAGGAAAAGTTATCTATTCCCTACAATTAAAGTGTCACAAGTTTTAGTTGATTATGCACTAAACAAGTTTAGAAAACAAGATGGTTGGTTTGATGGATGTAAAAGTGTCCCAATCCTCTTCTTTGCAAGAGGACAAGACAAAGGTAGTAGCAAGTGAAAGCTCTCAAAGAGAGAAAGCCCAATCCTCTATGTAGCAAGAGGACAAGCTCAAGTTTTCTAGGATGGTTGGAAATAAGGCCTCGGATCATACTTTCACTAGTGGACACTCCCAACAATTGAATACATAGATATTTCCTCTTCACTTTGCTACTCTGAACTATTCTCCCGTTGGATAGAAATACCAATCTACTGCGTAGGGCTACAAGAGCACACCTTAAAGTCTGAGTGAACAAACACCACAATATCATAGAACACCAAGACCATCGTGTAGGGCTACAAAAGCACACCTTAAAGTCTGTCTTCCACATCTAGGGAACCCCAAGGTCACTATGAGTGCCCCAAAATAGTACTAAACAAACACCACAATTTTATAGTGACATCCAACACAAAGAATAACTCATGGTAAGTATTTCTGTAACCTTTAGCCTAAGAGTCACACACGGTGCGCACACTGTCAACTTCACACCATGGGACAAAGGTGACTCCGGAAATTACATTAATAAAACCACTTGAGTAGCACAAACAATGAAGGAGAAACATCCATGAATTCAATTAGATTACAAAGCTCATGATCACATAAAGATCACATCATGTGAGAGAGAGATGAACCACATAGCTACCGGTAGAGCCCTCAGCCCCGATGAAGAACTACTCCCTCCTCATCATGGGAGGCAGCAACGGCGATGAAGATGTTGATGATGAACACGCCGGAGGGGGGTGGAGCCCTCCGGAGGCGATTCCGGCGGCGTTTCCCCCCTCCGATCTTCTCCGGCGGCAGCCTTCTGACTCTCTGTTTCGTGGTTCTGTGTTTCTCCGCCGCCTTTCGCGAAACGCCAGGGGACCTTTTTTATAGGCTTTTTAGGTCAAGACGAGTCGGTGGACGAAAGATCGACGGCCACGGAGCTCCGAGGTGGAAACGAGATAGGCCCACACGGCCATGTACTTTAGGCCGCGTGGGACCCTCCCATTTCCAGCCTGTTGGGCTTCTGGTCTTCAATTTAAGCCCATTGCGTTCGTCTCGAAAATTCTGAACCGTGCTCTTTGACCTTGCCCTTTTTGGAGTCCCGAAGCTCCGGAAAGTCTGAAACACTAAAAAAGACGTTTTCTGGAAAAACAGGGTTAATTCCAAATAAATGGGAAAACTATGAAGTATTCCCAAAATCATTATAAAACATTGATATAACCCTTATATGATGCAAATATGATTGGAATATAAGCAATTAAAGTGCAAAGTTCATGTATGCATTTTACATGCATCAACATCCCCAAGCTTAATCCATGCTCGTCCTCGAGTATGAAGATGATAAAACTAACATGGACTTTGCAATTTAATACTTAACAATGAATATCAAAGATGATTACTATTGCTACATATAGTCAAATGATTCATTCTTCAAAGGAGTAGCAATATGCAAATAGTTTATGAAGTGATATCAAGTATTCAAGACAAGGATGTTCATTGATAGTTCACAAAGTGTAACATAGTAGCAATAATATGGAACACATGTATGCATAATGATAAGTAGAACATCCTACAATGGTCATAGAGTGTAGATGAAAATCTGAATATGATAGGTGACACTTTGGAAAGATGTATATGTGAGTAGAGGTAAAGCATGCATAAGTTTCATCCAACTTCCAAACTCTTCTACTTAAGTTAATGATTGCAATAAGGTATTCATTGGTGTCAAGCTCTCATTGCCCCTATCATAGCATCTTGAATGATTAAGTTAAAGTGAAAGCAAATATGAGTAGTGTGCTTGATAAAGAATGGGTTGAATGTCTCATGCCCCTTGAATACAAGTACTTACACCATGTGTTACTCAACTTGGGAAACAAAGCAAGTTCAATTAAATATCATTGTAAGCATAATAGTATCATCAAGAGCGTCAACTGGGGTACCTCTTGTCCCAAGATATGGAACAAGCCCATATCAAAATGACAAGACAAACAAACAAAATGAACAATCTCAACACCCTTTTTATTTACCATTTGGAATAGTTTTTTATTGCAAGGTGTATCACAGAAGGTTCACCATAGTATGTAAGTAAATTTCCACCATGAATGATGCATGGCTTAGATTAGCGGCCCAGGCGTCTCTCTAACCATTTACACAAACTCATTTAAACTCACTCTATTTCCACATTTATTTCAACATGATAAGCATCCATAGACAAAAGCACATGATATCAACTAAATGAGATGAAGAGCGTGTTGAAAGCTTGCCATGTGACAGCACATATGGGCTAACTTCCAACCCAAAACATTCATCAAGCCACAAACATCATAATCTTAATCACAATGGGTCAAGTTTTATTATGCAAATAAAAGAACATTGTGCATCAAGTTCGTGAGAGCTATATAACCAATTTTTCCATTGCAATCAATAACATAAACATTTTCATTCAGAGGTAAGATAACACAAACAACATGTTAAACATACTCGGAATAGCATAAAGCCAATAGGTAGATATGGTGGACTCACTGGAATAACTTTGGTTGAAGGTGTTGGAAACAAGTTTTTGCTTGTTGGAGTTTTTGGGCTAGCAAAAGGGAGAAAGTTGACCATCTAGATGCATGCATGAGTGTCCATAGAACTAACTAATCCATGTTAAACCAAGTAAAATAACAATCAGCACCAAAACATGAATAAGTGATAGCTCTACAAAAAGAATTTGCAAACTATTACTCATAAACAAGCTCATGAATCATGCAACTATATGTATCATTAAAAATCAAGTCAAACATCCCTTTTCCCAATCTTATAAAAGCATCCAACATATTTCAACCCATATTTCCAGTAGCTCTCTCATATATAATTGATAGTGTGGTGGTCTCTCAAGACTCAAACAAAAACAAAAAACGACGCTCCAAGTTTATGCGATAAAGTGTTTCGATCGAAAAACAGAAGTTGGACGTGTGCAAACCGAGAGTGTGTAGGTCCAGCGGGGTTGTCTTCACATCCCCAAGCTTATGGTCTTCACCATCCTTGGATAGCTCTTGGTGCATCTCCTCCAATCCCTGTGAAAAAACTTCAAAACACCGTTTCTCCCATCTCTTTTCTGTGGGGTGCATTAATAGTGATAAACAAATAGGTTCTTGCTGCATATAATCCTTGAAAAAAATTCATATGAGATGTCCAGAAAGTGTATAATGTTGTATGCCTACTCATAAACTCAATTGGATCAAAAAGATTCAACTTAAAAGCTCAAAGCATGCATCAAACAAAATGGGACAGAATCTGTCCAGAAAAACAGCAGCAGCAAAACGTATTTTTCTACCCTACCAAACTTTCTCGAAAAATTCCGAAAAATTCATGCATACAGAGGATGAAAAGTTGCAACTACAGTTCAAATATGAGCTCATTCGGAGTTACAGAATAAGAATTAAAAATCATACCGTGCACTGACTCGTGCAGGAATAAAATCTCCGAACTCTATAAGCAACTTTTCAAGACCAAAATGGGTAAAACTTGGCACTTTATTAAAACTCCAGAAACTAAACTAGACACAAAGTCTCTTGTTACAGCAAGAGGACACAAAGAAAAATCACACACAAAAATAACCGGGTTGCCTCCCGCAAAGCGCTTTCTTTATAGCCATATAGCTAGGCTTGATAGTTTTAATGATGCTCCCATAGGAATAAGAGTTGAATATAAAAGAGCATCAAGAAGCAAATATCAAACACATTTAAGTCTAACCCACTTCCTATGCATTGGGATCTTGTAAGAAAATAAATCAATAAAGCACAAAGTGACTAGCATAGGAAGGCAAAGCAAGTGCAACTTCAAAATTTCAACAAAAAGAGAGGAGACTTAATATTATTGAGATATATGAAACCGTGTCTCCCTCTCTCATAAGGACCAGTAGGTTTTAAAGTACCCAACAAATAAAAGCAAATCAAGAGAAAGGCCAAAACCTTCATCATAAAGAGGATAAATTTAGTAACGTGAAGATTTCTATAACCATACTTTCCTCTCTCAAAATAATTTTCAGCGGCATCATGAATAAAATCAACAATATAGCTATCACATAAAGCATTATTATCATGATCCATAAGCATAACAGTACTATTACTCTCCACACAAGTATAATCAATTTCATTAGTAATAGTGGGAGTAAAACTAGCACATCCATCATTGTAATCATCATAAATTGGAGGCATAGAATAATCATAGTGAATTTTATCCTCAATAGTAGATGGACTGAAAACATCATAATCATCATTGTAAACATCATATATAGGAGGCATATTATAATCAACATAAATTTTATCCTCAATAGTAGGTGGACTGAAAATATCACAATGATTATAATCATCATATATTGGAGGCATAGTATCATCAAAAAAATTTTCTCCTCAAAACGGGGGACTAAAAATATCACATTCATCAACAGCCACTTCCCCAAGCTTAAACTTTTCCAGAGCAATAGCAATAATGGTGTTCAAAGAATTTATAGTGATAACATTGCTACCATCATGCAAATAATTTTCCATATGTTTTTTAATTTTCTCTTCAAACACATCATGTCCTAACTCAAGATAGATTTCATAAAGCTCTCTAATTTTTTTGTTGTTTTCCATTTTCTAATTTTTATGGGTTTTTGATATATAAAAAACTAATGAGAAACTCACAACCAAACAAGTTTAAAGGAACCTCCCCAAGCTTAGATGATTGCAAGATAAAAAAACCTCCCCAAGCTTAGTCTAGTGCACACAAGAATAGAAACTTAAGCGCTACGCTCCCCGGCAACGGCGCCAGAAAAGTACTTGATAACCCCCAAGAGCAAGGGATCACTGTAGCACCTCTCAATGTGGAAGTAAGGTATCGATCCGCAGGAGCAAGAAGGAAAAGTTATCTATTCCCTACAACTAAAGTGTCACAAGTTTTAGTTGATTATGCACTAAACAAGTTTAGAAAACAAGATGGTTGGTTTGATGGATGTAAAAGTGTCCCAATCCTCTTCTTTGCAAGAGGACAAGACAAAGGTAGTAGCAAGTGAAAGCTCTCAAAGAGAGAAAGCCCAATCCTCTATGTAGCAAGAGGACAAGCTCAAGTTTTCTAGGATGGTTGGAAATAAGGCCTAGGGATCATACTTTCACTAGTGGACACTCCCAACAATTGAATACATAGATATTTCCTCTTCACTTTGCTACTCTGAACTATTCTCCCGTTGGATAGAAATACCAATCTACTGCGTAGGGCTACAAGAGCACACCTTAAAGTCTGAGTGAACAACACCACAATATCATAGAACACCAAGACCATCGTGTAGGGCTACAAAAGCACACCTTAAAGTCTGTCTTCCACATCTAGGGAACCCCAAGGTCACTATGAGTGCCCCAAAATAGTACTAAACAAACACCACAATTTTATAGTGACATCCAACACAAAGAATAACTCATGGTAAGTATTTCTGTAACCTTTAGCCTAAGAGTCACACACGGTGCGCACACTGTCAACTTCACACCATGGGACAAAGGTGACTCCGGAAATTACATTAATAAAACCACTTGAGTAGCACAAACAATGAAGGAGAAACATCCATGAATTCAATTAGATTACAAAGCTCATGATCACATAAAGATCACATCATGGGAGAGAGAGATGAACCACATAGCTACCGGTAGAGCCCTCAGCCCCGATGAAGAACTACTCCCTCCTCATCATGGGAGGCAGCAACGGCGATGAAGATGTTGATGATGAACACCCGGAGGGGGGTGGAGCCCTCCGGAGGCGATTCCGGCGGCGTTTCCCCCCTCCGATCTTCTCCGGCGGCAGCCTTCTGACTCTCTGTTTCGTGGTTCTGTGTTTCTCCGCCGCCTCCTTTCGCGAAACGCCAGAAGGCCTTTTTTATAGGCGTTTTTAGGTCAAGACGAAGTCGGTGGACGAAAGATCGACGGCCACGGAGCTCCGAGGTGGAAACGAGATAGGCCCACGCGGCCATGTACTTTAGGCTGCGTGGGACCCTCCCATTTCCAGCCTGTTGGGCTTCTGGTCTTCAATTTAAGCCCATTGCGTTCGTCTCGAAAATTCTGAACCGTGCTCTTTGACCTTGCCCTTTTTGGAGTCCCGAAGCTCTCGGAAAGTCTGAAACACTAAAAAAGACGTTTTCTGGAAAAACAGGGTTAATTCCAAATAAATGGGAAAACTATGAAGTATTCCCAAAATCATTATAAAACATTGATATAACCCTTATATGATGCAAATATGATTGGAATATAAGCAATTAAAGTGCAAAGTTCATGTATGCATTTTACATGCATCAGCAGGTTCTCCCTGTTTTAAGAAACACGAGCAGTCGCTGCTGGCAGGCATGCATCATTATGGTTTCAGGTGGGATGGGATTGGGACATCCCGTCCCACGAAGGCTGCTGCTCCACTTCTCCCATTGCCCCACTACCCACTTGTCCCATGAACAATTTTGTTCTGGGCTTTCACGGGATATCCCGCTTATCCCGTCAAAATCCCACCAAGGCGGTCGAAGATGGCGAACTCGTCGGCGAGCGCGGCATAGACGGGGACGGAGTCGGTGACGAAGCCGGACATGACGTTCTGCGGCATGCCGAGGCCCATGCCGCGCGTGTTCTGGGCGAATCCGGACATGGGGCCGCCGTGGCGGAGGTGTCGGCGGAGCCGAAGATCTGCTCGCCGATGTCCTCGAAGCCGTGGCTGGGGTCGGAGTCGACGTAGCCAGCCCTGTCGGTGACGAAGATCTCGGGGGAGGCCGGGTCGGAGAGGTTGTGGCGGTTGGACTCGGCGCCCGTGAGGCCGTCGATGTCGGGCCGGCCGGCGTGGAGCCAGCCGAGGATGTGGTCGAAGTTGCGGTTCTCCATGACCACCACGACCACCGTCTTGACCGAGGAGTGGATCTCGTGCTTCCGACGGCGCCGCTTGCTTCAGGTTGCGGCTGCCGTGGTGCGCGTCCAGGCAGTGGTGCTCGAGATGACCAGGGCCAGGAGGAGCGCCCCCACGAGGAGGTGGTGGCGCCGCCCGCCCCTCGCGGCGCGCTCCGGTGAGCATGGCGCCGGAGTCAGTCAGCGGCGTCGGCGGCGGCGGCGGTGGGATTCCGGTGGATCGGTGCGAATGGATGGAGCAGAGGGGATGGGAGGCGGCGGCGGTGGTCTGGCTGTGATCGAAGCTGCGGAGGGGATGGAGCGGAGGGGATCGACCGATCGAGCGAGTGGTGGGCCTCCGTTGGGCTTCCGGTGGGCTTGTTGGGTTTGATCCTGTTGAACCCGTACGGGATAAGTGGGACTATTAAGCGGGACGAACGGGTTATTTTTGGTGGGACGGGACGCGGGATTGATGGGAAATCCCATCCCACCTGAAATCATATGCATCATACAGGGTTTGCCAACTCGATCGCTGCCACGTACGTGCACCAATACTTATCAGCCAGGTACGGACTGAGATCCGGTGCCTCGCCAGAGGCAAGGCATGCTGTGCCTCGAGGCACAACATCCACTTCCGTTCGAATCCAACGGCAGCAAAACGATTCAGTGCCAAACGCACGCGGCCGTTCTCGTTCAAGGCCTCGTTGGCCTTCTCTGGCCGAGCTATGCCGGTCCGGCCGCTGCGGGAAAGAAGCACCGCTGGCTGCAGCTCCGCTGCCGCTCTAGAAAGGATCAGCGCTGCCTGCACCTCCGCCGCTCTCTCCGCCCCGTCGGACGGACCCTCCAACGCCCCCGTCTTCCCCTTCAGCCGTCCCCTCCGACGGCCCATCGACGCCCATTTCTGACGCCCCTCCATTCCTTGACGCCCGCAATTGATTTCTGGCATCCATGATTTCCTTGCCGGTAGTAGCCGCAGGAACATGAATATTTAGTTCAGAGACATGGACAGACTGTGAACACAAATCTGAACCAAAACGGCAGCAGATAACTGAACCAAAATCTGAACAATACATATTATTTGTACTAGAAAATGAATTGAACCTTAAACTGTTAGACATACATTACAAGTACATCGTTGCAGCTTGTAGCCAGGAACCAAAATCTGAACAATAAAAATGAATTGAACCTGAGACATACATTACAATTGCAGCAGCAAACGCACTAGAATTCAGCAAAAGGAAAAATCTAAGCCACACATTACAAGCAGGAGTGGCCGCAGAGCGTGCGGACGGAGTCGTCGGCGCGGGGCGTAGCGCGCCGTCACAGCGAGGCGGAGGAGCCCGTCGAAACGGGGCAGGGAGGAGGAGCCGTCGGACTGGGCCGAGAGGAGGAGCCCGTCTGAGGGGAGGCGCAGGGCTTGCAAGCGCTGCTTTCTCTGTTGGCTGCCGCTGGAGCTTGTGTTGAATCCGTAGGATCCCTAGGGTAGATCGATTCGAGTAGAAAATGAGATCGGGAGGAGGTTCTTTACCTTCTCCTTGTGCAGACGATCCCGATGCGCCGGTCATGGTGGACGGCGGCGATGACGGCAGTGTGCAGCAGTGGCGGCGGTGGTACTTCCTGTCAGCTCAGCGCTAACCCTAGATCGGTAGGGATGTCGGTGGGGGGTCTAGCACAGCGTCGAACCTCGTAATCGGTGCCGCCGGGCCCTACCTCTCTTTATAGCAGCTGGTGACAGGGGCCCACCAACCAGTGTACGGTTGGACGCCCCCGATCAGGGCGCGGTCAAGGGTCCGGTGTGACCGTTGGGTCACACGGGAGGAGATCAACCTAACATTCTCCCCTTGATCTCAACTTTTACTTTTAACTATATACTTTTCGCTTTACTCGTTTCATCACAGATCGATACATAGAGCATGTTTCATCGTCACAACTCAATTGCCGATAGAATCAGACAGCTACAATATATGTCTCTGTTTTGAAATAGATTCTTTAATCTTTTGGGCCTCTTTATTGTCCGGAAATCATATAGACTATACCATAAACCCATGTCGACTATGTGTTCTCCAAAACACACTGGGCGGTAAGCCTTTAATTAGCAGATCTGCGAACACTTGTGTGTTTCTTTTATCTGTTCCTCTTATGCTCCAAGCATTTCAACATAATTTCGGACTTTCTCCTTTACAACGTATAACTCTGTGTCAATGTGTTTGGCACCACACTTGACTCGTTGTCTTAGGAGTGAATTACTTAATGGTTATTGCTGTTGTCAACCATTATCGATTCGGGTACAGGTTTCCTTAACCATTTTGCCTGTCCATCGGCCTTATATCATGCTATAACATGTCTTTACATCACACTAATGTCAATCTTTTCATTCCCTGGAGCTTTTCACACAAAAACTCCAAATGTGAAATTTAGCGACAATTCTGGATTTCGCTATACATTTCACATATTCTTTCTTTGTACTCACAACCTTTTGAGAGCACATTTATAGATCTATCTTTATAATCACAACCTTTTGAGAGCACTCTGTTTCTTTTAGCATGAGGCTGATATCTTTGATTCCATTCCAGTGATCTATATCTGGATTGGACATTGCCAAAAACAACCCGGATACGTGAATTGTCAGGGTAATATTGGGTTTCCAACAGCTGAAGCATATGGTACTATATTCATTTGATCTGTTCTAAGTTATCTCTTGGAACACTAAAGTTCTCAATTCCATTACCCTTGACAATAAGAACAGGCGTAGATTTTCTCGACATGCATGCTTTAGAGACTTCTTCTCAGCATGTCCATGCGATATTTCTAATACCCCTTTTCTTCTTTTCTTAGTAAATCTCGATACTTTTAACGACAGACACTCTACCGAGAATATTCTTTTTGAGGACAAGAACTTCTTTTCTCTGCCGGTAGTAGATTGACATCACCACTAGCAAGTAGGATATCATCCACATACACAGGATTAGGGAATGAATTTCCCACTCTATAAGTTTAGAAAAGCGATTGTCCTCTCATTCTCTTTAACCCAAAATAACTTCTGATTCTAGAGACTTGCTTTAGTCCGTAAGATTCCTTGTGTTCTTTACTTTCATCTGATGTAACTCAGATCATTATGTGCCATTATCACTCATTATAATCTGTTTATTCTCTTAGCGCAAATCTTTCGATTTAAAATCGCTTTTTACATATTTCCTTTGGAGTCACATTGGCGTTGTAGACCCTTTATAGCCTACTGTTTTGGCTCCGTTGGAAATTACTTATGAGTCCCAAACATCGTCGGGATTCACATAGTCTCTAATCATTAAGACAAGTAGACACTTGTCAAAATCGATTGAGCGCTGCTTATAATTTCTGTAAATGAGGTGGGATCAACCTTCATTTAAATTTCTCTGATATAGACTTTATAGTCATCTATTTTTCTCATATGGGGATGTTGTTGTTCTGTCATTGCCTAGAGGCAATTAATTCTGTAGTCTTCTATTGCTATAGCTCTTACAAGGACCTAAATCAGAAGATCCATGTTTGCTTGTTCATCTCTATTATAAAGCAACAAGCTCCCCCAGATTACTCCATTTTCTCAAAATGGTGTATCCTTAATCCTTTTTATTTGGGTTTATTCTGTTAACCTATCAATCTGTCTTCTTTATGGCACTTTGAGTACCGTCCTTAGTCTCCTTTCGGAGCTGTAAAATATCCAAGAATACATCTATTTCTTTACTTTAGGGGTTGATGGCCCTTCACGTAGTTACCTGCGTGAAAAGTAAATGGGTTAGGTTGAGACTCCAAGTGCAGAGTGTGTAGTAAGTGGAAGACGTGTTTTCCCCACAAGGGGTGACTCGAGGGTTTAATATCGAACTCTCGGGGAATCAGTAGTGAAGATTTATCTTTCTTATCCTTCTTTGGTTACCTACAAAACAAAGTAAATGTTTTGGTCCTCAACCTCACCTAGTGGTTGTCAAGTACAAGGTGTAAGAACGATATCAAGATAATATGCAATGCAAACAACAAATAAATATGCAATGGTGGTAAATAAATATGCAAGGATGGTGGTAGCAATGATAAATGATATTTTTTGGGTTTTTTTATGATGAATGCAAGATGGAAAAGTGTTTTTGTATTTTCGGATTTAATAATGGCAGAAAATGGTAAAGTGCTAAAAGTGGTTGGAAAGGTGTTTCTTATGACAAAAAATGGACCGGGGTTCATGGTTTCACAAATGCACTCTCTCTTTAATAAAGTGGTAGACAATGGAACACTAGAGTTGACATATGAGATTGCAACACAACAGTTTAATGACAAGTTATAATTATATGGGCATCACGTCCTAACATAGAGACCTTTTGGTTATTAGTCTCTCTTATACTCCACCAAGATGCGAACTAAATCATAACACCTCAGTAATTAAGATAACTCAGAGTATAGCAATAAGTATCATGACATGAAGTTAAAATAAGAACATGCTAGATCTAGTCATGGAGTAGTGACAATGGTCACACCCACATCTCCGGTAGCATGGTATTTCTTTTTATCCCTAGTGAGGCAACAAAGTAAGGTAGAGATACCCAAGTGGATCGCAGAACTTTCTCTCACGTTCACTGCACTAGCCACCCCCCGTTACTCCAACTAATGCACACGTTCCCCCTCACACGCTCTCATAAACATGCTTGATCATGACAAGTAAATAAGAACGGGGTACATAATATGCATCTACTTTCATAACTGAAACAAAACCATTGCAATCTCAAACATATATTAACTCATAAAAAGATCCACCACAAAGGTATTACATAGATGACCGTAATCATGTTCAGCAGCTCATACGGTACTAATTAGTGAAGCTCGAGAGAGAGAGAGATACATAAGTTACTTCCACAAACCCATAGTCCAGAGGTGGACTACTCCCTCTTCATCATGGAGACGGTGGAGAAGTCGTTGGAGAAGATGGAGACCACGCCGGCAGCGCCCCGCCGGAGTTTTCCCCCTCCAATCTGCAACTCAGGTCTCTATTTCGGTGTTTCTGTGTTTTTGCGGCGCTCCTTCCAGAGAACGTCGGGGGACTATTTTTATAGGCGGTTTTAGGTCAAAACGGAGTCGGTGGAGGAAAGATCGACGACAACAGAACCTCGAGGGCCAAAAGGGGGGGGGTCCCACGTGGCCCCTGTACCTGGCCGCGTGGGCCCACTCATCTGGGCCCTCGGGCCTCCGCTTGTTTGCTTCCTTTGCTCCCAGGTCTTGTTCCTTCCAAAAACTGATGCTCGTAAATTTCCAGGTCATTTGGACGTCGTTTGGGTCCCTGAAACATTAAAAATATAGAAATAGGGGTTTCTGCCTGCGCAGGGTTAATTCCATAAAAAATAGGAAACATATCAAATATTCCCAAAATCATTATAAAACAGTGATATAACCCTTATATGATGCAAATATGACTGGAATATAAGTAAAATAGTGCAAAGTTCATGTATGCATTTTACATGCATTAGGGGTATCATTATTTTAACCGTCGTAGACCCCAGACGATCACAATTCATCATAGATCGCTTAGATGCATTATATGCATCACATTATCTGAAGTATAGGGGAGTTTATTCTGTAACATTCTCTATCTCCCCCTCGAAATGTGGCAAGAACCTTTTTGCCACAATTTCGAAACTTTGACTATCTGCTTTATTCAATATGAAGTTATCTTTAACGTATGGGAGTACTTTTTCCTCATTCCCTTTTCAAAACTCACAAGAGTTCTTTCTCAATGGTACTGCAAGTCACACTTGCATAACATTTTATCTTTAGGTTCATTTGCAACTTTATTCTCTTTTGACTCATTAAGTGCTTTATAACTATGATACACAAGGTGTGCGGTCGATATAAAAACACATGAGTCATCACATCTTTCTCCTGTCATACAGAATAAGTCCTTTGTCAAAAATTTCTCCCGCCATGCGGGTATTTTCCCAGACTTTTCCCACCACGTGGGTATTATTATCGTCTTTTCCCGTCATGCGGGTAATTAAGAGACACAGATGCCACAATTGGCTCTTTAGACTGCATATTCAATCATCAAATTCAGAAATAAATCTGAATACTCTTTTATACACATGCTTAATCCAACGTTGGTCAAATTAAGCATTCATGTTGCTCGTTTAAAAAATTTCTTCATATAGAGTACATGAAAGAAATTCGTTAAACAAAACTCTGAATGATTTATTTGTTTTCTGCATGAAGAGTACATGAAAGACATTTGTCAAACAAGACTCTCGATGATCTATTTGTATTCTTGGATTAACATCCAAGAATTCTTTTTCTTTTGCAGTCATTCTTTAGAGAGAACATACTCTCTCACTTTATGACCTTTCTTGGTCATCTTTCGGGTTACAGTAACCATCCTTTCGTTTTCACGAATGAAAACATGAGAATCTTTGTCTGAGAAAATATTCAATAATAATAAACAATAATGAGCATAAAAATAACCCTTCGTTGGTCTGGTTAAAGATATGCACCTTAAATCTTTAAAACTTTCTTCTATATTCTAAATCACCGTTGGGCAGAATTAGAATCAATGCATAAAACTCATAAACAATGTGATGATAATATTTCTATTGCAATAAAGAACTCTGTTTGGAAAATAACATTATCATCAACTCTATTTCAGCGGAAACATGAAATATACATATTTCTATAGTTCAAGAGCATTTCTTGATCTTTTATCTTTTCTCTGAAAATTGATCACTTTCATGCAAAAATATCAGAGATCTAGCCCTTTGACTATAGAACTCATATAATTATAGTACTGCTATCATCAACGTTGGTCAGAAAATAACAATACCATAATTAATTTGTTAAACAAGTATTTCTCTTTTTTTTTCTCCTCTCTAATTAAATTTTCCCGTTGGTTCCAATTTAATTAGAGGAGAGTCCTTTTACTTTACAGTAGAAACTATAAAATATTATCTGTATTTCACAAACATTGCACTGTTCAACATTTAACAAATCATGATTATGTTATTAACAACGTTGGTCATAAAATAACAGAATCATAATTGTTTCAATAATTTCTTTAACATTCTCTTTAAAATTTAATTCTCACTTTAATTCTATTTTATCATGATCATGTCATTAACAACGTTGGTCATAAAATAACAGGACCATAATCACCGTTAATATTCACTTTATCACATCTTTAAAAAATTTAATTATCACTTTATTGCTTTTAAGCAATTACTTTTAACTATTTGCAGCGGAAAAAAGAATAAAATTTATGAACTTTATACTTTTCAGAAGCATTACTTTTACTTTTCTGTTTCCTATACAAAACTTTCGTTGGATAATTTTGAATAGGAAAAACTGAATGAAATTTGCCCAAAAAATTGGACAAAACAAATAAAACAGCTTCTGGAAAAATTAACAGAACACTGTCCATTTTCGGCCGCAGTGAAAAACGCACGGCCCATTTTCTTTTCGTTATCTGTCGCCTGAGCGTCGGGTACGCGGCCCATGGCCTATTAGCGGGCGCGCTATCTGCCGCATGTGCGATGCCTTCTCCACCTTCGGCCCATCAGCCCGTCTGCGCGCTAGGTTTTCAATCCTGGCCGTCCATCACGATCGGACGGTCGTCCGTCCTTCTCGCTGGAACAAAACACCAGGAGAGCATCCCTACGCCGCATTCTATTCTTTCTCTCCTCTGTCCTGTTCTTTGCTCGTTTCTGTGCCGCGGCTGCGACGGTGTCGCCGGCCGCCGGCCGGCCGCCGCCGGCCACCGGAGCCCTTTTCCCCTCCGTTCCTTCCTCTGCGCCCCCTCTGCTCGCCCGCGAAACGACGATGCGAGCTTCACTGTGGAGCGGCGGCGCCCTCCCTGGTCCTCTGCGCGCGACTGCGCCATGCCAGGAGGAACGCCGGCGACCGGGCACGCCTTTGCCCCCGAAGGGGTCACTCCCTTTCGGCTGTGGCGGAGGCGCCGAGCCCCCTCCACTGCCCATGTTCTTCGTCCAGTCCCTCGGCTTGCCGATGCGGACATGGATCGAGAGGAACGGGCGCGGCCTTGCGGCGGCGCTGCACTTTTGCGGTGAGGTTTCTTTGCCCTGATTAGGGTTAGGGTTTCTGTGGGAGGGGATTTCTTTTGCTTTTCTTTTTCTTTTCTTTTTCTTCTACTGAGATCGATCTAGTCACTAGAGCTCTGATACCAATGTTGAATCCGTAGGATCCCTAGGGTAGATCGATTCGAGTAGAAAACGAGATCGGGAGGAGGTTCTTTACCTTCTCCTTGTGCAGACGATCCCGATGCGCCGGTCATGGTGGACGGCGGCGATGACGGCAGTGGGCAGCAGTGGCGGCGGTGGTGGTACTTCCCGTCAGGTCAGCGCTAACCCTAGATCGGTAGGGATGTCGGTGGGGGGGTCTGGCACAGCGTCGAACCTCGTAATCGGTGCCGCCGGCCCCCACCTCTCTTTATAGCAGCTGGTGACAGGGGTCCACCAACCAGTGTACGGTTGGACGCCCCCGATCAGGGCGCGGTCAAGGGTCCGGTGTGACCGTTGGGTCACACGGGAGGAGATCAACCTAACAGCTTGCTCTCCTCCCTTTCCCACGGCGGCGCCGGCGGCTGAGCTCTGACCGAGCGCCGGCGTGTTTGGGTGCGAAGGAAGTAGTTTCCTTGTGCTCTTGGACCTTGCTGTCCGTTGGATTCGAACGGACGATGGATGTTGTGCCTCGAGGCACAGCGTGCCTTGCCTCTGGCGAGGCACCGGATTAGGGGTGTAAACGGATCGGATCGGATCGGATTTTGTCTCTACCATATCCTTCACCATATTCTTTTCTCGGATTCGGATCGGATCGGATAATGAACGGTTGCGGATTCGGAGGCGGATAGATATAATCACGGATTCGGAACGGAAACGGAGCGGATTCGGGACAGAAAGAAAATTAGTCGGATCGGTATGCGCAATGTACATCATCAACCCACGTAACCAAAAACAATAGCTCAACAACGTAATAATCTAACAAAGTTAGACTCTATTAGTTTAGGCAAATAGAACTAACTACAAATTGTGCTCCACAAATGAACTTCACAGCTCAATAATTACAAATTATGCTTTATTAGTTTAGACATTTCGGTAGAAAATCGGATTATTCGAATTATAACCATCGGATAATCCTAATTAATATTCGGATAATCCATATTCGGATGCTATTTCACATACCATATCCTATACCGTATCCGGGTGCTCAGTTCGGAATCGGATATCCTTATCCGACAGATTCTTCGGAACCGGATATGGATTCTTTAAAACGGATTCGGCGACGAATTCGGTACGGAAATTATCCTATCCGTTTACACCCCTACACCGGATCAGTCCGCCAGGTACCATCGATAGGAAGGGGACAAGAGAATCGGTGCGGCGATTCGGCCCTACCCACGCGTGCGGCGTCCCTACCGACGTGGCGGCGACACCCGGCGTGAGAGCGAACCATGCATGCATGGCGCGCTCGTATTTCACGCCATGGGCCAACGTTTCGCTGGATGCACTTATCCACCAGCAGGTCCACTTAGCACGGGCGGCATTATTCAGCTCATCCGCCCCTTGGCTCTCCTCCCGCTCACTATTCGGTCTAGTGAAACCCCGAAGACCACCGACGATCGAGCATGGCCGCCGCCAACGCCATCGCCGGCACCGGCAGTGCGAGCATGGTCGTCGTCGCGCGCCCGCGCTCCACGGTGGCCACGATGAGGGTGATGTGCCCCTCGTCGTCGCCTCCTGGGCGGTGCGCCGTCGTCGGGACAGCGTCGCCCGCCGCGGAGACGGCGGCACGGAGGTCGGAGCAGCTGGCCGTGCCGCCTGGACTGGTGGACGAGCTCGTGGAGGAGGCGCTCGTCTGGTGCTCGCAGCACGGCCTCGTCGTCGGCGACAAGAACCACCCGGTGACGTGCTCGTGACCCTGCTAACTACCTACTTTATTTGATTATTTCACATGCATGGCCAACTCGTTCAGGTTTACTCATCACTCAATCTTGTTCTGGCTGTTGTGGTATCATGCGGGTAAAATGGGAAATCATGCGTGCATCTCCTTTTGCATGTTCGATCGGGCTAGCCTTCTACTGTAGTAGTGAACTAGTGATACAAGTTGGAGAAATCAGTTACCACTATTTTGTTTGTCAAAATCCAGTTTTCAGGAGGACAATAATTAAAATCACCGCAGTCTAGAGTTTGTTGGCTTCGTCATCTTGAAGAAACAATGCCGAGAAATCGTTGGAGATGTACTAGAGACTTTGCTCTAGCTCCGACAAGCTGAAACAAACCAGGCACAATCATTTTTTTTTAAACGCAAGGCAAACTTGTTGTTGAACACCTGGGCTTAGCTTTGTAGTATAGTGCAGTTTGAAACTCACTTGAAAAGAACTTGCCCAATATAGTATCATCGCTCACTATCCGTCGACGTATACTAGGACCATCTTTAGTATCACCCCTCCCAATATAGATGTCGCGTGCCTCGTTTTTTTAGAAAGGCAATTAGTACAGGCCACAAAAAGTGGTGCACGAACTGGTTCTTCTTTCGTCTGCAGATCCCCGTCCCCGTGTCGCTCCCGAGCGGGCGACCCGGGCAACCCCCAAACCCTAGCCGCCAGGCACCTGCCGGCCGTCCCTGCCGCCGTCGCCGCCTCTCTCTGCGCGGTGGCGGCGACGCTCGTCTTCCAAAAGGAAGCGGGCACAGCGCCGGCCCCCTGAGCGGAGGAGGCTGCATTCTTCGGCGAGGGAACGCCGGGGCGGCGGCCCCGGAAATTGGTGCGGCGACAGTTCCCTTGCGTGGCGCGGGATCTGGCGCCGGCGACGATGTCTCGGCTGCTCGGGCGGCAGGCCAGCGGCGCGCACGGGGTGACGTGGATGCGGAGATCCTGCAGCCGGTCGGGCGGCCAGATCTGAGGGTGCTGCCGGCGGCGCCCTTCCGTGGGGCCTCCTCCGGCGCCCCTCCAGCGCACCTTCGGCGGCGGGGCCTGGCCTGGCTCGTCGGCTCCGACCTCGGACGGGGATGGTGCGGTCAAGGATCTGCTGGCCCGTTGGGGCTTCGCGCTCGTGGCCAACGGTAGGTTCTCTAAGGCTGTCTCGATTTGGTGCTCTGCTTGTGGAAAGAGGCTGGTGGGTGCCCCGGGTGAGAATCCAGCTTCTGGCATGCTCGGAGCCGATGATGGCGGCACCATGCGTGTCGTCCCCTTCCTGAAGGCATCATCGAGGGAAGCCCGCACCTCCTTCTGCCGCCTCCGGGGAAACCCTAGATCCGTGGATCAGATGATGGCGGCGCTCCTTCGTCGCCCTTCCCCTTGGGGGCATCATTCTTGGAGGCGTGCACCAGTCGATGGGACCAGTGCTAGATTTGGTGGTGGTTGCGGTGTTCCACGTGGTGGCTTGCGCGGCAACGACGACGTCGACGAGCGATGGTTTGGTTGCGGCAAGATCTTGGTAGTCGGCTCTTGTTCCGGCGTGTCTGCGGCGACGATGACGTGCGCGGGGCAGTCGGGCAGTGGCGACCTTCGTCGGCGCGGATCCTGCCCATCTCCTCTTCGGAGGTCCTCTTCAGAATCGGAGCTGCCAGCCTTTGCGTGAGGGGTCATCTGTTTGGCATAGGCCGGTGTAGGCTTCGCGAGGCCGCTGCAGTGAGGTCTTCTTTGGTGGTCGTCTCTTCGATGAAGTCGGAGTCGCTCTCGGTGGAGTGATGACGATGACGCTGGTGGACAATCTCGACGTCGACCTTCATTTTCAGTGGTGTGTGTGCGGTCTACGTTTGGTAGCCAGGGTGGTCGTGTGTGCCCTCGCGACGGTCGTGTTCCATGACGGTCGGCGAGGGTGTTTGTACCGGTTTTAGGCCGGTTTCCCGTTAATTAACCGGTCAATTCTCACTTCTTCTTAATTAATGAAAATGGCAAGTCTTTTGTCTCGTTAAAAAAAAAATGGTGCACGAAGTGCATGAGGATGAGGTCGCTCGCGTGCCACTCAAAGCTCTACCAACTTCCCATATCATTTGTGTGACAGGGCCCACAACTAGGAAAGGAAAACTCCCCTTTCGCGACTAATTGTCACATAACTAAAATATAAGCGGGTATTTTCCATATGGGTAATTGTCCATAAAATTGATCAAAGTTATACTATGTTGATTTTGACTAAAAATATACTCCTTACTTAAACAAACGGAGTAAGTATGTTATCCTGGTAAAACAAATGATTATTTTACACATATTGATCTTCATGTCCAAATTTTTAAACTTCTCCTCGGAGCCAAAATGCCACACCTAGGACAATTTCCCGTCTATTCCAATCAACTTCGCATGTTAGGTAGATGAATTGTTATTAAATCCCTATGATCCTAAATATGTGACGCGAAAAGTGAGCTACAGCCGTATAAATTTGTGCACATATCACGAAATAGTTAGTGACGCAACAACAACACGACACGCCATTGACACTTAAGGAAAAATATACCTACAAGAGCATATTGCTAAGAAGACATTACAATTTCCTGATACTATGAATGATAAGAAGGTTTTACAACAATTCTTAGAAATAGTAAACTATGCAAGGAATTATATAGATAACCTAGCAAAGCTTGATGTACCTTTATATGCTAAATTAAGAAAGAATGGTAAAAAATATTTCAATTCCGAAGACATAAAATTAGTTCAGGCCATAAAGGAAAAGGTTAAAAACTTGAAACCCTTAGAATTACCTCTAGAAGATAAATATTTTATAATTGAAACAGATGCATCCAAAGTAGGATGGGGTGCAATATTAAAGCAAAAACCTAATAAATATTCCGCTAAGACAGAAGAAAAAATATGAAGATATGCCTCAGGTAGCTATAAATTGAAAACAGTGAATAACATTGATAGAGAAATCCTTGCAGTTGTCCATGCCATAAACGCATTTAGGTGATACTTAGGATTTAAAGAATTTACAGTACGAACCGACTGTGAAGCAATATGTAGGTATTATAATCAGATAAATAGCAAGAAGAGCTCCACTAGAAGATGGGTTTTATTTGAAGATATTATAGCTGGAAATGGATACAAAGTTATATTTGAGCCTATTAAAGGAAAGGATAATAATTTACCTCACATATTCTTTCGATCTCCTATCTTGCAGAAATGAAGCGTGGGAACTCTCCCACTTCATCATGGGAGAAAATGCAATTTGGATCTGAAAATTCTCTAACAATTTGGATCTGAAAATTCCCATGATGAAGTGGGAGAGTTCCCACGCTTCATTTCTGCAAGATAGGAGATCGAGAGAATATGTCAGGTAAATTATTATCCTTTCCTTTAATATGCTCAAATATAACTTTGTATCCATTTCCAGCTATAATATCTTCAAATAAAACCCATCTTCTAGTGGAGCTCTTCTTGCTATTTATCTGATTATAATACCTACATATTGCTTCACAGTCGGTTCGTACTGTAAATTCTTTAAATCCTAAGTATAACCTAAATGCGTTTATGGCATGGACAACTGCAAGGATTTCTCTATCAATGTTATTCACTGTTTTCAATTTATAGCTACCTGAGGCATATCTGCATATTTTTTCTTCTGCCTTAGCGGACTATTTATTAGGTTTTTTGCTTTAATATTGCACCTCATCCTACTTTGGATGCATCTGTTTCAATTATAAAATATTTATCTTCTAGAGGTAATTCTAAGGGTTTCAAGTTTTTAACCTTTTCCTTTATGGCCTGAACTAATTTTATGTCTTCAGAATTGAAATATTTTTTACCATTCTTTCTTAATTTAGCATATAAAGGTCCAGCAAGCTTTGCTAGGTTATCTATATAATTCCTTGCATAGTTTACTATTCCTAAGAATTGTTGTAAAACCTTCTTATCATTCATAGTATCAGGAAATTTTAATATCTTCTTAGCAATATGCTCTTGTAGGTATATTTTTCCTTCTCCTATTTCATGTCCTAAGAAATTAATCTTTTCTTTGCAGATTTCCATCTTCTTTTTCGATAATATCAGCCCATTCTGTTCTACCTTTCTAAAAAATACTTCAAGGTGGCAATGTGTTCTTTATATGATTTTGAGAAAACTAATAAATCATCTACATAAACTAGTATAAATGATTGATTTTCATTATAAATATTTTGCATTTTTCTTTGAAATAATGCAGGAGCATTTTTTAATCCTAAAGGCATAACAAGCCATTCGTAATGGCCCTACGGACATGCAAACGCTGTCCAAGGGATCGACTCTTCTGCCATTTTTACTTGCCAAAATCCTGCTTTTAAATCAAATTTAGAAAAGAATTTACTCCCTTGTATCCTATTAATCCATTCTTGCTTATTGGGTATATTGTATGCATCATCTATGGTATTATCATTAAGTCTTTTATAATTAATGACCATTCTAGATTTGCCTCTTACTTCTTCAGCATGATTTCTAACTATAAAGGCTGTAGATCTATGAGGACTTCTGCTTTCTCTTATTGCTTTTAATTTTAACAATTCTTCAATATGCATTTTAAATTCTTCTATGTCTTTGGGAGTAGCTTCTATCGGGCCTGACTTTATTATGTAATCTGGGTTTATAATATTAATTTTGCAAACTATAGAATTCTTATCCCAATATTTCATTGGTACTTTTCCAATGATTTGTATGTCTTCTAGTCTTTGAACAATCTTGTCTATATCTTTTTTGGATTTTATGTCTCGATACCAATTAGGTGAAAAGGATTGCAACCCTATACATTCTGTGCAAGTATTTTCTATATAAATCTCATCTAATATGTCACAAACTTCTTCTTTGCAGGTTTTAGGGTTTTCTGGCCTATGCTCATTGTCTAAATAGGATATTTCAATATTTTGTAAAGATTTCCTTTGTTTTCGCACTTCGGATATATATGGAACACTATCTTGATAAGGAATAAATGTAACTCCCTCTTCGTGTATAATTGTGGTTTGTAAAGATTGTTGTAAAAACCTTAATCCTAAAATCATGTCATCATTTATAACAGATAAATCTCTAATTGTAATTTCATCTATTATGTATTTTGTTCCATTTATGTAGCTTTCAGTATTATAGGCCAATTGGTTATGAACTTTCTTTATTCCAGACATGTCTGTGGATACTTCAGCTTTACTATTTTCGATAGTCTTTACTATTTCAGGACATCTTGCAAAATATTTATCGAATAATATTTTTCGTGCGACCTGTGTCTAATAAAGCTAAAATTTTATAGGAAATATTTGGTTTTAATATTATTTTTACTGGAATTCTTATTCCTAATACTTCCTTGAATGGTAGACGAACTATGTATCTATTTCCGAAACTTGTTATTGCATCTTTTAATTGGATTAACCTATCTCCTTTATTTTCTCTTATTGTTACCATCTGATCTTTTAATTCAGTGATTTTGTCTGTACTACCTTCTTGTTCTTTAATATTGCTGCCATTATTTTCTAACTTATATTTTAGCTCCTCTAACTCCGCTTCTAGCTTGTTTATCCTATTTTCTAGGATCCTAACTCTGCTAGGTAAGATTCGGTCTTCTGGCTCAATTTCTACTTCTTGTCTCCAAGCTTGGTTCCTAGCCTTTAAACATGAAGTGCAAGCTTGTTTTAAGCATAGGTTACATGTAAATCTATTATCCTGGCTTGGGTAATATATGCAAAAAGCGCATTTAATGTTATAATCACCTTTACCTCTAACCCAATCATGCTCGCATTCTAATTGATTCATCATTTCAACTTTTAAACTAGCTATTTGATCTATAAAATCTAATTCATCTTCGCTTGATTCTTCTTCTAAAATCTCATCATCTAATTCATCAGTTTCTATAATTGAATATATTGAATCATCATCCTTTATTTCCTCATCACAAACCAAAATATTTTCATTAATACTATCGATAATTAGAACTCTTTCTTGTTCTTCATATTTACTAGAGTACCTTTTCTGATCTTTGTTAGGACAAGTTTTTACTTAGGTGTTCAGGTGAATTGCATATAAAACACCTACATGTCTTATCATAATTCTTCCTAGAATCATATCTTCTAACATTTCTTTTATGTAAGTAAGGGGCTCTATTATCGGACCTTCTTAGGAAATATCTTTTCTTTGTTCTAAAATTCCTATTATCTCTATTTTGGGGTTTATGATATTTTCGGTTTTTATATCTTTCTTCCCCATATGTTAATGGTATTTGAATAATGTTATTACAGAAATTATAATCGGACTTTTTCATAGATCTTTGTGCTTGTATACTTGTACATACCTTTCTTAGATGTTTAAACACAAACGTTATATGGCTTGAGAGATATTTACTATATTTCCATTTGATTCTTTCTTATAATCTTCAAATATTATAGACCCTAGAGGGTCAGGCAATTTGTTAAAGTATCTTTCAACAACCCTTTATTGTATCCTTGCTTAGCTGTGGTAGCATTATATAAATAATGTTGAGAGAATTCTTTTACACCTCTCCAATTGGTTAGTGTTAATTTTCTATTTCTCTTAGCCTTTTTCTTTTTTTTGAAATTTCTTAGCCTTTCATTTTGTAATGTTGTATATCCTATTTCTAGGTCTTCGGCTATAACCATATTTGATATCACATTAGCAAAATTATTAGGATTACTTCCAGCCCTTTTTAAATTTTCATATAGATCCGGATAACTTTCTACCCAATTTTCCCATAAGACCTTAACAGACTCTCCTAAAAAGGTTTCAAGATATGTTAACATATCTTCAACCTTAGTACCTATATTGTGCTGATTTTGTATATATTTTTGAACTATTAGACCTTTCCAAATGCTAAGTATATTTGGCCAATCCACTGGGTCATGGGCTGCTAAATTTAAAATTGCACCATCGTTCCTATAATTTTGAAACTGTACTGGTTTTTCAAAATCTCTCCTCTTGCTACCCATGTGCCTATATTGCCCCGGAATATATGTGGGTTGAAAATCACCAGTTTCTGGAGGCGGAGGCCAAACTCCAGCTCTTCTAGATGGTCTTTCTCTCTCTTCTCTTTTCATAGAGGTCTCGCCTCTTTTTATCTTAGCGAGGTATCTACTTCCATGGCTTCCAATGCATTTTCTAAATTGTGCAAACCTACATCATCGAGTGAATCTATAAATTCATTATATTGTTCTGCATTATCATAGTTTTCTTCTTCATACAATATTTCTTTCATTAATTCTTCTTCTTCTTCATAACTTTCTGTTGGAATTTTGTTATTTATATCCCATTGCTCTTCTTCACTTATGGCTCTATTTTTATTATTTTGGTCATTATTAATACTTTTGTTATTATTTTCTTCTTTTACTATGTTGGTACTTAGCAAATTTGAACCGCAGGTGGCTAACTTTTTCTCATTTTTTAATTTGTTTAATCTAGCCATTTCTCTAATGAAAAACAATTGTCTTTCTCTTATCTTTGGCCACTCTGTAGTCATAGAATTATTATATTCCTCTTCTATATGCTTTAATTTTATCTCGCAATGCTTAAGTTCATCTTCTAAATTTGCCATCTCCATGCACTCGGAAGTTCCTTTATCCTTATTATCATTGAACTCAGAATCTGGCATGAGAGATTCTTCTCCTCTATGGCTATAGATTTATAATTTGTAAATCTAATGCTACTACTTCCTTCGCAGTTTGGGTAGCTAATATAACTATTAGGCTGCTTTAATTCTTTCTTTTCTATAAGTTCACTTATATTCCATTCTTCTCCCGCTCTTTCTTCATAACTAATTTTTAGAGGACTCATAAATCTTATTCCCTTAGACTGCATACTTTCAATGACATCGTCTACATTTACTCGATATCTAGAATTACTTTGATTAGATAACCTTCCTATAAATTCTATGCTTATTAACAGATTTGTTCCTTTAAAATCTTCAGATCCTTTAGTCTGAAATCCAAAACTCATTTTTTCAATAAATTCTTTTACAGGCATCATTAGGTATGGGGCTATATAGGTTATTAACATATTTTCATTCATGTCTCCTTCCATGAATCCTAATGCCGCTTTATCACTGATTCCCATCTTTTGTCTAATAATGTTATTAAAACTTTTGCTCCTAATTTCTTTCTTGTCATACCTTTAACGTCTATGATATACATGCCTTGATGAATGTATTTATACCCACGGAATTTAAGTTCATTCTCAATATTCTTGCTCACAATTCTTAATTCTACAAGGTGTGTTAACACACTTAATTCTACTTCTCTAGATATTCTGTATAAACCCAGTCCTTGTTTCAAATATACCCATATGATAAACTTGCTGAGGCTTAATTTTTCTCAGCGTATCTTTTTGATATCTTTCCATGTCTCTTTGCATGTCTATTACTTCTTCCAAACTATCAACGTCATCTATGTTGCTGCATGACATTCTATGCCTTATTGTTAGTGGCTTAGAATCTTCTCTTATTAATTGGAGGCTTCTGTCTCTTCTAGTTTTAGATATGTCCATTTTTCTGAATTAATATTTCTTGATGATGATAATATTTTGGATGAGGCTAACACAATTTCTTTGCTGCTTTCTAGATTTTTTAGTTTTTCTAATATCTGGATTAACAACTGCAATATTGTGTTATTCTAGCTTATTATTATTTTGAAATCTTCTTTTGGTGAGTCTTGATTAGAGAATCCTATAGAAGGTATTAAGTATTTTTCTGCCTCTTTTAATGCTTGGTTATATTTGTTCATGCAACTATGAGAGGATCAAAGATTTTACCTCTTGCACTAGCAATTTTATTTCAAGTAAATCTTGCCTCGTTTCTGGTCTTGAAGATGATTCTTTGCTTTTGTTCAGGTTATGGTTTATATGTTTTCCTATGGATAGGACTTCTTCTTTAATATAATCGTTATTCTTACAAATGGTATTTTGTCTTAACTTTGCTTCTTCTATTTTATGCAAAGCTAGGTCAAGTTTACTATTTAACCCAGAGCACCTTTATACTAGTTTTTGATATTCTTGAAATAAATTTGCAAATTTTTGATCTAAAATGTCTTGCCTCTTTCCCCAAGATATCAAGAGATCATATATTAGATCTACTACTAAATTTAACTAGCTATTAGTAGTATGCCAAGTATGTTCTTCTGAGGAATTTATTCTGCACCTTATGTCAATATTGTCTGTAGTTTTTATTACTTTTCCTGTATTCACTTCCAAATTTAAATATTTTAATTTTTCAATGATTGAACATCCAAACCTCGCTCTGATACCAACTATATAAGGGTACAATAATTATTAGCGATGTACTTAACGAGCACGAGAGACAGCTCGTACAGATTCAAAATTCGAATTTTACTATTCACTTTTACTTTTACTATTCACTTTTATTCACTTTTACTTTTACTATTCACTTTTACGTTTACTATTCACTTTTACTGTTTACTGTTCGGTTTTTACAGTGAAAATTCACTTTTAATTATTTTGCAGGATCTTGTAGGCTGGCGAGGCCAACGAGCTACAGACGGTGTTCGCAGAGATGTAAAAATCCTACTCAGTACTCGCCGTATGCTTAACTATATTGCTTCAGAAGTAGCTAAGTTTCTTTCCCTA
This sequence comes from Poa pratensis, assembly GCA_947311845.1. Classification (NCBI taxonomy): domain Eukaryota; kingdom Viridiplantae; phylum Streptophyta; class Magnoliopsida; order Poales; family Poaceae; genus Poa; species Poa pratensis. The sequence continues at coordinate 22,456,589 of CAMZMU010000094.1, read as the reverse complement.
GATGTTCTTAGACAGGTTTATAAGGGGCATTTTCTTAACGTCTTCCCAGGCAGTTCCACCCGAAGGGAACACTTCTCTACGGCTACACTGTTCTCATTTCAATGCCACACGGCTTAACAGAGAACTACACGTAGAGGTTTCTCCTATAGGATCCCTAGCATAAGAACCCAACCTATATAAACATGCTAACAAGATCAAGGAAAAAACAGAACTACTTCATTTCCACAATATAGAATACATACGGGTTTCCCTTCGGGAACCCCGAAGGGTTTACACACAGAGAGGGGAGATTACCTTACTACGGACTCCACTCTTCTACTACAACTTCTTGATTACAATGGATTTTTTACACTGGTGGGAGTACTACACTACTACTGAGCAGCGAGTTCGCTGATGAACTCTCTGCTCGGGATGCTGGGTTGCTGGTGTTGTGCGCCGTTGTCCTCCATTCTGAAGCCTGGCTCCTCCTTATATAGGGGAAGAGGAAGCCTCTCCCACTGCCTGCGCGGCTCTTCTCGTGGCTTCATTTCAAGGACACTTCGTAGCACCAATAATGGACGGTTGGTGTCACAGTATCGGCCATATATTGGTGTACTGCAGGACAGGTGTTCTGCATTGATGACAGTCTTCCAGGGCACACTTCCAGAGTTAGACACCTTAGTGCCTATACTCCTAGACTTCATATTATTGCCCTCTACATTCATCATTCATGCTTGAAATCTTTTGGTTGTCCATGAAACAACATCTTTTTGCATGCATACATGGTGGCATAAGTATGCGTACTCCAATGCTTAATGGCTAAATCTTCATTTTTTTATATATTGCCTACCCCGCCCGGATACCAACTATATAAAGGTACAGTAATTATTAGCGCTGTACTTAACGAGCACGAGACAGTTCGTACAGATTCAAAATTCGAATTTTACTATTCAGTTTTATTCACTTTTACTTTTACTTTTACTATTCACTTTTCGCGTTTTTACAATGAAAATTCACTTTTTAATTATTTTGCATGATCTTGTAGGCTGGCGAGGCCAACGAGCTACAGATGGTGTTCGCAGAGATGTAAAAATCCTACTCAGTACTCGTCGTATGCTTAACTATATTGCTTCAGAAGTAGCTAAGTTTCTTTCCCTAGATGTTCTTAGACAAGTTTATAAGGGGCATTTTCTTAACGTCCCGAAGGGAACACTTCTCTACGGCTACACTGTTCTCAACGCCACACAGCTTAACAGAGATCTACACGCAGAGGTTTCTCCTATAGGATCCCTAGCATAAGAACCCAACCCATATAAACATGCTAACAAGATCAAGGGAAAAACAGAACTACTTCATTTCTACAATATAGAATACATACGGTTTTCCCTTTCGGAAAACCCCGAAGGGTTTACACACAGAGAGGGAGATTACCTTACTACGGACTCCACTCTTCTACTACAACTTCTTGATTACAATGGATTTTATTACACTGGTGGGAGTACTACACTACTACTGAGCAGCAAGTTCGCTGATGAACTCTCTGCTCGGGATGCTGGGTTACTGGTGTTGTGCGCCGTTGTCCTCCATTCTGAAGCCTGGCTCCTCCTTATATAGGGAAGAGGAAGCCTCTCCCACTGCCTGCGTGGCTCTTCTCGTGGCTTCATTTTAAGGACACTTCGTGGCACAATAATGGACGGTTGGTGTCACAGTATCGGCCATATAATTGGTGTACTGCAGGACAGGTGTCCTGCATTGATGACAGTCTTCCAGGGCACGCTTCCAGAGCAATATGCTCTGATACCAATTATATAAGGGTACATTAATTATTAGCGCTGTACTTAACGAGCACGAGAGACAGCTCGTACAGATTCAAAATTCGAATTCTACTATTCACTTTTACTATTCACTTTTACTTTTACTGTTCACTTTTATTCACTTTTACTTTTACTATTCACTTTTACTGTTTACTGTTCGTTTTTATAGTGAAAATTCACTTTTAATTATTTTGCAGGATCTTATAGGCTGGCGAGGCCAACGAGCTACAGACGGTTTCGTAAAGATGTAAAAATCCTACTCAGTACTCGCCGTATATGCTTAACTATGTTTCAGAAGTAGCTAAGTTTCTTTCCCTAGATGTTCTTAGACAGGTTTATAAGGGGCATTTTCTTAACGTCTTCCTAGGCAGTTCCACCCGAAGGGAACACTTCTCTACGGCTACACTGTTCTCAACGCCACACAGCTTAACAGAGATCTACACGCAGAGGTTTCTCCTATAGGATCCCTAGCATAAGAACAACCCATATAAACATGCTAACAAGATCAAGGAAAAACAGAACTACTTCATTTCTACAATATAGAATACATACGGTTTTCCCTTTCGGAAAACCCCGAAGGGTTTACACACAGGAGGGGAAATTACCTTACTACGGACTCCACTCTTCTACTACAACTTCTTGATTACAATGGATTTTATTACACTGGTGGGAGTACTACACTACTACTGAGCAGCGAGGTCGCTGATGAACTCTATGCTCAGGATGCACCTCGGTGGGCACGTGGGTCCCACATACTAGTGGTGTGTGGTACCTGTTCGCACACCACTGGTAACGAATAAAAGTGGCGTGTGTGGAACTGGCACGCCACTAGTAGCATGTCTATTATAATGGTTTTCCTACTAGTGATGGTCGAATCTTTTCATCATACAATTCCTTTGAGAAATTCTCCGATGTTTGCATCTCTAAAGGTTTGTCCTGCGTTCGGCTGCCGACGTGCAGAATCCTCCAATAGCCTCGGGTGGCGTCATCGTTGCCGCTGTTGGTGATGGCCATTGGTGTCACCAAGATCCACTTTCGGGCACCTTAGGGTACGTCGATTACGGCAATCGGTCGCGATTATCATGGGTTATGGCGCAAGTGGGTATGTCCTGCTGGTTCCAAGGAAAGAGAATCTCCAGGCTCATGTTGAGTGAGATCGCTAAGTGCTGGCAGCGGTGCGGATCAAGCGGATATAGGGAGCGTTCAGCACTTCAGGGCATTTGCAATAGTTCTCACCAGGCAGGGCTGACAATGGCTATCTCCATTTTTGGCGGTGCTCTTTGAGCTCCGTGTATCAGTTTTGGGGTGAAAACTCTAAGTCAGTGACTTTCGGTGGTTATACCTGGCAATGGTGACTCCCTAATCATTTCCTTGTTGGAGGCATTGTGTGGAGATTGAACCTTCACTAGGATGAAAACCCAGGGTTAGACCGGACGTCGAAGCTGTTGCGTGCTGTTGGAGGCTTCGTTTTGGATAAGCTATTTCAGAGACGAGGTGTCGTCGCCACTAGTGGTGCCATTGCTGCTACGAGAATCTGATTGTTTTGGAGTCTTTTTCTTTTTCTTCTTCTTTTGTTTTTCAGTTGTGGGCATCCTTTATGTCTAAACTTTTTCTAGTCATTATGTTATTTTAGAGCCTAGGTGTAATTGATATCATTTTGTTATTAAACATATTCCCTTTATCGAAAATTGTGATCATGATCCTTAGAATTGCAGTTTTGACTTCGTTTTGTCACGAGCTACAGAGATCAGGAAAAGCGCCTGGGGTTGGTCTGCTCCATGCTCCATGCTCCATTTGCTCTTTTGCCTATGTCATTTCCAAAAGCCTATTGGGAGCAGGCGCTTGAGCTGGCTCCGCTTTTCAATGAGCTCGTTCACCGTGTGAGCCTGGATGGAGACTTCTTGCAACAGACTTTCGCAAGGTAACAAGGTTATTTTCTCATGGAATTGAAACTGAAAAGCCTTATACGGTTCTTCGATTCGAATAATGTGAAAGTCAATGTTTCTTTTTCAGGACAAAAGAGGTGGATTCATTCACAAGGAGGCTTTTGGATATTCACTCAAAGATGATGGTACTAAACAAGAAGGAGGTAACTGTAGTACGTCTTATTTTAGGTTCCCTTAGGCAGTAAGAGTATATAAGGTTCCTGCTAATTCCATCTGAAATAATCCTATATTAACTTGGGTAACTGAGTGATGTTGCATTAATCTTTCAGGAAATTCAGTTTGGTCTGACTAGGTCGGATTACATGGTAGATGGGGCAACTGACAAGCTTCTTCAAGTCGAGCTTAACACTATCCACATCTTCCAATGGTCTTGCTTGCGGTGTATGTGAGCTTCACAGGTCAGATAACATATCAGAGTTCATTTTCTCACAATTGTCACATTCATATATACATTGCACAACTATATTTTAATATTACGGGATAATCTACGTGAGACGTTGATTCGCCTGCGGAAGGATGCAAGCCATGAAATTGCAGCATACATCCTAATGCAAAGGATATTTCCACCAGCATCCCCCAGCTATCTTGTTCGCGAGGGTACTTCTGTCAGGGACAATGCTGTTTCTGATTTGGAATGTTGGAGCCTACCTGCGGTAATACAACGTCAACTGCTCTAATATTGCATATATTCAACTCTCTAAATGTTTTGGTTCCTGGATTTAGAATAAGGACAAGGTCATTTTAAATGACCAGTGTGGTTTTTGCTGAGGACCAAAGCGCTTCACTAAATGAAGGCGGGGTGGTTGCTGGTTATGCATTCTTGAATAGTGTATTCCTTACATGACAAGTAAATACATGCCGAACATCAATTTATTTATCAAAGATGAAAACTATAGTGTACTTTTTATACATTAAGGTGAATAAATGTCAAATATGTGTATGGTTGGTGTTGAGAAAGTAAATACACCAAAATGGTTTTCAGGACACATACCTCTATTGATCATGAAAGGTGTTTGTTTGCACTACTAGATTAAGTATTAA